>LR737397.1:5221614-5477398 GCA_902655005.2 Marronus borbonicus
TTAACTGTTGCTAATGCGATGGAAAAATTGACAACAGTGGAAGATATGTCGAGAGGAAAAAAAAATGTGTGGATAAGAAAGTGGATTTTACGTAAGAAGCACAGAGGCGCATCAGAAACACTTCTAAGAGCTGGCGTTGGAAGATTGGGAGGTTGGAAGATTTCTCCAATTGACGTAGGTATGTTTTTTTTTTCCAGATTTATGGTGTTTCTGTCTTTATAATCTTTGGGAAACTTACCCTAAAACACAAATGTTATTGTTGATGGAATTCCAAAAACTTTTACATTTTTTTAACATTTTGCATATGTTTTATAGTCATTAAATCTGCTGATATTCTAAGAGTATATACCAGAAGACGAGGTTAATGTAGAAAATGCTTAACAACAGTTATAGATTACCGATTTATAGCGTTGCAAACTCCTAAACAAGAAACGAATTGGAAGGACTGCATAGAACCACAATAAGCGAGCGTGCAATTAAAAGAAGTCTCAAAGAAGTTGGTTTGCGGTCATATAGTATGAAAAAGCCTTCAGAGACATCGTCAAGTAGAGTGAATAACCTTCGCTCATGAACACCAAAATTTGAAAGAGAAAAATTAAAATGGTACATCAAATGCTAATATTTTCAAGTTTTTACATTCACCCAAGCAATTTCAGCTTAAATCGGCACAATTATATTTTATTGGAAAAGAGTCAAGTAAAATGCGCATTTTTGTTGAATTATATTTGTTAATTCAAATGATCATTTGCTCTGTACGTCAGTGGAAGTGTAAAATTAGCCAACTCAATGTATGCGACAATTTGTGACGATCAACCATTTTTCTTTTCGGACATTTGATGTGTTTATGTTTCAACGCAGTTGCACACAAAACTAAAATGAGAAAGGAAACGCACTGATTAGTAACTCAAACATTTATACTGTTTTGTTATAAAATATTTCGTAGGAAACAAATTAAAAGATTTCAGGAGTTCTTAACTGTGAGTCATATCCGCTGATAAGTAATAACTGCTAACGATTTACGCCTTGAATATATTTTGCATTAATGATATATGTTCGGGTTATTTTGTACTGTGTATTATTGTATTAGATTAGGTAAATACATTATTTGCGTTTGGTTGCTAATACCCGCTTAAGTCTAAGCTTAATATCTAATTTTTCCGGCCTTTATGGCAGATCGTCATAAAACTATTAGGTTAGAGGATAAATTGTAAACCGAAATTAGTTGAACTGTTTGAGGATATGAATAAAACTAAATTATTTTATTAGTCTGGAATTTCCAAAGGCTCTTCAGGTAATTTCGGTGACGAATGAACATGCCCGTATTTCATCCCTACTATTATAATGGTTAGTAGTGGGGACACTTACATATAAGGTTTAGATTAGGTTGTCTTACCAGTCCTCTCTACAAATAAAAACACAAACAAATGTAATCAGATGTTATCCTAGCTACGTATAATCTCAAAAGTGTAAAAACTCCAGCGCACAATACAAAACAATATACGTCTTGCATTATTTCTGCAAACAATAGAAGCGTCTTGCAAAAGATAATAGTGATTACTATTATCTTTTGCAAGACTAATTTAATAAGCTCTAAAGTAAGAATGCTTACTTTGGATAAAGTAAGCATTCTTTACACCTATATAAGGGAATAGAAATAATGTTGGAAGTAGTATTAACTAAGCGTTGCTACCAACTTAGCATTGTTAGCGTTAATTTCAACCTAAAACTTTGTTAGTTTTACTCAGCATATTTTGTAAGAATTCTCTGTGCGTTCGAACCTAAAATAAATTTTTTAACGAACGATTAAATTCCGTTCGTTAACTTACGTATACTTTTGATTATGTAAATTTATCTATATATTTAATCAATCATACATATTTTTGAATTGTTTTTTAGTAGTAATGTTTATGAAGAATAATATGCAAGTATCAGATTGAGAAAGACATTAAGCTTAATAATGATTCTTAAAAATGGCATGGCGAATAGCGAAGCGACCCAAACTTTGCGATTCGCTGATTATTTTGAAGCATTTCTAGGATTTTGTATAAGATATTCGAAGATTGCTAATGAACCAAATTAACCTAATTCCAACTAATGTTCTATGTTCGAATATGGCCAAACAAATATGTTGTTTCGAACAAATGTTAGTCAATTCAAATAAAATAGAGTTTGATTAATAAATAACAAATAAACAGTAACAAGAAAATTTTCTTTCAAAATCAATTTAGTTGAGTAAAACATTTCAGCGTATGAACTGCATAAAATTACTTTTATAGTTTGCTTCACCTCAATGACAATTACGTATGCCAATGTCCAAACGTTGATTCAATAGTTAATAATAATAATAATAAATCTTTATTGCCCAACAGAATAAAAATTCCAGTAACAGGGCTAAATACAAAGATGTAATGCAGTACATAAAGAAATATATAAAAAAATGAAAATAATACAAAAAATATATAAATTAAGACGGTTATTTAATATGGTATTCCTTAAATAATAAAGTATTCAAACAAAAATAATAAGAAAAAGAGAAGGGGGCTAATGCCGAAAGAATGGATCTTCAATTAACATGTTGGCATTCCTGCACATGTGTGATAACGGTGCTTTATATAACAGATTAGTATGTGCTATAGGGGAGTCAAAAGTATTAGTAGATCTATGGTTGTATTGTGGGATTAAAAAGCGAATTTTAGAAAGTAAAGCAGGCGAATCGACAGTATTGTCCGTCAGCTTCAACAAGAACTTGGCGTTAGATGTTTCCCTACGATGCGAGAGCGAGTCAATACTGTGTCTACAGAGTAAACTCAGTCATAATCAGTGCCGCGAGGGGGGTATGCACCATCGGATTAGATGATGGGTATTTCAGAAATCTTTTCTGAACACGTTCAATTTCTAGCTAAAGATAATGATAATGAGGATACCAAATCAATGATGCATATTCCAATTTTGAGCGAACAAGCGGAAAGCGAAGAGTTGCTTGTTTTCTATTTAAAACTGCAAAGGTCTACTGACTGTTTAAGATCGCACAATGTTAATTAACGTTTGCTAAGAACGCTTTAAAGTTTGTCATAAAAGGATTAAATTCTTTATTCAACATTTAAAACATAATTGGATGAACTACTATTATCGGTTGTTTAAACAATATTAATGCAACTAATTCTATGTAGTCGATTCAAATATTCGAGATGTTTGAGCTTATTTAAATACAAAAGTTAGTTGGGCGAAGCAGTTGTTGCTATCTGTTTTCTCTTTACTTCTTCTTCTATTTACGAAACAAAGTTTATAGACATTATATAAAATGTAAATGAGGGTTATTAATACCTGTTATGTAAATAGTCCATTTATAGATATTTCTGGGTATTTATTGCTTTATGAGGGGTAATTGAGATTTCCCAGATCAAAATAGGAATTTTAAATGCGACAAAAATTTAGACCCTGTGCATTTATTACATTAATATAAGCGAAAATGTTTTAATTTGATACTTCTCTTTATATGCAGCGGTTGTGCTGGTAAAGTGTACACATTTCACCACGAGAAATTATATTTTACAAAGTGTTTGCAATATGGATAGAAAAAAGCAATTATCCTTGATAGAAAGGGGTAAAGTTCTAGCCTGGCACCAGGATGGTGTTAGTAAGAAGGAAATTGCTCGTCGGTTACGAAGAGGCGATCATTGCGTTAGAAATTTCCTAAAAGATCCGGAAAATTACGGCAAACCTAAAGGCCAGGGGCGACCGAAAGCTGTAAGTGAGCGGGATAAACGCATGATATTGCGGTGTGCATCCAATTCTTCTGCGTCTACGAGAGTTATTGGAGAACAGGCGGGGGTACAAACGCACGTGCGTAATGTTCAAAGGATTTTAAAGGCGTCACCGGTAATATCACGGAAGAACATTTTGAGAAAACCGCCACTTTCGGCGAAACACAAAGCAGCGAGGTTGAGATTTGCTGAAGAACACGTATCCTGAAAGAAACAATGGGAAAAAGTTATATTTTCCGATGAGAAACGTCCTAATTTGGACGGACCGCATGGGTACTCGCATTATTATCATGATCTGAGAAAGGAACCAAAAGTGAAAATGACCAGACACTTAGGGGGTGGATCTGTGATGATATGGGCGGCGATTAGATTTCGCGATAAAAGTTGGATAGTGTTTCGCACAAACAAAATGACATCTGTGATGGATAAAGACATATTGCGTGACAATCTTCTACGTTTTGGAAACCAATGGGCCGGGCGCAATTTTGTTTTTCAGCGAGATAACGCCCCAATTCATAAAGGAAAAACCACTACTGAATGGTTTAAAGAGAAAAAGATTAAAACTTTATAGTGGCCGGCACGGTCACCAGACTTAAACATTATTGAAAACATGTGGGGTGAATCGGCACGTCGCGTTTATGGCGGAGGCCGTCAATATTTCACGGTCCAGGAACTGAAATTGAAATATATGAGAGTTTGTCCCGAGTAATGATTGATAACATTATAAGAAATATGGGAGGACGGATAGTTACAGTAACAAGGGTTTGTGGGGGATACGCACAGTTAAGAAAAATTTTAAAGTGTCTATGTACAGTCTGTGCCCGTTCATGGCTAAGGAAAAGTAAAACAAGTTGGTTTAATGTATCACAATTCTCTATTAAATATATTAAAAGCGGCCAGTTTCATGTAAAAACGGCCTGAAGATGTGCTTCTTACACGAAACCGGTCGCATTTAATACGTTTAATAGAGAATTGCCAGACAATCGACCAACATTTTTACAAAAAATCTTTTTGATTGTTCATTAAATGTGTTAAAGAAGTTAAAATGAGTAACTCAATCAACAGAACTCTAATTTTTGGTTTCTGCATTTGAACAGATTCCAAAGTAACAATAGAACTTAGCAAAACAAAAAGTAATCAGCTTATTATTGTGACAAACTTTCCTTCTGAAGGGATTCCGATAAAATTAAAAAAAAAGTTATTGAAGAAGTACATTCGGATTTATTACTGTTCCTTTAAACTTGCAGGTGTGTGTATTTATTACACTCTAAAGCAATAACATTGTATTCATCATTATTTAATGTAACCACACTAAAAAAAAAAAGGTGAAATTACAACACGAATCATAAGTTATGACGCTTGATTAGATGTATTGTCGACCTGTAACCTTCTCATGGTGATACATTAAATAAGAGCAACTTTATATCTACTATACACAGTGTACATAGGTTACTTCCTTGCCGAACTCGTGGAGAAAGGAAACATGCATTGTATGTTATTTGTTCCGTTGTGAGATCGGGAAAATGAAAGCCTCATACTGATTTTCGAGTGCTAAAGATAAGGCAAGTTAAATTTATTGGACGTAAATAAGTGCATACATATACACTGTGCACACAGAAATTTTATTATCTACACACACGGTGTATAAATATAAAATATAGTACGTGCTTTACACGCCCAACTCATAATAGCTCTTGTGGTACGGTATTGTAATAAATATGTTTCAAAGAGAAAGAAATTGAGAAATTCAACGAAGGTTTTGATTCTTATTATGTGTGGCAAAATCTGAATCTTCGTCTAAAATACTTTCAAACTTAATTAGAACACACTCATTTTTTCTTGTGTCTTCCACCGAACAAAGCTGTGCGTGTACATCTTTCACAATTTGCAGTGATTCCTCTAACGACAGTGAAGAATTTTGTAATTTTTCTCTTGCTTGCAATACTCCGATGTAATTGCTGTGAATAGGTTGTAAATCACTTTTAACCTGACTATCTTAATTTTTTTTTGATTTGTTTTGATGGCTGCAAATTCTTTCGGATTGAATAATAGAACCACCTTCTTTATACTCTCAAAATATTTACGATAGTAAAATACTGCTTGTAACCATGTTCTCCAACGTGTAAGGATCAGTTGTGGTTTGTAAAATGCCTATTTCATATTGCGCTTTTGGTTGTACAAATCGACATGTTAATGCAGGAAATATTAGATTTTTCTGGGTAAATATAATGAATATTTATTTTGCAAGACGTTTAATAAAAAATGCAACAATTGTAGGGTTGCATTAAAAAATGAAAAGCTGCTTTCTTTATGGCTACACGCCTTAAAGGGAAAAACTTTAAACGAACTAAAGCGAGTAAACCAGGGGCATATATTAAGTATTGCGGTGGCATCAGTGTTTCTTGGATTCCCTTCCTAGTATAGAAGTGAAAAGGTACAACGTAGGAGAGCAATGCATCTAAAAACGCTGAATGTACTGCTTCAGAAAATGAACATGTTGTCGTATCAGTTGGAAACGATATGCCAGGACCATCACAACTGGAGCGGAAAGTAGAAGAAACATTTTTTTTAAATATGCTTAGCAAAGAGAGTCTGGTACAGATCAAGATAAAACGGTGTATGTGTTGAAACAAAAAGTCAACATTTTACAACAGAAAATCAGAAGACCTTACTATTAAAGAAAAACAGAGGAGGACTGATATCAGCATCTGAACATGTCCTTACCATTGTCAAAGCAATTGAGATACATTTACAAATGTATCTTAATAATAATAAGAAGAAGAATTTTGTCAACAAATATTTCACAGAGGATACTTACCTCGTTATTAAATTATTTTGGCACAAATATATTTCAAAATTTGAATTGCTCAGATGATCATTCATGTTGCAGAATATTCCGTAAATGTTCTAGTGAAGTTGGGCATATTTTTCGGATCCTCCTGTCCAGATCATCCCACAACAACTCTATAGGGTTCAAATCTGGGCTTTGTGGGGGCCATGTCATTACTTTCAGGGTGTGCTGTTCTTCTTGCTCCTTTAGATAGTTCTTACACACTAACGCAGTGTGTTTTGGGTCGTTGTCATGCATGAATGTAAAGTTACGGCCTATTATACGCAATCCTGATGGCACTGTATGATTCTGGAGTATTGCAAAATAATTTTCCTTCCGCATTACACCCTGCACTCTGCATAAATCTCCCGTCCCAGCAAAGGAGAAACATCCCCACACTAACACAGAACTACGCCCTTGCTTCACTGTTGGCACAATGCAGTCCGGGATCACTTTTCGGTTTTAGATCTTCGTCTTGTCGATTTTGCCCAAAAACCTCAAACTTTGACTCGTCACTCCAAAGCACGTGTTTCCAATCATCTAACGACCAATCTAGATGAGAACGGGCCCACTGCAGCCGTTTTGCTCTGTTGCCCCGACGTAATAAGGGTTTTCGAATGGCAATGCGTCCGTGAAGGTCCGCTTGTTGAAATCGACGTTTTATCGTACTCGCCGAAACTTGTTCTTCACGGCCGCGATTGAGTTCGGCTGCTATTTGTGGCGCCACGTGCCATTTTGAAGTAAATTTTCTTAAAACTTTCGCGCAAGAACGACAGATGCACACCAACACACGTTTAACAGTAAAATGAAGCAAATGTATATCTTTACGCCTGTGATAAATAAACAAGAGTGATACTGCGGTATATTTCCTAAATGTATTGTTCGTTAATAATCACCAAACGACCCGTTTCAAAAGATCGGTACTTCCGAGAAATTCTTGGAATGACAATAAAAGGGACTTTATTGTGGTCGTCGCAATATTTCTACTTTACATAATAATTTATGGCTTTAATCCATTAGAAAGCAGTGTATGCTTAATATTTTTCTAATTTTATGTATTAATACTTGTATACAGTGTGATATAATAGATTTTTATTGTATGACCGAACTTCACTGAACGGCAGTGTACATAATTAGAGATGACCAAGCCAGGAGAAATTATATTTTTTTCCAGACTGGACAGACTCGTGTCTATTCGTCTCATGAGGAAGGGTTCGTGTTGCCTACTGGTTTCCCCGAGATTCGACAAAGCACGAGTCTGGCTAGTCGCTGCAAAAAGTAATAAAATTATAAAGATATATGTTCATTTACAAATATTATTTAAGAATTAATTTACACCTATTTTATTTCAAAGATAATAAAAATAGTGTTTTTTTGTCTCTATAATATGGTTAGAAAATGTAGGCGGAAGGCATCTGGACGGGAGTTTTAAGTACACTGTAGACAATATTACATAATCCAAGTAATTTATGTGGTATTGTTCACAACTTACTTAGAAATGCGTAATACTCAAAGTTTAGAATATATAAACTATCTTACGTATAAAAATATATAAAGACATATTATGAAAACTTATTATTGCCTTTTGCATTTGTTATTACGTACTTTGTGTTATCGTTTAAAATGTAATTGACATTTTTTGCCTACGCACTTTTATTATAAGTTATGTACTATCACAAAGAGCTGTCTCATAAGCTGCTTCTCTTTCATAAGAAAACGTATTTAGCAGCAGTTCTTTAACTTTCCATTTGATAATTCCAGAAATTCTCTATAACGCACTATGACAATGACTTGACAATAATATGTAGATTGTAAATAGAGTATTACTAAACAAATAAAAAAAATATGTCATGGGTTATGGGTTCATATCTGTATGTTTTACTTGGTTTTATTATAATTAACCTTATTCCTTTGCTACATACCCAGCCACATACGTCTTAGTTTAGTTCTCCAAAATCAATTTTAGGAGGCAAATTATATTCTAATATTTTCTATCGATCAATCAGTATTTAGCCACACTATGAGCGTTCTTGTTTTACGTTAAGGTGCTACTAATGCCACTATTATTTAGAAATGAAAATTAACGTAGATAATTCCGTACGTTACTCCAAATTAAATAAAATGTAAAAAAAAATTCCTTAAGGTGGATCCTCATGGTCGGTAATTAGCGAAACTTTTTTGGGGGTTGGGCGAAAATATTTAAAAACGAATTGGCGCGAATTTGTTGCGAAAATTTTAAGATTTGGTGATGTCCCTGAAATCTTAAATATAATTTAAGCGAATATCGTCATGCTGTCTTCGTTGCATATTTGCATCGTGTTTTACATTTACCCTATTACAGCCAATCTCATAACGAAGGCGGCCGTTATGACTATATATGTAGTTGTGGTTATGGCAAAGAGTTACTAGAAACTGCTGTTGTAAATAAATAAATCATTGGTGCATTTCGCGTGCATGGAAAATGGATATCTTCAACGAGATAAAAATATTACTTATACTGCTCTTAACATTCGCATTTCGCTTTTTGGGGATTCACCTTTATGAGACGGCCACTCTAACGTTGTAGGAAGAACAGCTCTGTTTGTATTTGATTCAGTTGACTAAAATCTCCAACCTCATATTCGTTTTTTTCAATTTTCTGATGGAACCGTTAATGTTTATGCATCAAAATTAGGAAGTCAATCAAATGTGAACACAAACAAATACAAATAAATCACGATTGCTTTATTGAAAGTTAAAGGGCATCATCAATCGCGATTAGTTTGAACAAAACACTATTACGAAAGAACACACAGTGATCAAACGTGTTTGGATAAATTTTTTTTCTGAATTTTTTGCTTTGAATTTGTTCGATTAAACATCTTTGGAAATCACACCATTTTTGGAAACTGCATCCGTCTACTTCTAAATGACTACGTCTTGCATATAGATATCTGATTTCATTCAATACCCACTGCTTTTTAGCGTGATTGATGATATTAAGTGGGTTTTTGCAGTTACTCGAAATGTTAACTTTCATAAATTTTGGAAAAACATGCAACACAAAAAAAAAATATATCAGCTTGAATTAATTTAATTTTAGAACTCACTTTTCCAAAGCGGTTCCAATCCTTGGGCTGGAGAGCCATCAACAATAACGAAAGCAAGGATTGTGGCATAGTATGGTAAACAACACATAAGTATCGGCAACCTCAGCACCACACAAGTTTAATTAATTAATCTGGACGGCCGTTTCGAGGACACGAATGGTCCTCATCATCAACCGGTGATCGAATGCCATGCGGTCCTTGATACCATTATTAGTGTTTGGATCCATTTTTAAATTGCGAGAGAACACAACTTGTAGATATTATATTACCTTGGAGAAGTAATCATTTTTTATACAGACTTTTTGGATCGCCCCATATAACAAACGCGCTATTGTGGGCTGATAAAATACAGGGCGATCTATTTAGAAAAAAAGGACGGTTGGATTCCAACAGAAATACCGATTACATCGAATGTTAACTAACAAAAAAATAGAAATTTTGGTTTTCATAAGAACGCTAGCTTCTGTTGTTCAAAAGTTAGCATCAGGTAGCGGCGTACTTTAGGACTTCAGAGTATAGAAAAATAATTGATAGGGAAATTATGTTGCATGTTTCTTAAACAAAAAACTCAAAATAGCTCGGGAACTATTAAAAAATCCATTTTAGTGGACTCATGCCTTTGACAGCAAACCGACGAACTAGATGCTTCATAAAGCTTTCTTTATGTTGATTCCTTTTCCTACAATATTCTACTCCTTATTTCACCTGGTGTATTGTAAATGTAAGCATAGGTGTAACACACCTTAAATTTCCTTCAGTTACTCGACTTACATACATACATAACGTACCTACATACATATACAGTAATACTAACTCGTAGCATATAATCTCTTAAATTCTTAAGCCGCACAAATTATTGAACTCCTTCTAAATGGGGTATCATATATGTCCGGCGTGGGCTCACCCATAATCATACGGCTCTCCTTTTCTGGTATTTACTCGGTTTTGAGCGTTAGTCGTAAAATCCTCGCCAGTTAACACTAGCGTGTAAAATATATGTAAATTTCGTTTTGATCCTGTTTCAGCGCCGTTTGGAGCGCGTTTGCGGCGTGTTGCTTGTCAGCCGTACGCTTTCTTCATGAAAGTACATATAAATAGAGATATGTACAGTTATGATGGTCGTAGATTAGAATGGGAATCAGTTTTATCGCTTTTAAATGTAGAAATTTACGAAAATTAGATGTTTTTTTTTACGGTTTTAAGTTTATTTATATTGTTTAGACGCTTGCGGTCTTCAAACTTGGAAATTTTAAAATACCTCAGTTTGTCCATTTTATGGGCAAATTTATTACAAATGGTTCATAAAAGTTAAACATATTCGTTATGGATCATATAGAACCGTAAAGTGCTTGAACTATGCAGTTTGATAACCTAATAGCCAACTCTTGATGGCCTTCTCTTACTCCACGCAAAGCATTTCAAAAAATTCAGGGCTGATCTCTTACAGGATATAAAAATAATATCATCCTTGAGACTAATTTTAATCATTTTCTAGCTATATGATTGAATTACCGATTAATTATGTTTGTTGGAGAGCTTTAATAAAGTAGGTTCTTGGTTCGCTACCTATTTATCATCCTGTATATCTAAAAATATGTTTGGAAAATAGTTTATGGTGTCCATCATGTTATCTGGAAATTTTGATTTCTTATCCTTTAGCCAATAGGCATAATTCTAGGATTTCAGAAGATTGGGACACGTTTTATATCTATCGAAGAATGAAATCTGTAGAAGGAAAGCAGAAAAAGCTTTAATTATAAAAAAAAACAATTGAATAAAATCGTTTATAATGGTTCGGTGGCCCAGTGGTAGGAGGGCCTGCGCTTAACTAGGCAGAGTTAGGAGAATGCTATGTGTTCGAGTCCCGTTAGGATCAACAAATTTTCGTAGTGAGTCACCATTCGCAGTTGGGGTACAATTTAACTTCAACCTCTACGGGGAAGGGGTGACAGTAACAAGGCCATGGAACACTTTACAGATACAACTTATATGCTAAAAGGTTATCCTAGGAGCCTTCAAGCTTTAAAAAGCTTATA
Source organism: Marronus borbonicus (assembly GCA_902655005.2). NCBI lineage: Eukaryota > Metazoa > Arthropoda > Insecta > Coleoptera > Scarabaeidae > Marronus > Marronus borbonicus. Next base: position 5,233,334 of record LR737397.1, read on the forward strand.
CACCCCGTTGGGCTGTCACCGCACTTAAAAAAAATGAGCAACAGTATGATTTATTGTTATAACCAATGTTTGTTAAATTATTATTATTATTTCTAGTTGAGATTCTTTGTTAGCATTGTTCATAAAATAGTTCGAGATGTTTCCACCTTCTAATATTTAGATTTATTATTGTTGTTTCAAACATGATTTGACAGATTCAGTAACGGAAGCCGTTTAATCTCTCCCAATAGAGCATCGTTAACAACGAAAAATCTCTGTTAAATACCGTTTAACACCTCGAAAACAATTAAGATCTAAGCAACGCGAGTAGGTACGGCATTAAATTCGGTTAGCACTTTTGATTGAGTTCGTTTTAAAAGCTCGACGATTGATAAACGACCGGCGTTAAGCGAAACCGACCGCGTATAAATCGAAATAATGCACGGTTCAGATTAAATGACCCTAAAATAAGCTCACAATTGTTTGTCGCATCGGGATAGTCGACAGGCAAGGTGCTGCAATATAAAAATAAAGTGTCGCGACGAATAGATTTACGGGCAACGGGATTATTTTCGTTGGTTTTTAATTTAAACCCGGCGGTATGCGTCTGAAGGCGACCTGAACGTATAACCCACCCTACGTGTTGCGGGGATCTTGTTTACGACATTCGTGTGAAACGCATACTTAATTATGAGTGTCAAATTCGGTTAATTTTAAAACGTTGTGGGGTATTTTTAGTTGTGTAGGCGATTAGGCTTGTATTACGATAAGGATAAACGAATACGAGAATAAATCGAGAGTGAAAGATATTAATGTCCTTCAACTACTTTTTTAACTCTTAAGGATAGTCGATGGTTCATATTTATGTTATGTTATGAGAAGATTGTTTGAAAAATATTATATATTATATATTAACATCATACCCTTGATGAATCTTCAATAATAACAATATTAACAACTTAAGTGAAGGTTTGTAGATTTACAGACCAATTCAGTGTGAGAACGATTGTAATTTGTTGGGGTGGCCAAAAAAAAAGCTCTTTTGATTTTTTAACTCTTTTACTGGTATTTAATTAGTATTTGTATTATTTACTTGGGATCTCTAAAGATATAAATAATTGGCAACAAAAAAGAAAAGAGAAAGACAACAAATTAAAAAGAAAATATAAATTTGTCATCACAAAATACACTAAATATGTAGCTCTTTCTGGAGATAGGTATTCTTTGGAACTACACAAGGTACTTTTCAGTAAACATTTTTTTAATAAATAGAAGAGTGAGCTGCGACGTATTTAATAAACAAAAAAATTAATTAAATCCAAACTCCAACAACACAATAATTTTTGTTTTTTCATAAAAATTGCTTCCAACATATTTAAGTCATGGTAATTACTTTGTTTTAAAAGTTCTACGTCGCTGTTCTTGAAATTGTGGCCTCTATTTAAAAATGTAATGTACACTGCCGTTCAGTGAAGTCCGGTCATACAATAAAAATCTATTATATCACACTGTATACAATTATTAATACATACAATTAGAAAAATATTAAGCATACACTCTTTTCTAAGGGGTTAAAGCCATAAATTATTATGTAAAGTAGAAATATTGCGACAACCTCTCTTTTATTATCATTCCAAGAATTTCTCGGACGTACCGATCTTTTGAAACGGGTCGATTGGGGATTATTAACGAACAATACATTTAGGAAATATACCGCAGCATCACTCTTGTTTATTTATCACAGGCGTAAAGATATAAATTTGCTTCATTTTCCTGTTAAACGTATGTTGCTGTGCATCTGTCGTCTTTGCGCGAAAGTTTTAAGAAAATTTACTTCAAAATGGCACGTGCAAGCCTGCCAGTGTAGAAAAACGTTCACGCATTATTACGCTGTTTGAAGAAGGATATTCGGGGCGACAAATTGCTGAAAAAATAAATATGAGAAGTTCAACAGTAAATGACATCATAAAGCGATATCGGACAACTGGAACTATAGAAAATCATGTTCGTCCTGGAGCATCTAGGAAAACAACAAAAGTTGAAGATTTGAGAATTGTATTATTAAGCAAACGCAATAGAAAATTAATAGCGCCACAAATAGCAGCCGAAGTCAATCGCGGCCGTGAAGAACAAGTTTCGGCGAGTACGGTAAAACGTCGACTTCAACAAGCGGACCTTCATGGACGCATTGCCATTCGAAAATCCTTATTACGTCGGGGCAACAGAGCAAAACGGTTACAGCGGGACCGTTGTCATCTAGATTAATCGTTAGATGATTGGAAACACGTGCTTTGGAGTGACGAGTCAAACTTTGATCTTTTTGGGCAAAATCGACGAGTTTATGTCCGAAGATCTAAAACCGAAAAGTGATTCCGAACTGCATTGTGCCAACAGTGAAGTAAGAGCGTAGTTCTGTGTTAGCGTGGGGATGTTTCTCCTTTGCTGGGACGGGAGATTTATGCAGAATGCAGGGTGTAATGAGCAAGGAACATTATTTTGCGATACTCTAGAATCATGCAGTGCCATCAGGATTGCGTATAATAGGCCGTAACTTTACATTCATGCATGACAACGACCCAAAACACACTGCGTTAGTGTGTAAGAACTATCTAAAGGAGCAAGAAGAACAGCACACCCTGCAAGTAATGACATGGCCCCCACAAAGCCCAGATTTGAACCCTATAGAGTTGTGGGATGAACTGGACAGGAGGATCCGAAAAATATGCCCAACTTCACAAGAACATTTACGGAATATTCTGCAACATGAATGGATTAATATTCCACAATTCGTTTTAACAAAACTTATCGAAAGAATGCCTAGAATAGTGAAGCGGTGATTAAGAGCAAAGGAGGTTTTTTCGATGAAAAAAAAAATAATGTTCAGTATGTTATATTATGCCAGAATAACCTTTTATTTATTTATTTTTGTCTTTTTTACCTGCACATACAATAAAATTGCATTTTGTTTTTAGTTTCGTTTGTTTCTGTAACCTTTTCATGTTTTTTTACTAACTGACCGAACTTCTCTGAACGCCAGTGTACTTAATGTGGATTTATCGATATTTCTGTTCCTATAACGTGTAATTTGTATTCATACAATCGCGTTAGAGGATTTCTTTGGGTCTGTCCAATGTAAGAAAGTTCACAGTTATCATAACCAATTTTATCTTTTGCTTCTGTCTATTATGTCAAGCTTATTTGAACCTGGAAGTTGTTGCAAAATATAATGGTCGGAGAAAGCGGGAATTACATTGAATTTTTTTAAAAAGGTTTGTAAATTCGTTTTTAAAACAGGGGCGGTAAGTTTTACATATCTATTCTTCACACAGACATTTTTCGTGGGGAGTAAAACGATATTATTTAAAGTAATTTATTTGCTTTCGAATTTTTTGGATATCTTGAATGGAATTTTTGTTATAATTGTTTTTTTCCTACATCATAGATAAAATTTAGTTTGTTGGCAATTGTCAAAATTGCCTTTAGATAATGGCATATTAAATAGTCTGTAAATAGAGTGAGTCGGTTTTCTGTACAAGTTCTAAAGTGATACCTTTTATCGAAATGTAAAAAAAAAATTTTTTTTTTCTAGTTTGGTTTCGAAACCCTTTTTCGAACTTATTTTAATTCTGAAGGTAAAGCGATAAAAGCTTTGATGGTTTAGTAATACGACTTTTTTAAAAAAGTTTATTTCTACGAGGCGGCATTATTTATAATCATATTTGAAGATCACTAAAAGTTCGTCATTATAAAAGCCGTAATATTTAGATCTTTAAAATATTCACTATATGGATGTTATACTAGGAAGAAATAACATACAACGTATGGCCCTTTTCTGAAAAATAAAGACGCTTTGTGATAGCAAACTATGTTCGCAGACTAATGCGGGCGATATCTTCTAAGTTTTTATAAAAATAATGAAAGAACAAAAGATTTTAGTATAATCGTTTTGAAGAAAAAAAATGTTTCATTCAGAAACTGGTATGGTTTTTGAAGGCTTCAACAGCATCTTCAGATGGTAAAAATCGCTGCTCGCGTATTTTTGTTTGACATTCGGGAGTAAAAGGAAGTCGTTAGCTGATAAATTAGGTGAGTACGGGCAATGGGATATTAATTCGATGTTTTTCTCCTTCAAATAATCAATTAATTGGCATGTTATGTGAGAGCTGGCGTTCTTACGTTGATTGTAAAAAAGGCTTAAATAGTCATCAATAGCCCAGCCATATAAATATTGAAGTTGAATTCGCATTGTTGTAACAACGAAGTAAAAAAAGAAGACGGAATGATATATTTTTAACAATAGATATAATTATTGAAATATAGTTTAAAACAAATATTGAAAATATTTTGGTTATAAGAAACAGTCATAAGAACTCAAAATCTCTTAGAAGAAAATAAAACATTAACCTAACGAAATAGAAGAAGGAGTTGGAGAGGATTTTACAACAGGAGAACCTAAAACATAAATTTGGAAGAAAGGAAATAAGATTAAACGTAGGGTTTTAAAACAGACTATATTTACAGCTGTAAGTAGATTATTGAGAATAAAGCAGATTTGGGTTAATTTTCTAATTTTATATTTCATTTGAAACAATTCAGATTAGTTGTGTTACATACTTTGTGAATAGTTCTAACCAGGCGTTAGTCATACCAACACAATTCAATATTCTCTAGGTTATAATGAAAATACTTTTTCAAATCCTTCTTTCCACGTTCCGAGTACGTATCTTACAGTACTATAAGAGATTTCAATGTTTACAGGTGGTGGACACAACAACAGCCATGGTTTTCATGCTAATTAAACGGAATACCTACTAATAATCACGTTATTTTTAATTTTTTTTGTCATCACAGATTATATAGCTTCTCCTTTTGCCAACTGATCTAAACTCACCAAAGTTTTTCATATGTATTTACAGCTGCTATTTATCTTATCTCCATCTGATCGGAATACCTTGTCATATAACTTATCATCAAGTCGAAAAGAATTCACGACAAACCTAAAAATTCGATTCCCCAATTCCCAAACCATTCTAGAATTTTAAAGGCTGATTTTTCTGATGAGGATGCTGTACTCTTCAAAGACTCTAAGTTTGTTTCTATGTTTAAACTTATCCCTGTCGAAGACATCATTACTGGCTTAGAGTTTGCTCTTGTCGATCTTCTATCTGAAACCGCTGATCCCATTTATTTTGAAACATCCAAAACCCTAGCACGTGCCAAACCTCCGAAATCAAACCTTCCTTCCTCCAGAAACTGAAGGAAGCTTCAGAAACTCTGGCCATAAGAAATCCTACCGTAAATTTGCTGTACTAATAGCTAATGTGGGAAATGCTACGGCGATCTCAGGCAGCGAAGAGTATGAGCAAAAAGCTTTTTCCTGCAAAAGGGAAACACTATCTACTTCTTAAATGTGATTTTACTCCCCTAATTGAGCGTTTCATCAATAATTCCATTAAAACGTTATCTATCCCTACCAACACCCAGCGGTCGCTTCTTCTTAGCGATTCTTCAGCCTCTAAGTTATACGGTATTATTATAATTCACACACTCAATATCTCCTTTGTCCTATTGTGAGCATTATCAATAACTTTACTTACAAATGATCGAAGTACCTTTCTAACCCTTTAAAGCCTTAGGCTTCCATCCAAAATTCCCACCATTTCGTTAAGCGACGATGGATCCTGATTATTTACTTGCCAGTTTTGGTGCCGAATAAAATTCCTATACCGGATATAGTATCCATTATTAGATTTCCTCATATTTAATGTCCAAGTTTGAGGAGCAGCTATGGGATCTCCTCTGTCTCCTGTCGTCCACAATATCTTTATGGAAGCATTCGAACAACAAATCCTATTATCTCACAACCTTAAGCCGAAGTGTTGGTATAGGTACGCTGATAACACCTTTGTCATCTAGCCTTATGGATACGAATCTTTAATCCATTTTCTATCGTTTCTGAATTCCCAATACGCTTCACCATGGGGGTCGAATCAGACGGCGTACGATTCTTTCAACAGTTTCCTATCGCTTCTGAATTCCCAACATGGTTCCATATGCTTCATTATGGAGGACGAGTGAGAAGGTTGTCTTCCTTTCCTACATGTTCCCGTACACCGGCGTCCTGGCAGTGCGCTGGGACATTCCGTTTACCGGAAACTCAGGCACACAGATGGATATCCCAATGGCCTCTCACACCATCATCCATTCCAAAAACGCTGCGTTATCAATTCTCTTATCCAAAGGACCATTTCTATATCTGAACCCAATTCGTTTCCTTAAGACCTGAAACATATCACTGAAACTCTGATCCGCATTAATCATTCTAGGAAAGATATTCAAGCTACTACGAAACGCTGTATCAACCCTTCTCCACAGCAACCCTTCTCATCTAAAACCTAATTCCTGTAATCACGAGTATCTACCCTACATTCAACTAACAGTCCAGAAGAGTGAGGACGAAATGTCGGCAGAAGCGACAACGATGCGCTTCCAACATAGAAACCAAGAGTATAGTACTAACCTACTATCTAAAATAATATTTATGCTAAAAATCTGGGAACGTTCAGAACAGCACTTCGATCTCAATGTGAGGCAGAGTATAGATGCTGTACGTTCAATTTTCTTGTGCATTCTGAAACGATTCCATACAAGACAAAGCTATTTAAGATGTAAACTTGCATGTACTAAAATCTCAAATTCTTTAATGAAAAACTTAGTAAAAACGTACAACAGTCAATGCGCTTGAAAATCAATTAAAACTCAAGAGCCGGAAACGGTGAAAATGTTAGTGGTTTGACACTCCTAGTTGCTGATGAAACTAATAATTAAGATCATAATAAATTGCTCGCTGGTACCCTCTTTCGGACGAAATGAAATTACACGCGTAAGAAGAGGGAACGGTATGCGAGGCGCAGTGTGAAGTGGCACGATGTTCAGACTGGCGAAGGTTAGCTGCCAACCGACGTCGGTTAACGTCGAAAATTCGATCTCCTTCCAATTTTGCTCTCTTCGTCGCTATCTCTCTATTTCCGTCTTTGGCGCGCCGATGTAAAAGTAATTAAGCGCCATATGTAACTCGATGGGAGCCAGAGCTCACATACAGAGACACATACGCACATAGGACCTTCTTTCAATTAAATTAACTATTTTGTGGTGGTAGCACTGCCTTTGCCTGTTGGTTAGGAGGAAGTGACGATTTCGTAACGGAGGCGTGATGAACGAATAGGGGGAAATAAGCACTTGTTCAGTCTGAGGAAAAACTATCGGTGGTTTCTTTGCTCAATTAATTTTGTCTCTATTAGGGTAATGTTGACATAAATTCTACGTGATAAAATTAAAAATCTGATATTAGATAACAACCAATATTCTTATTTAATTGTAGAAAGATTTTTTTTGAATTTTAGGGGATACGTTACATCAAGGAGGTCAACAAAATAGATAGTATTCTATGGATTTTTTGTTTTATGATATAATCAAATATTTATGGCGAACAGTTGTTTATTTGAAAAAGCAACAAAAATATCGTGCGTAATTTTTCTAAATTTTTATTTCTGAGAGGGCCACTGTACAAGCAGGGTATGTGTGTGAAGTGTTGTTAAATCGTAATATTTTGGTGACATGGTACACGTTGATCCATGTAATATTATCCGTTTGCTAATAATTACATATAGCTATAGGGAAACACAATTAACCATAATCGATATGAACGTTCGGGAAACTTCCTTTGTGTTTGAGATCATAATTGTTTCCTCCATATGCTACGGAGATTGTAGATGAAAGTAAGCTATCTTCATACTCTGAGTTAGGCAATATTGAGGCCATTGAATTCTGGAGATTGGGCAGAATGAGCAAACAAATGAGATGATCGCCAGCTTCAATGTAATTCAAATTAAAAAAGGAAGTTCCACACTTGTATAGACAGGAAAAATATTTACAAAGAGGAGGAACACATAAAGAAAAGTTGTTGGAAACTGCTACTCGATTTTTTGAGTGGCCACTGCCCTGCCAATTTGCAGGAACATATATCTGCTGATGAACATACATATTGTAACCATTTCCAAGAAAACAACTGGTCTGATGTAACCGTTGGATGTATACGTCTTTCGTGTATGGAAAGCATTCGTTAAAATGTACTCTTAATTCGGATATTCGGATTTTTTGTCGAATGTACTCTATATTACCTCTATACAAGATATTGCGGATTCAATCATTATTATAATAATAATGGCGGAATGCTCAGTAATGGCGCGCTCAAATCCTATCTGGATAGACACAACAGGGTCACAAACATAATTCATAAAAGACTACGGCAAAAATACAGTCCACAATTCGTTGTAGACGAAGGGAACATCAAGCTGGAATAGGAAAAACGTTACTGATAAGCTTATCCCCTGCAACATACCGGACATAGTTCTCACCTTAAAACAACAAAAAGCCATATATGTATATCGTAGATATAGCAGTTTCTCTGCCTAGTAACATACAGAAAACACGGTCCAAAAAAAAGTCAAAATATCCACCGTTGGCTGATGAAGTGATGTAGTTCCTATCGTCATTGGAGCAATTGGGGAAATACCTAAAAAACTAAAGGACAGTTTAAAAGTCTTAAGTTTGGAAGAGGAACTCTATTCGCACCTACAGAAGTCGACCATACTGGATACTTGCGCTGTAGTACCTTGAGTGGTAGGCGACACATAAGTGTGTGGAAACACAACATCCTGAAGTATATCATCTTGTGCAATGCTCCGATGAGAAAATACTACAAGCCCAGGCCAAAATAAGCCTGTGTAAAAATACAATAATATTTTTTTTTGTGTGGTGACGGCCCAAGGGGTTCTATAAGCCTTTAAAGCTTGCTACAACCTTAGGAGCCTTTTTGGTATAAATTGTGCGTGTAAAGTGTCCCATGGCCCTGTTACTATCATCTCTCCGTAAAGGGTGACTCCGAAGTGTATCGGACCCACTAAGAAAATTTTTTAATCCTAGCGGACTCGAACACATAGTGCCTTTGCTCATTCAAGCGCAGGTCCTCTTACCATTGGACCAGTGAATCTTTTAATAATAATAATAATAATGTTTATTTTCCAATACACTAAGAAATACAGAATAAAAAATGCTACGAACTATTTTAAAACAAACAACAATATTCCCAGTGTATAGAAAATCAAAAGGTTGAATTTAAATCGTAGCTTTTCCACCCGACCTTTATAAATTAGATAATGAGAACAGATGAATAAGAAATGCCTATATCTAACTTAAAACTAAATTCTTTCATGCATACAAACTGCAGGAGAAATCCACATAAATCGCAACAAGAATACGTAATCCATATACTAGTAATAGTGTTCTAAGTAAGAGAACATCTCACAACCATAGATCTATGCTTCACCGTTGACTACTGAATAAGATCTCGCGCATTCAGAATCTGAATCTAGAGAAAGAATATCTCTTAACGTCCGCCGGTAAGTTATTAAAAAATTTAGAAATGTATGTTGTAGGAATGGGAGCGTTGAAAGGTCGACGTTTTATGCTTACGAATTGTGAGAAAATTCCTAAATCGAAGTCCCAGAGGATGGATGTTAGTGCGAAAGCCAAGTTTATTGCACAAATGTTTGGGAAATTCTGATGCAACAGTCTTGAAATGGATCACTCCCGCCTGCAACATAAATCGACTCTTCGCGCTTAACCTGCTGTATCCTACACTGCATTTCGTAGTTAAGCAGGGGCCATAAACAGAATTGTGGGCTCGCAGAGCTCCGTTTGTATTTTATAAGTTAATAGTGGCGGTGGGGATAAATTAATTTTAAGGAAATGTATGCGTTTTTAATATATTTTAATATTTGTGTATTAAATCTTAAATTGTGGTCAATAATTAGGGCTCCATCGATAGATAAATTGATAGAATTAAAAAATAGCCGGTAATCATTTCGATCCAAAAAGACATGCACGGAAGATTTAGATGGATTCAGAACCAAAAATGACGCTAAGCATTTACAAATCAGTCGAAATATCATCTAATTCTTGCACCTTATCAGCAGTATCAAATCTATGATAAAGTTGGATATCATTAGCATACATGAGAATTGCAGGTCTTTACTGATTTCGGCAGTAGGATAGTGTAAATAATAGGAAGTAGAGGTTCCGGTATAGAACCCACGCAAGAATGATGCTGATAATAAGCTTTCATTTCACCTAAGTGGTTCAACCTATTGTCATAGTAACTAACATTTGTAAAAATTGAGGATTCATACCCTACACTATGGTTACCTTTTCTTCGGGGTAATTAGGGGCGAAGGGGCAGCAAGTATGTACACTGCCGTTCAGAGAAGTTCGGTCGGTTGGTAAAAAACATGAAAAGGTTACAGAAACAAACGAAACTAAAAACAAAATGCAATTTTATTGCATGTACAGGTAAAAAAGACAAAAATAAATAAATAAAAAGTTATTCTGGCCTAATATAACATACTGAACATTATTTTTTTTTTCTCATCGAAAAAACCTCCTTTGCGGTTAATCAGCGCTCGAACTATTCTAGGCATTCTTTCGATAAGTTTTGTTAAAACGGATTGTGGAATATTAATCCATTCGTGTTGCAGAATATTCCGTAAATGTTCTTGTGAAGTTGGGCATATTTTTCGGATCCTCCTGTCCAGTTCATCCCACAACAACTCTATAGCGTTTAAATCTGGGCTTTGTGGGGGCCATGTCATTACTTTCAGGGTGTGCTGTTCTTCTTGCTCCTTTAGATAGTTCTTACACACTAACGCAGTGTGTTTTGGGTCGTTGTCATGCATGAATGTAAAGTTACGACCTATTATACGCAATCCTGATGGCACTGCATGATTCGGGAGTATTGCAAAATAATTTTCCTTCCGCATTACACCCTGCACTCTGCATAAATCTCCCGTCCCAGCAAAGGAAAAACATCCACACACTAACACAGAACTACGCCCTTGCTTCACTGTAGGCACAATGCAGTTCGGGATCACTTTTCGGTTTTAGATCTTCGGACATAAACTCGTCGATGTTGCCCAAAAACCTCAAACTTTGACTCGTCACTCCAAAGCACGTGTTTCCAATCATCTAACGACCAATCTAGATGAGAACGGGCCCACTGTAGGCGCTTTGCTCTGTTGCCCCGACGTAATAAGGGTTTTCGAATGGCAATGCCCCCATGAAGGTCCGCTTGTTGAAGTCGACGTTTTACCGTACTCGCCGAAACTTGTTCTTCACGGCCGCGATTGACTTCGGCTGCTATTTGTGGCGCTGTTAATTTTCTATTGCGTTTGCTTAATAATACAATTCTCAAATCTTCAGCTTTTGTTGTTTTCCTAGATGCTCCAGGACGAACACGATTTTCTATAGTTCCAGTTGTCCGATATCGCTTTATGGTGTCGTTTACTGTTGAACTTCTCATATTTATTTTTTCAGCAATTTGTCGCCTCGAATATCCTTCTTCAAACAGCGTAATAATAATGCATGAACGTTTTTCTACACTGGTAGGCTTGCCACGTGCCATTTTGAAGTCAATTTTGATGCACACCAACACACGTTTAACAGTAAAATGAAGCAAATTTATATCTTTACGCCTGTGATAAATAAACAAGAATGATACTGCGGTATATTTCCTAAATGTATTGTTCGTTAATAATCCCCAAACGACCCGTTTCAAAAGATCGGTACTTCCGAGAAATTCTTGGAATTATAATAAAAGGGACTTTATTGTGGTCGTCGCAATATTTCTACTTTACATAATAATTTATGGCTTTAATCCCTTAGAAAAGAGTGTATGCTTAATATTTTTCTAATTTTATGTATTAATAATTGTATACAGTGTGATATAATAGATTTTTATTGTATGACCGAACATCACTGAACGGCAGTGTATATACGCATTTTCTGTTCAACCCACATTTACAGGGTGACACGGAATAGTGGTAGGGGTGACAAAAAAAAATCTCATCGGCGCTAGTTTCATAGGCCTATAGAAGACGCATTTGAAGATACATTATTTCTTTTTATTCGTAATAACCGTGTAAATTACAAAAATCGGAAAATCGTCAAAACTTCAGGGGTAGCTTTCACACTCTAAATGTGAAATTCCATCGAAGCGGAAAGCGCTGTTGTACAATCTCGATGGACTGTACAAATACAATAGGAAAATTGGAAAAAATGGCACCAACTTAGAAAAAATTACAATAATTTAAAACAGCATACCAGTTTCTTTATAGAGTATAATACAGAACTGATTGTGATACAAACCTAGATAGTTCGACTGCGATCGGAAAAGTTTATGCCCGTCGTTTCGTAATAAAATGGTTTATTTAAGTACGGCGGAGCTTCGTCGAATTGCGCGCCAGAGACGACGTATAGGTTGTGAAATTATTCGAAGCTCGTACCGAATATACACGCTGAAAATGGGTCGTAAAGGGAAGAGAGCGCTTAGAATATCGTGAAATCTTCTTTAGCGTATGTCGGCGTATGTGAGAAAATGGTAGTTTTTCTTTGCCTGGCTCAAATTATCTTTCGTCTTATTTCATTGTGATGGTTCGCGAATCTTCTTTTATTATTGCGAGAAAGAGCGAAGCGAAAGAAGAAAGTATAATTTGATGACTATATCTAGTGACTCTTTTTTCGTCCATATTGCCCCCAAGATGATGTACGATCCCATTTAGAAAACGAATTTTGCAATAACACAGAAAGGGAAACGTGGAGGTTTTAAGTAACAAGTTATCCCTCTTATATGTGCCCGCTTAAGTTCCCTACATTTCGGAAACTTTTTTATTATCAATTTCATAAAGAAAAGTTACTATTTGCAAAAAGTGCTTTCTTAAAATACACAATATACCCAAACTTCATTTACAACATACAGGGTGATCGACAATGAAGAAAATCGAAATTAACCTGGGAGAGAAATATAGGATGGTTTATGGGGGTGAGATGTTTCCGCTTCATCCTAACCAACATGCGTATCAACAACGGCCGTCTAGCATGTTACAAGCAGATTGGAGGCGTCATTAATGACAAAACAAACAGCTCTTTGTGCTTTTGATGATACCTTTTTCAAAAGCATCGAGAGAGCGACTTCTAGCAACAGATTTCACTCGTCGCCCACAAAATAGATTAAACCCTTGTTCCAAAGACCATCAAACGGTACGCCGAGATCTAAAACGGCAACAATTAGGGCCGGCAGAGGTTGCCTCTAAGGAGGGGTCCTCTTACCTCTGCTCTGATGTCTTGTTGTATGTGATCTATTACAGCATTTAACCATTAACTTGTATGAGGTGCAAGGGAGCACTGACGACCTCAGGTAATCATAATGCGTGGAAAACATACCGCAACTTATAAAAATAGCTCTTGATGACACACATAACTGATATCAAAATCATAGCCTACGCATAAATCCGCAAAAGAATACAATTGTCCCTTTTACAACCACATTAAAAATCTATCCAAAAACACCCTCAATTGAAGGAAAAACCATTGCTTTCAGCGATGAAATACTTTGGCACGTTCGACAAGAAACTAACATGGATCTCTCACTTGTCCAACTTATATGCCACCCCGGAGTGTGCGTAAAGATAATCATCTCAACGAGGTATGATGCGATTAGTTTCGTCATTTGAACTCCAAATCCCGTGTAGGTCACATTAAATATAACATAATCTCACATGTCAGGCTGTATCGATGGCTTCAGTGATGTCAAGGGAAGCCGCCCCCATGATTTCCTTGCGGCTCTGAGAGTCTCGTTTGCCCTCAAGCAGTAGAAGGAGTTATTGGTCTGTAAATAGACCAGGTCTAAAGTCCAATTTTTCATCTGGAACTGGGTTTCTATCCAGGAATTGTAGGTTTTCCCTGTTACGCGTGAGGATTGCTTGCTCGTCGATCTTAGATAATGCCCAGAGCGAGCTTATGGAGTAGTGATTTTTGTGGACAAAGGCTATCCTTTTTGGGATTTAGGATATCGACAACAATGGTCTGATCCAGATCTCTGGGAAATGAGCGGGCCTTAGGGCGGAGTTGATGCTAACATTGAGAGCAGGGCCGCAATCGTGACGGGACGTAGATTTCTGAGGATCTCGTTTGTTATGCCATCAGGCCCAGGTCCCTTTCTGTTTTTAAGGCACTTGATGAAACACACATTTAGTTGAGACAACCCAATTATTGTTAGATTAACAAAACAAATAGCTTTCGACCATGCATTTCGGTTTTTCAGTGTGTTTTATTAAGATAAAGACGTATTACGTATTCTAACGTTTCTAAATTAAATTCTTAATTCGAAGCATTTAATTTCTACATCAGCAATCAACGTAATAGGTCCGCAGAACATTTCCGACCTCTAATTGTATTTCCGTCCTTTACGCATAACAGGATATTCAGTTTATGCAGGCCCTATTGCCGTACCGAACCAGAGACGCAAGCTATAAATTTGGGTTCGTACCGGGGAATTCGTATATATACAGCGTCGCCCCCGAAGTAAATCATATAAAGTAATAAAGATGTTCATTAATGTTAGTATTATAATATAACTGGAGAGTGTTTGAGCGGTATAAGCTCGAAACACACAGACGGCAGGAGCGCGACGTAACGGAGTAGCGCTTGTATTAACTCTGCGGTGGTACCGGAGCCTTTGCCTCCTCTGTGGAATCAGAGGGGGACTGTGTACATAATGCTCCGGCTCATAATTAATTCACATGTCTCCGAAATGTTCATTATTTATGATCGCGCTTAGCGGCGAGCTTCGGAATGGGAACTGTTCACTATGTACAATACCTAAGAACTACTCCGGAATAAGCAATTGAATTGTTAACATCTAACCTGGACTGAACAAGTAGGTATATACATCGCTGCTCGTAAAAGCTTATATGTTTAATTAACTGAATTTTAATTTTTAATACTGTAGGTATTTTGTCTTTATTTTTCTTTTAAATTTCAATACATTATCAATTAAAATTAGGTAAAAGTGTCGTTTGCACATGCGGATGGAGGAGTTTGAAGGTGCCGAAAGGTCCTTAAGAAAACATCGACAGGGTTAGAGATGGCTTCAAGCGTAGTAGTAATTAAACATGTAATCGCGTCGCTGCGACGAATTTTGGATAAAGACTTATCTTTTCATTCGCATAAAATTTAAATTTTGCAGGAGTTGAAAGTTGGCGATTGGCAGAAAAATGATTTTAGCCCACTGTTATGATACTTTCTAATATTTTTGGTCATACTTAGGCAAATAGTTTATGCATGTTAGAGCGCTTTACATTAAGGTGGAAGATAGTTTCACCTTATTACGTGAGGCGTATCGTAGTGATAGAGACTTACTTTCTTCACTGTACAATCTACGTCACTGTCGTAATCGTCGTACTAGCATGCTTTTTGTAGTCTCATTGTTCTATAAGTAAATATTGTCCTCTTGTCTCATTACGAAATGTTAGTAGTTTTCCTAAATAATTTAATTTTAATGCCTACTTGCGTTTCACACGAGTTTTCTCGTATTCGCAAAGTTTGATCGTAATAATTAAAATTAAATTAGCATGAACCTCTCAAATTTATTCTGGCGATTATGAAAATATTTTCAGCTCTTTTTGTGAAAAAGTCGCGTCATAATGAATTTTCAAATGTAGATATGCGAGATGTGGCATGTGTTTATACCTAAGAAAATTATCGAGGGCGTCCTGCTGCTTGAAGGATTTTTAAGAATATTTTTGACCGATTAGTGAAAACTGGTCAATTTCCAAAGCGCAATAGCCGGAATAAGCTATACTTTATTTTTCACAATATTAAAAAAAAGTTGAGATATTATCATTTCACTCCAATTTGTTGCGCAAAGATCTTCTGCCATGAATGCAATTTGCACAATTTATTACGGATAAGGCAAATGTAAATAACAATTTTATTAGCAAAGGAGTTTTTAATTGGAGAAATCGAAATTTTCACATTTTTGATGTGTATGGCAACAACGCATAATTAGCTGGATTTTATTAACAACAATCTGGACAACTGACGAACAGCCGCGATCGTGGAGGTGTGAGTTAAATGTGTGAACAGGAAGCTTTCCATAAGTAATTAAAAATTAGGAAGCTTTTTTTAATTTGAGAATTTACACAGCTGAATCTGTGAAAACTAGGCCGGTCCTGGCCACTCTAGGTGATGGGGGATATATTTAATAAAGGCCAATTACTGTTTTTGTGAACAAATGTAACAAATATCGTATCCATTCTAAACTATTATGAAAATACATAAAAAAATAGTAGCCTATTGTAACCCATCATGTCAAATAGTCGATTGCTTGGTTTGACAAGATGCAGCCCAGAAGAAACTCCGTGCGATAGAGAGACTTAGCGTTCACCCCTGTCTAAGACCGGAGGTTGTTCACCTGTGAGAAGGTTGTGTTGATCTTATGTAATTTTTTGTTTCTTTATATAAACTCTGTATATCTCTTATTAATGTTCCTAATGTTCCCCTCTGTCTTAATATTTTCTATATGTCTTTGCTCTTAATTTTATTAAACGCTCTTTCCAGATCGATGAAGCATAGGTGTATATTTTTCTTTTCTGTTTTTGCCTTTTCTCATATTTGTCTTCTTATGAAAGTTAGATCAATTACTCTTGTATTTTGTCGAAATCCAAATTGTGTTTCTTCTAGTGTTTGATCCAAGTTTGTTCTTGCCCTTTTTTCTAATAATTTAGCGTGTTTTCGCTACCGTACTGAGCGTTATACCTCTATAATTTTCTGTTTTTACTACCCCCTTTTTTGAATAAAGGCGCAATGATGCCGATTGTCTAATTTTCTGGTGCGTTATCTTGCATTGTATTACTCATTAATTCTTTGAGTTTATTCAGGAACTATGTATATCTTTCCCATCCAACAGTTCTTTAAAGTATTTTTTCCATCTTTTCATGATTTTCTCTTCCTTTCCTATAACATTTTCTTCTTCATCTTTGATATTTATTATTGTTTAGCTCTTCTTTTGCTTCATCTTTCTCATTGTTTCAAAGAATAGTTTACGATTACCTGCATATGCATTTCCCACTTTTTACCGAATTTTTCCTATGATTTCTCTTCTTCTTCCTTATTATTATTATTCGTTTGACATAATCTGTTTGCTCTCTTATTTGTAGATATTCTTTCATTTTTTTTTGTTATCAATAGTTTTTACTTTTCTATTCGCTATTTTTGTTGAGTCAGAAACACTTTTTGCTGCCGTTAAAATCATATTTTTTAATTTCTGCTACTTTTCCCCTCTTTCTATTATTTTCATTTAACACCCTCATGTTTTCTCATATTTTTGTTTTATTTCGTTTTATCTCGGTCTGTAACATCTAATTTTAATGTCTACTATTTTGCGCTTATTTTTCTGTTTCCACTTTTTCCAGTGTAAGTATCATTTTGAAGACATAGTGGCGCTGTCTATTTTCGGCCTCTTTTTTACTTCGATATCCGTTTTGTATCAGAAAATAGTCCATTAATTAATTTTTGTACTCATACATTATAATCGGCAACTTCTCGCATTCAAATCAGAAAGTGAAATCTTATTTTAAGGACCGGTGCGTTCTTTTTTCTTTTTTCTTTCTATCACTGAATATAACAGAACTGGCTGTTTCAATTTCTTGGCCAATTCAATTTTGCTATGGAGTGAATCTTCTACATTATCCTTCTGCCACGATAGATGACTTCCATCCACCGTGTCTTTCAATTGAAAGCAAATCATCTTTTTGATTTGCCAAAAATGTCGTTGAAATTCTTCGGAACCAACGGTCTATATAGTTGCTTATGTAGATAATCAGCTATACACATTGGAATTTTACTAATGGTTTTTTTTTAGACTAACAGTTGAAGAAATACATTTGCCATTGCAATAAGTTAAAAAAAATCTCTGTTGTACTTCCTTTGATCTTAAGTTTACATATTGCCGAATTAAAACAATCCATTCTGGCTTAATAATTGTAAAGGTACGGTTATAGTTTGCTTTTATTTTTGGAATTGTAACGATAATGAAATTAGTTTTGAATTCAACATCTTTCTTGTTCATTTTGCAGAGTTCTTCACGTCCATATGAATGTAGGAGTTAGGGCTTCAACAATAAATTTAGCAACTTGCTCGTCACTTAAAACTGCTGATTTTTTGTGGCGAAAATATTATGTTGCATGTTTTAAGATTATCAGTTTACTATACTTCGATATAGGTATCAGTTTCATGTATTATCAGACATGATTGTAGCATATTGCTTAGCATTGCTTTGTTTTTCGATTCAGCGCAATTTACAAATTTAGTACGCGGATTAACATAAATTCTTTAATTTTGCAGGTAATAAACGGCCATATTAGCAGCCTCACGAATTTCAGGGGTGTATATTCTATCTCTTCGTCAGAATGCGTCTTTTTTTTTAACAAGGAACTGCGAAAATTTTTTAGAACTTTAATTCTACGTTCAACTTGTTAAATTTAAATGGACAACTTTAAATTTTGTAACTGATGTAATGTAGCTACATATTTATTTTTCATTATAAATAAAATGTTGTTCAAACTTCGTGGGCGAAACATTTTCCGAACTCGCAGCCATAAAACGCTCCCCTAACGGTTCGCGCTTTAAACTGGCGAAAAGTCTTTTCAAGCTCTTGGTTTGTAAATAACTATTTCTCATTTCTTGAGAGTATTACTTGTTTGGTCACTTTATTTATCCTTTTTTCATAAAATGTGTATCCCCTATTTTTAGATCGTTCTCCAAACATAATTCTATTAGTCTCTCTGCATTGTTGTTTCGCACTTCTTCCCCATATTTTTTCAATCCAAATTCAGTCCATTCTTTCGCTCCGGTTGACGGTAGGTAAGTGATGTTTTGCAAGAAAATGGATCAAATTCAACATAAAATGTGTAAATTTTAAAGTATTGCCATCGCGGGAAAATTTTCCTTGTAAAGCAACATTTTAACACAATTGGGAATTGTTTTAAAATTCAAGTTCTCTTCTACACATATAGACGTTATACAAAATGTTTTGTTTCAAATTTCAGTTAGGTAAGCAGCGCATAAATCGGCGCTTTTGACTTCGTACCGACTTGAAGGATCCAGTTTTCTTCCAAGTTGACGTCTGACACCACAGAGTGCCTGTCATATGCAGAAATCAAGAAGGTAGTAGGTACCCATGCTCCCGTATTACAATTCTAAAGCGGCGGTAGGCATCTCGCCCTTTTCATACCCGCATCTCTTTTAGATGTAAATTCGAGGGGCGTAATTTATAAAATTATTGACAGGAGGTATTCGCCGAATTCAAGCTTATTTTTATTTCGTTTTTCGTATATCCGACACTATACCTTACGTAAAGCTTTTTTCGTCTCATTTCGAAAGTTTTCGGATCGATTGTGTAGTAGTAAAATATACGCGAGAAGTCGGTAAATCATTTTAAGAACGAAAAGAAGGTATTTTGTGAAGTGGTGAGCACAAAAAGAGGTTGCTTGGTACATTCTGATTAAAAATAAAAAGTAGTAGCTTCACGATTAACATTTTTGCATACAATGTAGTTGGCGGTGATCATTGGTTAACTTTGGCATTAGGTATATGAACTTGTACATTGTTGCTATTATATTTTACCCGTGTCTGGGTAATCTATAAACTAAATTTAAGACATTTTTGCATAAAAATTCTTCTCATTCTCTCAGCCAATAAATATTTCTTTAATTTTTTTTGATTAGTGATCGAACTAACAGTAAGCTAAATAAATTGTGTTAGATTAGTCTCGCAAGGAAAAGATACAAGTTTGCCCAATATTTACACAATTATTTTAAGTACAACCATAGAGGCTGGGTTGATCAGTGGCACACAGTTATTTTCACAGACGAAAAGCGATTCTGTCTCGATTGGTTGCTGATGCTACAATCTCAGATTTATTCAAAAACCTGTAGCACAGAATAACAGAACTGATCGTTACGTTTTATAACTAAGCCTGCAGAAACGAGTGCATTTTACATACGCTTCATGAAATTAGTAGAAACTAGACAGACTCGTGTTTTGTCGACTCTCGGGGAAACCAGTAGGCAACACGAACTCATTCTCATGTCTGGCAGAGTCTGTTTAGTCTCTGTTAATTGCGTGAAGCGCAACTCGTTTCTGCAGTCTTACTTATAACATAACTCACTTTATTTTTTTAAATTATAACCGTTTACGCGAGCAAGAATTTATCGTATTTTTAAGTCAATGTTAATAACAATATATATATATATATATTATGTAATGTAAAATTACTTTGTTCATATATTCAGGTAAATAAGTTGTTTTTGATTTATTAAAGGGTCTCTTTTTATCAAGCCAAGATAAGACTAGATTTTGTTTTGCGTGTTCCTGAGCTCTATATATTGGACGCAAGAGAGAAATTCAATTCAGCTATAAACCACTGTAAATTATATGTTTTGGTTGTAATTAACAGAGTGCCATAGGCCATAACCTAGTATTTGTCAATTTTAAAAGTGGACATTAACTTTTGCAGATGCATACAACTACACATGACATTTACTGTTCGGATCTTTTTATTTTAGGTGATATTTATAAAACATATTTACTTGCTTACACATTAAAAAAACTTATCTCTGTTGGGTGTGAAATTATGGCACATGCCAAATTAATATTGTAATAATTTATTCAAGTTTCTCGTATCTCTGATTATGTTTTTGTTTAATTCAGTTGTTTTTTAAAATTGCTTCTTTACGCCTTTGAAGAATGGAAGAACAAGCTGTGTGTTTGGGAGAAGATAGATGTTTCAAAAATGCAAAAGTTAATAATAGGGTTACCGGAACTCATACTGCTGCAAACGAAGAAGCTGTTTCGCAAATAGTAGAAAATAATTCGAGAATAAGAAGAAAAATAACTTCTGCTGCACGGTATATTAACCGTGAATCAGTGAGACAAATCCTTAAAGGTGCTGTGAATAGTTTGTAAATCACTTTTAACCTGAGTATCTTCAAATTTTTTCTGACTTGTTTTGATAGCTGCACATTCTTTCGGATTGAATAATAAAATCACCTTCTTTATACTCTCAAAATATTTATGATAGTAAAATGCCGTTTGTAACCATGTTCCCCAACGTGTAAGGATCAGTTGTGGTAGTTCAGCGGTATGAGAAGAGTCTGTGAAATTCGCGAATACGTTTTGGGGATTTCAGAAACACTGCTTTTGTACTCGTA
This sequence comes from Marronus borbonicus, assembly GCA_902655005.2. Taxonomy (NCBI): domain Eukaryota; kingdom Metazoa; phylum Arthropoda; class Insecta; order Coleoptera; family Scarabaeidae; genus Marronus; species Marronus borbonicus. The sequence continues at coordinate 5,254,477 of LR737397.1, forward strand.
ATTAGCGCGTCCACCTGTGGGTGAGATCTACGAATTGTCTCTGCCACAAGATGAAAAGCATGAATGTTACATGGAATATGTAAAAAGTTACCACACTGTTTCTTAAGACACCGGCCTACAGAAAGCATGGTCGCGCCACCATTTGTCATTAACATTAAGAATTGATCCCTAGATATTTCACATTTTTCTAATGTGCTTAATACTACTTTTCAAATTACTTGGGCAGTACATTCTTCTATTCGTCTAGAAGCTAATAATATTGAAGATGACGATTGATGTGGTTCCATTTTACACACCATAACATTAAGTACATATCTTTTTTGCAATTAGTTGTTACATCCACACACAAGTACACTTTTTTATTTTTCAGTTCAGCCTTAATTTTATTTTCTAAATGTACACGTACAGATGGTAAATAATTTCGTAACCTGGTCCTGCTCGGTAATGCAATATTGGCGTATTTGTTCCAACATGAAATAAATGAATCGTTGTTTAACAAAGTGAACGCCAAATTACACCGAATCATCATTGTACGTAAATCAAATAGGAATTGTTCGTATTTTGGGGCGATACCGCTTTTGATATTATTATGGTTTGCACTTTGCACATGCCGTTTACAATGCATAATGGTGACCAACACGTTAGATATATATCGCACATTAAACATTTAATTTTTATGATGTTGTAAGTCAAATCCGGATAATCCTTAATGAACCTCTTCACTGTCTTTAATGATAGCTGTTTTCGTAATCTACGTATCTTCGATATTATTAAAAACAGAACACAGAGTACTTCGCTGCTACTATTACGTACGCTCCAGGTGGCACCGAACTGGGTACTGACTAGTGTTTCGCATGCGAGAGTCAATTCGTTAGCTACGCCGATGGTGCGCACCCGAATTTGCCTACTCTAGTAATAAGTAAGCCTGCAGAAACGAGTGTGTGATTCATGAAATTAGCAGACTAGACAGACTCGTGTTTTATCGACTCTCGGGGAAACCAGTAAACAACACGAACCCATTTTCATAAGACGAATAAACACGAGTCTGTCTTGTCTCTGCTAATCTCACGAAGCACACACTCGTTTCTGCAGGTTTAGTAATAATTGGAGATGACAAAGGCGGGTGAAATTATTACAGCGACTGGACAGGCTCGTGTTTTATCGACTCTCGGGGAAACCAGTAAGCAACACCAACCCCTTCTGATGAGACGAATGGACACGAGTCTGTCTAGTCGCTGCAAAAAAGTAATAGTTTCCTCTGCCTTAGTCATCTCTAGTAATAATATAACCCCCTTTGCGTAAAGTTTCACCTTAAAGCTTTAAGATATGACAAAGTAGTCATCTTCATTATATGGAAGTGTTTTGATTAATAATATTAATAATAATTATCCTGTAGTTACACTAAAACCATTATTTTGAAATGCTTTGCAGTCTCGATCATCGTTTGCGAAAATAAGCATGTAATTGACTATTTCCATAGGATAAAAACATCGATCATACATATATATACAGTGTGGCCCATTTGAAGCGGAGGCACCCCTTGTGAAACCTACATTTTGTATTAAAATGAAACCAGTTTTTTTTTTTTAGTGCATGGGGGATTCAAAAGAAGATCATCCAAATTTTCAAGGCGGTACTATGATTATTTTTGTTAATAAAAAATTTATGAGAGAATAACTTTTTCAAACTTTACCATTATTATTTCGCAGATCCCTTTCTTATATTATTTATTGCCCAAGGTACACCAAAATTTATAAAAAAAACTAAAAAGTAATTAAATTTGTTTGTTAAATAACATAAAATTGCAAGTAACCATTTTTAGAAATTTTTTTTTAGTGGATGTTTGTATGGCAGTGTCTTAAAAAAATTTTTCAATTGTTATTAATAATTGTAATTTCATCCAAAAAGTACACGAAATTTAAGTAAAATCCAAAATAGGCCGTGACGTGGACAGCTACTGTATAATTGTTCATTAATTTTATTGATAGTTGAATGATTGCGAAGTAGGTTTGATAATTGTTGAATTAAATTTGAACAAGGAATTGCATTTTTTTTACTTAATTTTTATTTATTTGTTTATATTAATTTTGATCAGTAGTTTAGTAAATAGTAAGAACCGGTTTTATAAAATAATGTACGGCAAATTAATACGTATTGAGTTGTATTGCACTGTAAAGTTTGAAAAATGATTCTCTCATAACTTCTTTATTATTATTATTATATATTTGAATGAAATTTTGGATTTTTAATAAAACAATCGCCAACAAAATCTTGAAAATCACAGTGTGCCGGGAAAATGTAGTTCGAACCTCTTAGATTTTATGTGATTTAATTTTAGCATAAAATATGGCTCATGCTAAAACGGATCATGCTGTATATATATACATATAAGTAAAGGATGAGGTCGTCTTTCCAGAAATCCACCAAATGTACGTTCTGATTTTTGTCCGCGTATTTTTGTTCTTTCTCTCTCGATTTAGAATTTAGGTTATTCCCGGCGTTCCGGCCCAAAAAACGTACTTCCGCTTGTAGTAGTGCCACGCTGTGCTGTAGAACTGCTCGCGTGTGTATATATTTTACGTTCGTTTGATGTTTCGCCAAAAATTCTCCTTGCCATTCGAAATGCACGGCCATAATATCAAATGAGTGGCAGGCGGACTGGATCTGCGCTTGAAACAGGGGCGGATCGATTGGATGTTGGAAAACATCGCCGGCCGACATTACGACTCCAGATTTCCTCCTATCCTACGTTATTTCCACATATGTACGACATCCGACGAGCTTCTATAGCCTATATGTCTCAACGAATTCGGGTTTACGTAACGCGGTTGTGGAAACGTTACTAGACAAAATGTAATTGCTTGAAATTTCGTAAGAAATGCAGTCAGAGATTCACATATTTTATTCGAAAATATGTTTATATTTTTGAATTTAGAGCAGCCAATTTTCCAGAAGACTTGGCGAAGCAATTGATTTCGCATATCTTCGCTTTATAAAAGGAATATATCAAATCATGTATGGAGGAAGATGCCTTTTTTCGAGAAGCATGTTTGCTCGTGATTGTTCCTTTGTTTAGATTGGTAAATTTGGGAGTTATGAATTTATGGAATTATGAAAAAGTATTGGTGTTTACCATATGGTTACATGCCTCCAGAGAGCTAAAAACCATATGTCGGCAGTGCTTTGATGCATACTATTTAATTTTCCATTCCTAGATCTTTCTAAACGTTATATCCTTAGTGTTGGAAGATATGAAGAAAGTTGGTGCTATGAATAATGAAACGTTGATTGCCATGAATGTCAGCTGGCAGGGTCTGAAAGAAGTTAATATGAATGGTATTCGTTGTTAAAGTCAAGGAACTTTATTTATCAACAAAGTTCTTCTACTTCGACCGAGAACAGCATTATCAACAAAAAGCCCTTTTAGGTTATAAATGTTCTTGAATCCTTTACTAGTTTCTCTAGTATTGGCTCAAGTCGTAAAATAAACAAAAGCAGACGAAAGCCTATAATGTGGGAAAATAAAGAAATATAGATATTTGTCGAAAATGAAGAGGTCATCAACACTGCTTCGCTTGGCATAAAAAAGCGACTAAAGATGTAAACATCCCAAACTGGAACACTTTTCATAACAATATATTACTCATTGCTACTATTCCCTAAAAAGGCGACAATGGCACGAACCAAGTTTTGTGCGATATATGGATTTTACGTTATGCATAACGGAAGTAACTGCGGACGATAATCGTCATATCTGGTAGGATACAATAAGCGTTTATCTTGACACCCCACTGTTGTGTTTATAACGCCAGACGTAAAGTCCCTGTTATTAGCGCCACAATGGATAACGTTCAGCCGGTTCCGCCCCGGGCAATAACTGTTGGAGTTAAGCCTTTCTGACTCTCTCTCGGTTTTTGCAGGAGTTTATATAGCTTCTGGGTTCCTTTTGTTTGTCCCGGCGTTTTATTAGGTAAATATAGCCCCAGTTAACGATAAGCCTAAGGAAACAGCATTGCTATTCATCGTTGCTCCATTCGCTTTCCGTCCTTAATGTTCGTTTCTAATGTGATTTTATTCCTATAAATACTTAAATTCTGCTTTGTTTTTATCATAATTTCGCAAACTAAATATCATTTTGTAAAAAGTTGTGAAGTGCCGTAGGACATGCCGTTATTTTACGGTTGTCAATGCTAATGTTATAGTCGTTAGATGCTAGATTACGAACTCTAGTTGCATATTACAGGCTATAATATTGCATTGTTAAAGAAAAGAAATTCGGTTGATTGTAAATTAGATTGTAGAGATATAAAGTGTGTGAAATGTGTATGGTAGTTGACCGTAACACACTCTTGGCAACAAAGGAGCCGAATGCAAGACAATCAGCAATTCTTCTCCTGGGATTTCCCCGTATGGGTGTTTAGTTGAATTTTGGGTGGTTTTAACTTGCGCATGTTAATATTTTAACAAATATAAACATTATACATATCTATGAATTTACTGATAAAACAAATTGCAAACTAAAATAAAGGTAGTGAGGAATTTTGACAAGTGTTCAAATATTCAAAAAGGGTATTCTTGGTTTGTGCTAATTATCGCTAAACTTATTCCATTAATGATTTTCTTGGTGAAATTCATTCATTAAAGATTTCAAGAAGTACCCATAAGCACAGGTTTTTGAAGGTATCCGTTTCGTTGAATAATTTCTTTCAATGTTGTTCATTAAAATAACACATGTTTGCGAAGGCAATACTATTAACCAAAAGTTGCCTAAAATACTGACAACAAGATTACCTTTATGCAGTTATAAACAAGTGTAAAAAAAATAGATCTTGAAAGTACAAATTATATTGTTCCTATGAATGATCTACTACATCCATTTTGGAAATCAATATTGCTAGCGAAAGAATAGAGAAGAAAGTTAAAGGGTTAAATTTATTTAGAAAACAGAACACATCAGAAAATGCCTGGAAACAATAACCAAAAAGTATAATGCTAAGATGGCTTAGCTTCCTCATGGTATTGATGGAATAATTCACGGCAAACGCAATAAAAGGAGAGAGAAAAAAAACACTAACACACGGACATGTTTCTGCCTACCCGGCGTCATCAGCGTGGTTTCGAGAGTATATTTCATATCTCTACTTTCTATCGCTGTTGCCTCACAGTTAATACCACAACTTTCAAAACGACAAACTCGACATTTCTTGGCGCCCCTCTAGTGCCAAAGAAACGCATGCCTGCCGTTCAGGAAGCAGCGACATAAAAAACTTCTTTATCCCCACTGTTTAAAGCCTACATTTCAAACATGATACCCAATTTGTTGCAAAAGTTTAAAGTAATAAATATTGCAGTGAATACCGAGATTATTTGTTCCATTTCAATAATCAGTATGAGATCCTTATGTGATATAAAACATTAAAACAGTAGAAAAGGGGTTCAAGCAGTTGTCGTTAATGTTGTATTGTAATTTTCATCTAAAATAATTTACATAATTTTGGCGGAGGCGCCGATATTTTTCATTTACAAATGAAAATTATTGAATTGAATTTTATTTTAGATACCAGTATGTATTTCTTCTTACTATACTGCTTGTACACGTGAAAAGTTTAGCTATAAGCAGAGAGTGCTTCCTTGCAGATCTAGACTTACTAAAAAGGGAGAAGCATACAAAATATGATTGAAAAGCTTCCTTTATCTCTTGTATAAAACATATTCTACAATTCCCTCACCGCTTGCAATAAAAGTTTACTTTCTAATGACAACTTGTTCCATTAACTGGTACTGTTAACCTAAACTTACCCGGAAGAAAAATTAAACGCTATTTATAGCATAAGTAGTGCTTATTCTAAGGTACGGTAATTAATTGTTTGGCGAAGTTTTGTCATTGTTTGCATATTACCCACACGTCCTGCATGTATGCCCACCGCATTAATGCGGATGATTCATGGCTGAAATGTACCTTAGCGCTATACGAACATTAATCATAAACTTGCGTCGTGCACGTGTTCCATATTTTTAGATAATTTCCATAGGCAGGCGGTGCATTTATAAACAATTATTGTTTCGCTAACGTGTCAATTATAAACAATTTCGTGTTGCGCAAGGGGTGGCAATAAAACCGGATTCTTGCGCTTGTTAATTGATCTCACGTGTTCAAGGCAAGTGTACACGTTCCAGATTATTTAGAAAACTTCGAATTAAATTGGTTGGTCGACGTTGTATTTTGAAAGAAGTAATTTTAATAATGTTATTAAAATAAATTTTTTGCTTTCAATACGCTAATTAAAATAATTATTTGAATTTATTCATTGAAGAGAAAAGATTGGTTAATTAATATAATTTGGCTTCCATCGGTAAATTATGAAAATTTTGAAGAAATCTCCCGGTAAGGAGTTGAACCTGACATCTCCCGTTCGCTAGACGGGCCTGCTTACAATATTTTGATAGATATTTGTATTCTTATGCGGCAACTATACTAATTACTTGATAATTGCCCCTGGTGTAGTGGTTAGCATGCTCGTCTAGTAAACGAATCGATTCCTTACCGGGACGTTCTTTCATGTAATTAAAAGTCGGAAAATACTGGGGAAGTTCCAGTTTTTCAACAGATAGATCAGTTCCTAGATATAGAAAACAAAGTTAAGATTAAATGTTTAAAGGTCTATTCTTTTTATGAACAAATTATTAGGTTTAAATTTTTATGTAATGTATGTATTTCTAACTGTACCTACACTACCCGACAAAAACATAGACGCGGTATCGTTTCTATTTACGAAACAAAGTTTATAGACATTATATAAAATGTAAATGAGGGTTATTAATACTTGTTATGTAAATAGTCCATTTATAGATATTTCTAGGTATTTATTGCTTTATGAGGGGTAATTGAGATTTCCCAGGTCAAAATAGGAATTTTAAATGCGACAAAAATTTAGACCCTGTCCATTTATTACATTAATATAAGCAAAAATGTTTTAATTTGATACTTCTCTTTATATGCAGTGGTTGTGCTGGTAAAGTGTACACATTTCACCACGAGAAATTATATTTTATAAAGTGTTTGCAATATGGGTAGAAAAAAGCAATTATCCTTGATAAAAAGGGGTAAAGTTCTAGCCTGGCACCAGGATGGTGTTAGTAAGAAGGAAATTGCTCGTCGGTTACGAAGAAGCGATCATTCCGTTAGCAATTTCCTAAAAGATCTGGAAAATTACGGCAAACCAAAAGGCCAGGGGCGACCGAAAGCTGTAAGTGAGCGGGATAAACGCATGATATTGCGGTGTGCATCCAATTCTTCTGCGTCGGCGAGGGTTATTGCAGAAGAGGCGGGGTACAAACGCACGTGCGTAATGTTCAAAGGATTTTAAAGGCGTCACCGGTAATATCACGGAAGAAAATGTTGAGAAAACCGCCACTTTCGGCGAAACACAAAGAAGCGAGGTTGAGGTTTACTGAAGAACACGTATCCTGGAAGAAACAATGGGAAAAAGTTATATTTTCGATGAGAAACGTTTTAATTTGGACGGACCGGATCGGTACTCGCATCATTATCATGATCTGATAAAGGAACCAAAAGTGAAAAAGACCAGACAATTAGGGGGTGTAATGATATGGGCAGCGACTGGATTTCGCGATAAAAGTGGAATAGTGTTTTGTACAAACAAAATGACATCTGTGACGTATAAAGACTTATTGCGTGACAATCTTCTACGTTTTGGAAACCAATTGACCGGGCGCAATTTTGTTTTTCAGCAAGATAACGCGCCAATTCAAAAAGCAAACACCATTACTGAATGGTTTAAAGAGAAAAAGATTAAAACTTGACAGTGGTCGGCACGGTCACCAGACTTAAACATTATTGAAAATATGTGGGGTGAATTGGCACTTCGCGTTTATGGCGGAGGCCTTCAATATTTCACGGTACAGGAACTGAAAACTTCAATAGTGACTGAATGGCAGAATATCCCTCAAAATTATGTGTTAAATTTATATAAATCTATTAATAACAGACTATTGGAAGTGATTAAGAACAATGGAGGATCTACGCATTACTGATCACTCATTTGTTGATTTTTGTTTTACATTTACAACAGAGCATTTAAATTTTTGTCGCAGAAATTGTTTAAACATTGGAGTAATAATTTATTATTTAGTTGTTGAGTGTAGGCTTTCACGACCGTAATCCATTGTAGAAATGTCTTTCGGGTGATGTCGTGTAGTTGATTTTTAACTTGACGTTTCGCTGACTATCCTGTCAGCTTCTTCAGAAGATTTCTAAAGACTGCTGTTGTTGTCTTTTGCTCCTCGTTATATATCCTATTTCTGTTCCGCTTTGCTGATCCATAACCGTTCTGCTTTGCTGATCCATAACCGTTCCGTTCCGCTGAATCGCGTCGTTCGTTGTATGACGACTTCGTAGTGCTAGCTTCCACGTGTTGCTGATCTTGTATCCATCTTCGCGATTGAAGTTGTTGGTGTTCTTCATTATTTCTATCGATTCGCGTATTATCCTCGGGTAGTAGTGGCTGGTCCTGGCTAATACTTTAACGTCGCTGTAGCTTATGCGGTGGTCTCCTTGTTGGTGCAGGTGTTCTGCTACTGCAGATTTTTCAACATGCCTAAGGCGTGCGTCTCTCTCGTGCTCTTTCACTCTGCACTGAATACTCCGTCCTGTTTGACCGATGTAGCTTTTTCCACATTGGCATTTCAGTTCGTATATGCCTTTTGCTTGTAGTTTTGGCAACACGTCCTTATTTGGAGGGAGTAGCTGGTCGATTTTGGTCACCGTGTTGAAACGTGTGGCGATGTTTTTCTCCCCTAGGGTCTTTTTTAGCCTGTCGGTGACTCCGGCTATGTATGTAAGGCACGCGTATCCTGCTGGTTGTTGTTGGTCTTCGTCTTTTCTCTGCTCTCGTGGCTTCTTTATAACTTTTGTACTGTAGCCGTTTTTCTGCAGGGCGTTTTTGACGTGTTGTATTTCATTATTCCTGTGATGTTTGTAGCTGATTTTTTCCGCTCTTCTTAATAAAGTGTTGATGAGGGATCTTTTCTGTTGAGGATGGTGGTGAGATGTTGCATGCAGGTACCGGTCTGTGTGGGTCTTCTTGCGGTATACACTGTGGCCTAGTTTGCTGCTGTCATTGCGCTCCACTAGGACATCTAGGAATGGTAAGGTGCCGTCTTCTTCGATTTCCATGGTGAAGTTAATGTTTGCGTATTGTCTGTCGATGTGTTGCAGGAATTCCTCTAGAGTTTTTGGTCCGTGTGGCCATATGACAAAAGTGTCATCTACATATCTGTACCAGCATTTAGGTTTCATCCTGCTGGATTCGATGGCTTCTTGTTCGAACGCTTCCATAAAGATATTGGCGATTACAGGTGACAAAGGAGATCCCATTGCAGCGCCACTCGCTTGTTCGTAGAATTCTCCGTTCCACAGGAAGTAGGCCGAAGTAAGGCAGAGTCTCGCCAAATTAATCAGATCCGGTTGTAGTCCTTTTGGTATTAGTTGTTGCCTGATGATCTCTAGTGTTTCTTCCACTGGTACATTGGTGAAGAGTGATTCGACGTCAAAAGATACCAATAAATCTCCTTTTGTTATTTCGTGTTGTTGTAGTATCTCGATGAAATGTTCGGAGTTCTTCACAAAGCTTTTGGTGTTCCCGGAGTATTGTGCTAGTTGTTTTGCGACATATTTGGCTAATTCGTAGGTAGGTGAGCCACATGTACTGACGATCGGTCTGAGAGGGTTGCCAGGTTTGTGTATCTTTGATAGTCCATACAGTCTTGGTGGTCGGCTTTCTGATGGTAATAACCTTCTTTTTATTATTTAGTTCTTATATTACTGGAGGAGATATTTTTAAGTTTATTTCACTTTAACGAATAAAAACTTAATTAGATATCTTGCTAGTTTCGTAAAGAAATGTTGTAACCCTTAAAACCCGTAAAACATCTTACCGCGTCTAAGTTTTTGTCTGGGAGTGTAGACTTTACCTGAGAGATGGATTACCATTGACAAAATGCAACAATCTGCAATCTCAGCCAATGAAGGTGAGGTGTGCAGTTCCCCAAGGCTTCATTCTTGGTTCATTCTTTGCTTTTACTGCGACAGCAATAGAAATTAGGGACGGTGCAAGTCAGCTAGCTAAGTCATTTGTTCTGGGTACTATGTTTTACAAAAAAAGCATTCAGATTCTTCAGAAGAATACTGAACTTACCGTATACATTTATTTCGGTATCTGTCACCAATGTCCACCAACACAAAGAAGCATTTTTCCTTAATAAGCAAACGGAAGTCGCTGGCTTGAATCCTACTGGCCGAAAATCAATCGATTTAGCTATATACTGCACATTTACACGCCTAAAATATCAAGTAACAACCCAAATGGCTCTAACATTTATTTACCATCTTGAACCAATCCACTAGATAACCAAAGCCGCATCAATCCCTTATTCCCCCGTAACCCTTTCGAAGTTCCCCCACTCATCTGTAAACTCGTATAAAACTTAAAAAAGCGTAAAATATGAGTTTGAATGGTCTACGTGATATAACGTCCCGTTGAGTCGGAAAATCTACATAACATACATATCGGGCAGGATAAATCTCAACGATGGCGTTTGTGTACAAATAGCGTAGCATAGAATAAAGATAGGGATTTTTATTGTGGCCGGGTTCGTAGGATCATTAGTATCAATTAATAATCGATCAGATGTTCCGTTTCGACATACGTTTTCAATCGGGGCGTATAGCTTCCCGAATCCATTATTCGCGAAGGTCATTAAAACAACACGCCGTGCTAATAGTCTGGAAGGTTGAAGCGATATTTTTGATAGGGGATTATACGCGAAGAGGAAAGCTGGTATGGGGTATAACGGAAGCTGTAAAAACGGCAAGTTATATGAGACAGAGAACGGGAGAAACTGCGCCAGTTCTAATTGTTTATGAGAAGTCTGTGTTCGGCCTTTTTTACTACGTATGTAACGTACAAGCGGAAATTAACTGAGATATGTTTTTTTCTTTTTATTACAATAACTCAAGCTTGCACTTACAAAAATAAGATATTAATAGCTTACAATATTAAGAAAGCTACGGTATGTCGATGTAAGAACGCCAGATCAATATATCGAAAGGAACAAAAGCTACGAGCTTGCAAGTTTCTAACGAATAGGTTGAAAGAAGTTTTAATCATACTGGATGATCAAAAATATCGGTAATATACTGTAACCAAAAACTTCAATACAAGTGAGTTTGACAGGGAACATCGAAAGGTGAATCCAACGATACCACATTACACACTTTAACTTGAGAAATATGACGATGTAGCAATAAAGGTTTTGATAATCTGTTTATATAAAGTTGGCTAGAAAAGAGCGGCAAATACGCCCGATTGATCCAGAGAGCTCGTTGCTAGACAACAATTACCAAACTGTGCGTAAATTATTCTTGTTGTTTATTGTTAATGTATCCCGAAGTTGTTCATAATTTCGTTCTTTGTTCTCGTTGTTTTCTCTCATTTTAACCTGTTTTGTTAATTGTCGTTGCTTCTTCACTTTTTATTTATATTTGTCAGTTTTCGATAGGCAATATGTTAATTATCTAGGTTTTTTGTTGTGTTACATTTATGACGGTTTTGGCACGAACCATGGAAAAATTGCTGAGTCAATTTTAATATTATGCAAGTCTGGCAACAATTATCACCTTGCAGTCGTTGCGCAACAATTTTTATGGTAATTTAGATATTATCTTCCGTGAAAGCATTTCAAAATTCAAATATTTCTGACTGTACAAGGATAGTGTTCATTTTTTTTCACTTCCTGGTAATTGTTGCCAAATTAGCAGAATATTAAAATTAGGTACTTGGGTATCTTACGCGGTGCAAGAAGATGCCATTGTGAAATCAACAACATAAAAATCTGAAACTTTGTCAGAACATTGTGAACAAATTTAAACAAACCTACTATGATTAATTAATTACAATAAAGTTCGATAAGGTAAACAAGAAACAAAAATGAGGAAAAAAAAAATTAAAATGAGAAAAAATAACAAATTTAACGGGTACAAAGGGTTGCCACTTAACTGTCACAATAATGAGCATGTTTTCATTAATTACAACTATTTAGATGAAACTAAACGTGTTCCGGGTTTGAACCGTGTCATGTCGACACGGACACCCACAATTGTGGGCGAAACGTCGAGTTTTATTTTAACCAACGACATGACACGGTTCAAACCCGGAACACGTTTAGTTTCAACTGTCTCTGGCCGTTGAAGCCTACGTTTTTAACTATTTAGATATTCAGGTGCCACTTCATTACCATTAAAGGCAGTATTTTGCAACTTTATAAATATCTATTGTTAAAATGATGTTTCCATAAAGAAATACAAGTTGTGCTTGTACACCTGATCAGTTGAATTTTTTAGATTTTGTCATAGTGGTAGAATTTATCCATTAACAACTTATGGGCCATGTGTTAGGTCGCAGCAATTCTTTTCCCATTTATCAAATAATATATTACAGTTGCCTTTTTGAAATCTATGCTGCAATCAAGCTACTCTTAACGAAGATTGCTCTCAATAATTAGTTTGAATTTTTTCGAAAATGCCCGTAATTCCCGGGATCTTTGATGCCCCCGTTTTCATGTACTGGCAGTATCTTTGCAATTTTCAATTTTTTAGGAAAGACCCCCTCATCAAAGTAATCGTTAATGATAGTGATTAGAGAGCTGTACTTGAAGCACTTACTTTCACCAAGTTAGTGGAAAGGCCATAACAATCCTGTGTATTCTTGTTCTTAATCCTTCCAACGATTTCAGCTTATTTTGTGCTACCGGAACAAAATTGCAATTTTTTGCGTAATTATGTCGGGAAAATTTTCCTCTGTACTTAAGAACAATTAAGAATGTTCAATAAATAAGCAGATTGGATACTGTGATGATGGAATTACTTTTTAGAGTGTTCTTGTACGAATCTCTAAAACTCAAACCGAATATTGTCCAAAGAAGTTAGACTATCACCTTATCACCATATACAGACGCACGCTTCGCCGTATTACGGCTCACCAGTGCACGTTTGCGGGAGGTGGTAGTCAATCGACTAATTACCGCGTAAATAAGGATGACGTAGAGGCGTGTATAGACAAGAATATCTAATTAAGGATGCCCTAATCATATAATTTGTCGAAATATTCGCAAACAACCGCTATAATTGTAATTAAGGATGATCTAAGGATCGACCAACAGCTTAATTAGCTAGACAATTAACTAAAGTAATAATGAAGTTAGACTATTACCTACAGGCCCGCGTTTCGCTACATTACGGCTCATCAGTGCATATTGAAATTCACATATGTGATCAGGGTATCCTTAATTAGATACTCTCATCCGTATATATTTCTACGTCATCCGTATTTGTACAACAATTATCGATTGACTACCACCTTCCACAAATGTTCACTGATGAGCCGTAATACGGCGAAACGCGCATCTGTAATGCTGGTTAGGTGGTAGTCCAATTTCATAATGACTTTGAATAATTCTCTGACTAATTAAGCTGATAGCCGATCCTTGCAGCACTCATAGGTCGTGATGCTAGCAATCTCTGGTCGCAATTATAGTGGTTGTTTCGAAATATTTTGACAATTTATGTAATTAGGGTGATACTCTGGTTCAATTGTAAGCATTACGTTAACGTATTTTTTTTCAAAATTATGTCAGCCGTCTTCACAATGAGTCTGTCGAATTAACGCCCGTCCCGTATGTCTACATTAATTTGTATGAAATACCGAACAGAAAATACATACTTTTTGAAGTTGCCTAAAATTCTTTGGAATTCCTAAAGCAGGTCAACTTAATTCTGGGAATGGTTTAGCATAACATATTTCAAATAAAACAGTTGGAAATTGTGTTTACATATTTGGAAATAGTAGAATGTATTATGTTTGCTTCACTTCTTTTCCCCCAAAAACAATGCCTAGAAATTGTTTCGCATATTTAAACCATCCGAGATAGCGTCTATTCTAAAACAATGTACGTATCTGCGAACACTAGGTATGCTATATTAAAATTTCCGCTTGTAAATTCCAATATTATTGGAAATTCTTTCGGTAAACCTTCCGAACATATGGCAGAAGTAATATCGGGAAGCGATGCGTAAAGACTTCTCTTTCTATCGCTGTGTTGCCTTCTACATCTCGCGCTATCATATGTTTATGCTACGATGATGACTTCGTGGATTAGCATCTACTTCTTGGAACCCCGAAAACTTTCGCAGGCAAGTGCTTATACGCGTATTTTAGACGTAAGTGCCTCGTAATACGTTCGATTTTATTTATTTTTAAAAGATCGGAAGGATGATGTGCGATATTTCTTAATAGTGTTAAGTGCAGTTTGTTCTTTGAAATCTGTTTTTTGCATTTATTTTGATTTCAGTACCCATGACGAAAGCCGAGGAATTAATTTTGCTTATTTATTAATTAGATAAATGATCCATAATTTTTTGGAGATTAAGAATGGGTTCAGCTTTATAATATGTAATAATTTCGAAACCAGGAAACCGATATTTTATGACTACTCATTGCATGGGCCATTCTTTGGCCTTTTACGAGAGCCATTGCGTTTAATGGAATATCAATTGATGTTTTCCATTTAGCCGAATTCTTTCTAATTAAACGGCAAGATACTCCCAAATTCAGTATTTAGTAATAAAACACCTAAAAACTAATACTTCTTGGATCCAAATACAAGCCAAAGAAATATAATATGCTCTACTTGTTATCCTTAAAAAATACAGTTTTCAAAAATGCATCGCACACAAAAGACATGCTTACCGAATTATCAAACACCTGGTATTTTCGTACGTGTAAAAGCGAAGAGTAGTTGATCTTTCTAAAAGCTTGTCATGCCATTTGTCGTAAGGGTACCAACAACAAAAGAATTTCTGTGTATTAACAGAGTGTCTGTTGAATCTATCCTTTTTATCTAGCGAATAGAACATTTACGTAAAATAAAATAAATTTCAAAATAGAAGCACCTCAAACACATAATTCGGTGTAAAGTTTTACGCAATACTTTCTTTTTTTCCTGTATAAATACCAAAGCATACATTTATTTTCAACCGCCTCCGCATCTTTCTTTATTTGTCCTTAAGCGCTGTTACTTAACATATTTTCTTTATTACTAAACGGACGATATAAATCTTAATACGTCCGCGGCTACAAATTTTTCCATTAAAGGCGTCGCAAGACGCTTCACGCAACATCTTCATTCTCATGCCGATATAAATCGAACCGCGTATAGCGCTATACGGTATCGGACCTTCCACGGGCGTTCACTACCTTCTATAATCTACATGCACGGATGATATTTTATCGTCATGTGTCCGCATGTCCGTTTCGGTAACTAAATCCTTTCTGGAAAGGAGAAGGAATTAATTAGTGCATTGTTGAAACCATAAATACCCGCATTTTATCGTAAAATCGATGGCACACGGATTTTACATTTACGACCTGTCCGTCTGTTTGGGCTTCTTCTCTATTCTTTGTTCATAGTAAAATATTTTACGCCGACATGTGTCTCAAACGAAAACGTCGCCAGATAAGTGCATAAGCGTTCGAGATACTCTACGAACGTTTTAAATTTATTTATGGTGTTATTTATTGGTGCGCGATATCGGTGAAATATCTTCTTTTTTTCCCCGAAGATTCTTGGTGTTTCAATAACAGGTATGCACCAGATAAAAATTGTGGGAGAGACAACAGATGGTTGCGTGCGACGAAGTGTAAGTTATGTGGATGATTTTGACAATAAACGAATTATATGCACTTTCTGTACCAATGATTGATTATGTGCGTTATCTTGCCTAACCATTTCTTTTGTTCCAAACAATATGGTATTTCGATTTATTCAATAAGAGCGAAATTAAATCAAAATAATTACGACATAATGCGAATTCGATTACTAAGCAAGCAATAATTTGAAACAGTATGTACAGTGTGCCCGGATTTCTTAGAGACAGCATGGGAAACTTTTGCTTTTGCGGAGATAAATAGATGGTTAAATAAGCAAAAAAGTGATATTCCTATTAAGAATATATTTTCAAATATGGCTTGTCATGTCAAATAAAAACTTTTTCTTATTAATTAAGAGACTGAAATGCGATTTCTTGGCAATTTAAATACTTTTATTAGCATCTAATAAAACTAATAATAAGTCAAGGTTTGCAAATTTTTGGAAATCTTCCTTAACATGCAATTTATTTTGAACCTTTCAAGAGAGATTTTTTCCAACGACGACAACATATGTAATGTTCTTTTTTTGAATTTTGAAATCACTAGTGTCATGATCACATACACTTTGTTATATGTTCATTAGCTTATCTGCGAAACGAAAACCAGGCTTATAGTTGTTATTAAACTACGAAACTTTAATTAACAAACCAACTAAGCTACAAATACAATAATTAGCAACAACGAATTACTGAAATAAACTACCATTGTTTGCAATGCAA
This sequence comes from Marronus borbonicus, assembly GCA_902655005.2. NCBI lineage: Eukaryota > Metazoa > Arthropoda > Insecta > Coleoptera > Scarabaeidae > Marronus > Marronus borbonicus. The sequence continues at coordinate 5,270,981 of LR737397.1, forward strand.
GCTTGACTCCGATTCTAAATGCTGCTGATTACTTTACGGATAATATTGTCATTAATATAGTCCGTCTAGAAAGTAACCAGAAAACAAAAAGCACAGCTATAATTTTACGGTATATATTTTTATTACTTGAATAATAAAATCACAACAAATAATTCATCTCATTTACTAATACAATCTCCATCTCTCTGTAAACACTTAACTAAACGTTCAGGTAATCCCGAAACGAGGTCAACGCTATACTTTTCGGTGATAGTGGTCCAAGCTTGTAAAACTGACCGAATCAAATCTTCTTTATTTTATGGTGCTGCTCGTTCTACTTCAATTTTCATTAGTCCTCATATGTTTTCGATGGGACTAAGATCTGGGGAAGCTGCTGGCCATTGGCTGGAATTGTTGCCAAGTTTTGTTCTAAAATCCAAGCTTTAGTGTAGGCAGAAGTATGGCATCTTGCATTATCCTGTTGAAAACGCCACCCTTCGGGATATAAAGCACGAGCCGTTTCAAGAAGAAAACCATTAAGAATTTCACAATACTTTGCACTATTAACGGTGCCATCAAGTATACATATTATACAGAGAGCCATTTTTATACCATTATTTTTGTGGGAAATTTTGAAATTTGAACGGTGACATTTTCTCTTGATAGGATTTTTAAATGATTTGCACCAAGCTGAAAACAACTTTCGTCAGATATAAAAACATCACTAAAGTTATCGTCTCGAAATCGTTGGCAAAAATCTATTCGTCGTTGCTTTTGTAGAGGTGCCATTGCAGGGATTTTTTTTGGTTTTCTTGATAAGTAACCTTGTCTTCTCAGTGAAATGCGGACAGTTTCTGGATACGCTCTTATTTGACGTTGATTTCCAAATCTGTTAGCCAGTTTTCGAAACCCTAGGCGCGGGTTTTGTCGCCCTAAAGTCACTAAAGCGTTTAGATTGTTTCCGGTAATCTTACGCGGTCTTCCAGAAACTGGTCCATGGCTCATATCTCTCCTATTTTTTATCCTCTTTATTCTCTCATATATTGCACTTTTTCCGAGTTCAGTCAATTGCACTAATTTTTTAACCGTTTGAACACCTTTTCTATACAAATATTCCACCAACTTTCTTCTTTCTACTTGCGACATTACTTCACAAATATTAAACCTGTTGATAATCAACAATATTTAACAACTGGTGTTGTTATATGATTTTTGCCATGGCCTACAGTCGGCACAATCTACTTGATGCATTACTTTTGTCTTCGGATGTAACAAAAAAGAAATATATTAAAATTAAGAAAAATAATAAATTCCGGATGCTTTCTAGACGGACAATACTTTGAAATGCTTCAAATGCTATTTCGTGTAATTCTTCAACGTTTTTGTACGTCGAACCAAAGATTCGAATGTTGAAGAAGGTTTTCAAGATGGGAAGAATTTATTAGAATATGTTCCAGCTATTTTTGGCAAAGGAGTTATTAAAAATACGTTATTTACGTTCCGTACAAAAAAGCAGCGTTACAATAAATTCCAATGAGAATGAAACCGAACAATTTCTTGAAATCCGCATACTAGGTGGGCGATTAAATTCGATAATTCTGACCGTTTCTTCTTGTCTATGCGTATCCGAATTTTCAAAAAACAAATGGCTCCTAAATAAAGGACCCCTAATCTAGGTGCTTTATTTAGCTCTATTGAAAACTAACTATTGATTGATTATATGCGCAACCTATACTAACATATTTTGAAGCAGTGCGGCATAAGTTACCATGTTCTAAACTTTATTAAATTTGCTTCCCGGTATTTTACGGTAAAATAAAGAAGATAAGAGACTTACTTTGAATAACAAGGGGCACCGTAATATACATCCTACTTGCTAAAGGCATTTTAATGTAACATGCTTCGATGTTATGCTTATTAGAATAGATGCGGGCTTTTGATGAATCTTAGTACTACTCCAGGATCTCCTTCCTTCAGTTCAGTAGATGCAAGAAATGGCCTACTGAAATGTTGGTGCCGTGCGCGACTGATGGCACAGAATGTGTTTTACTGTCTCCAGATCTTCTTGGCAGAGACGACAGATTTGATCTTCAGCTTTTTGTAGTTTAAATAATTTGACCAGTCAGAAAATCTGCCTGGATTCCTTTGCTGAACAATCTCTCCTTGAAAACATTGCAAAATGTCCCATTAACAGCAAACGCTAATAATAAACGCTACTAAATAACCACTACAATATTAAGCGAGCAACTTTATTCGCGTCGCCTCATTTTCTGCCGTTTCCGCATCGGAATGGACATTTTTCCTTTCCTCTTATACCACACGTTTCTTGACGTTGCCTTCAAGAATAAACGTCAGCGGGTCATATCCCTATCTTACCGGAATACTAACGAGCACGACCCGGAGGCATTTGCACCATTTTGTTCGCAAACAATACGCGTAAAGAATTATGCAAACATTGAAGTAATTTTTCACAAGCACAAAGAGCATTTATCCCGGAGAAATTTCGCCCGGAAGCCGAAGGGAGTTGAAATATTTTTAGGACGAGCGGTTAACGTCCCTGACGGTCTCTTCTCACGCGGGCGGGAGGCACGATGACTTGCAGGTGCGCTGCGCTAATTCCTTCCAGATACTCCTTGGATGTGTTCCGAAGTGAAAGCTGACGAGAGGGGAAACACTTTAAATACGTGGAAGAGAATTTTTATGCAAACTACATGGAAGGCAAACACTCACAGAATATTGTAGAATGTGTTAATTACCTTCTACATTTATGCACAAAAGCTGTTCTGTTCTGTTATACATTAATTAAGTTGGTAGGCGTTATGAAGATATTTGTATTTTGAACCTTTCGAATTTCGTGCTAAAGAAATTGGTGATTTGAAATTTGGTGCAAATTGTATATTTGCAAATAGAACGCTATTTTATAATATTCAGAACATATGTAAAATTACATTAGCACCTCGAACTGACGTTCAGCTGATTACGCTCTGATAATAACTGTCAGAGCTAAGCTTTCCTAGCGCTTTTTCGGTTTTTGCAGCGGTTTGTACACCCTTTAGCTTCCCTCTCTTTGTTCTCGGTGTTTTATTAGATAAATATATCTTCAGTTAACGATAATTCCTGAGCATTGATTACCTATCTTCTCTTCATGCTGTTCCTCAGGTACTTAATATTAGTTAACTTCTGCCTGCAAACACGCAGAAAATAAATTCTATTTTGTCTCTATTGTATGTATGAAATGTGTATAGTAGTTGGCCGTGATTAATATTTAACAAAAGCTATGAGTCATGAAGCTTGAGTCACCTTTGAGAGGAGAAGTATTTCTCTTAGTGGTTTATCTTCAAATTCATTTGAAACAATACGCGGTTTTGTCAGGTGACGTGCTAGTATAGGGTGGGTGCGGACACGTCTAGTTTTGAGGCTAGTATGCCAGAAAATACTTCAGTGCAAGTTACTCACTTGTTAATGTTTTATAAGCACGACAAATGGCGGAGGCGCCAGATAAACTACCTTAGTTTATAAATTTGATGATTATTCATATTTCTTTAGAAGCTCTGACATCTGTGGACCGCAGATCTTGCTTAATTTGCTTTAATGTTCCTCATAATGTGCTGCTTTCCATTAAGTACAGCTAAAATGAGTATTTGTGCAATTCGGGACGGGCTTATGTTACTTAATGAACTCCTAGGAATCATCGTAGGAATCATAGGAGTCATCAATTTGAATCTTTTGGTTTTATGGATTATCATTTTTTTATTTTTCATTTCATTGGATTCCTTTCCGTATTGCAGTCCTAGTATGCCAAGGTGAGGACAACTTCAATTTTCAGAAAAGCATTTTGGAATAAACCGTAATACGTTATCAAAAATTTCATTTTTATAATAATTTCAATTTAACAGTATTCGACTATTAGGGGTGAACCAACATGCGTATATTTGTAATGCTTAAATGCAGATAAATAAAGATTTTGCTGCCCTTCCAGTGTCTTTGCGGAGTGAAGTGGTTACTACCTTCCACCGAGGAGTTCTAGGCACTGAAGCGCGAAAGGTTGAATAGGCAATTGCTTACATTTTCAGTTAATTAACAATGGCGGTTGAACCAGTTGTCGTTAAATGTTACAGTTTCAGAATTTGGAGCAAGGCAACTTGGTTAGTTCTGTAAAAGCGGTTTGGCAATTTGTTTGACAAGAAACGTGCATTGAGAACATCTATATCGGATATTTTCATCCGCACGTGTTACCGCATCTTTAATTCTTTCACAATTTAATTTTTTTATTTAAAATTTCTGATTAGTCTTTTTTAATGATAATTTATCGACATCGCATATTTCTTTAATTAAAAAATATAAATTAATAATTAAACAAAAAGATATTCTAATTACATCCGGTGATACTGCAGCTATATGCATTGTTAAATATCTAAGAAAGGTGAAATTATACTTGACGTAGTCAGAGCTGTCGATGGTGTTAAACCTAGTAAATCTGATATGCTGTTTTGTCTGTCTTTAGTTTTTTTTTTGAATGAGTTGTTAAAAGGAATTTGTGTGACAGGTGTGATATTTTTTTGGGCTCTTGAACAAGATATTTGAAGCATATTGACAATGTAATTAAAAAGTTTTGTCGTGCTAGGAACGCGTTGATATTTTTGTTGGTTTGGGGCTCGGCGCTTGATTTAAAAAGAAAGATGCTCATATACACCACATGTTCGAGACCCATCGTGACTTATGGAGCACTTTCTTGGGCAGCACCCGCGGCGAGTAGCCTTCACAAGCTGAAGGTACTAACTAGAAATATTTAAATATGTAGTGAGCTGCAGATTGTTCTCCTACAAAAAACATCTTCGTAGATTATCAGCTAACACATTGGAAAGAGGATAATCTACTGTTGACATCGTCGCAAAATTGTCCAAATCGTCGATATAATTTTTTAATAGATGGCACTTCTCCTTGAAAAAAGGCATCCACGGAAACGAACGCAATAATAACAACAAAGAAAAAAAAGCCGCTTCATATTAAGGATCAAATTTGACCTAGTTATGAACCCGCAGCCATGTCCCTGCAAATTGATGGTACGTGTATTTATTTGCCGAGATGATATATTTTGTCGCTTTCTAAACACGCGAAATAATATATCGTCGACGTCGGAGTACGCCGAAGAAAAAATGGTCCGCGTCTTGGATCTATGGCGAATATATCTCGTGCCACCTATAAATTCGAATGGAAACAAATCGCGAGGTGATATGGAACAGCGGCCGATTTTTCATTGATCCGGATAAGTGTTATAATTTGGCAGAGTGTCTCGAAATATATGTGTTGTTGAGGGAAAAAATATCGTCTTTCTTGTTATGAATGAATTGAGGAATCGACGGTAAAATGTAAATAAAAGGAACGTATCGAATAGGCTGTAGCTGTATTAAGTACTAGGACAAGTTTTTGTCACTTTGTCTATTATATTCTGAAAATTGATATATTTCCTGCTTATATTGATTTAGGTATAGATGTGTACGTATTTATTTCACGTACAAAATGCTTTAATTTAATTAATGTCATTGCTACCGTTACCGTTTAGACGAAATATTGATTTGTTCTGATGGACATGTACAACTGCTAACACATTGAACACATATGGTGGGGTAAGTATGCTTTCTTTAGAGAAAGTATTTTGCAGCTTTTCTTGTGTAACTAGATTACAGAGCATTCTAACCGCTCGTTTTTGTACGATCAAAATGCTGTGAACCTCTACCGATGTTCCCCAGAAAAATATGCCATAAGAAAGGAGAGAATGAACATCCATAAAATAGGCTGTTTCTGTTTCTCCTTACAGCATGTAGAGCAGAAGACAGCTTTTTTGTCAGCTTGTCTGTATGTTGGTACCACTTTAGGCGCCTGCCTACCGTAATGCTCAAAAAAGAATTTCTCTTGAAGGTAGAGAATACCAGTTTTTTCAATAATATTAAAAATTAAGACCAATTCTATTTAATTGTCAACAAAAATCAGGAGATCGTTACACAAAATGTGTATAAGCTGAATGTTTTTGCAGTTGGCCGTTTTTAAGTGAAAAGGGGAAAATCGTGTTTGTATTTTGTACTTTCTGCTTTCTATGTATACAACAAGATAAGAATATTGTTAATTATTACTACAAGAATAAGAAGGATACTTACATACTTGGCCTAACCATACAGTAATGTATTACTCTAAACAGCATTATTTACTGACGGAAACGTATTTTAAGCCTTATACTCGCGAAGTGGAAATGGACTTCTTCTTTTACTTCTAGCATCCTCATTTGGCTTTGCGAAAAACAAACTAAAACCACACTTTTTAAGGCCACCTTCGTTCTTCTATTTAATAGTGTACTCGAAATGTTTATATGACGTTTCGGTTCTTTCAGGACATCATTAATTTTCTTGTACATTATGGGCGAGATATAGGATTTGACACCGTCCGAATGAGTTTTCTTTTCCGATTTTAACCGTGTATGACCGTCTACATTAGGTTAACGAAACAACTCTTCCAAAACCAGCATAGTTGATAACATACAAGTAACTAAAGTATTTTTTTTTTTAATATTCTTGTAAAATGATACAATTTAGGTAGGTTTATGTTATGGAATACTGTTGCAGAATTTCAAAGGGGAGTCCAAATTTGTGGTAAAATGATTCCATTGTAACCGGAAGCAATATATCTTAAAAAATATTTGGAATAATCTTTGCGTAATCGAATATCAACGTTCGCAAAATTTTGACTTTCTATTCTATTTACTTCTTGAAATACTTTTGGTCTAAGCTCATGACGTTGTACCTTGTATATGAAGGTGACTTCCTACCATCTGCAGGATAGGCGCAATCCTACAATTTCAGAAGAATAAGACGTCTATATGCATACCTTTACAATTTTTTTATAAATTTCAATTATGGTATTCATGAATAAATACGCCCCCATTAAATTTTATATCATAATATGTGCAAAAATGTAATTACCAATAATTTTTTCCCCTTATATACATTGGCCTAAAAAATTTTATCACCGTCCATATGTTATTCTTCGAAACGCGATGACCGTATAATTGATATTCAATTAAAACTCCGGTGCGTTTATATACGCATGGTATGTACATACGTACATATATACACATGTACTTACAAACGAAAGCAACCATAGAGGTGTACGTACATATGTATACACACCATTAATAATTAATGGAGTAATTCCAACATACCGTTCGCCGATTCAACAAAGCCAAGCCAACGGTTGTCCATTGCCGCAGAATATCGTTCCGATTTATTAGCCGCCGTTCGCCCCGGCATTTTTTGCCGGTAATAAAGATAATCGAAGACAATAGTCGCGCGCCGCTGGTTCGCCTTAATTACACATGGACCATTATACTTTGTAATTCCCGGGAAGAGAGGAGGAGCCGGGCCGGGAGGGGCTTAATTCAAACTTAATAGTCAGCCTTACCGGGCCGGTAATGGTTTATTTACCTTTTCCCAATGGACGCAATTAAAGGAAAATCGGCTTGCGGTAGGTATTTAAATAGTATAGGGGGAGAATGGAGTAAGGACGGAAGGATTGAGAATAGAGAGGGGGTTCTTCCGTGTTGGTTGATGGAACGCGTTCACGTTGATTCATTAAAATAAATACATTTGTTTTAATTAATTAAAGTGACTATACAGAGTGCGTCACCGAGATGTGAGATTATCGATACTTGGAAAAATGTTGAACAAGCCTGAAAATAGATAGAGGTAATTGAAGGATCGATTGTGAGTTCAACTATCTTTATTAGTGCAACTTTATCCTTTAGCTTGAGTTTGCATTTGGGGATCAGATTTTGAACTGGAGTACCCTGAGGTTCCATACTAGGCCGGTCGTTCTTCTGTGTATACGTTAGTGATGTAATTAACTGTATTTCATCCTTTTTGTTTTTGTTATATGCTGATATGCTTTTTTGTAGGATCGAAAGTGTACGCTTCAATACGAGCAAATACACTTATCACAAAAAGTATAGCATATGTGTGAAGTTCTTATCTTCTAAAAACTGTTGATAAATGACATGTAATGAAACTTGGGAATGTTTGTGGTGCCTTGTTTAATTGAAATTTAAAATGGATGAATAGAGGCTAACAAAATAAAAACTTCTGAGGACAATTTTAACTGGTATGGGAACCTCTAGTTGTAATTGCATCTTTGTTTCTTTGCGGAAGGCTCCTTGTTCGACTGCTAGTGTACTTCAAACTTAAGTAATAATATTAATAATAACAAATGCCTTTATAGCGTAAGCATTTTAAACTTACAAAAAAGATGTTAGAAAGGAGGAAAAAAGTACAAATGAGTTACACAACTTCAGGCTAGAGCCCAGTTACATCAAAATGATTTGTGAGGCTTTATCCCAACCCAGAATTAAAAAATAAAAATGGGAAACAAAAGTTTATGCCTATATACTGATATCAATTCTAGAGAAAAAATAGAAGAAAAGAAATAACTGTGCATGTGATAGAAATTAAAATTATGCAGTTATATAGGTTAATACACTGGCTTTTCAAGTACACAGCAAGCACATAAACAAACTAAATAAGCAAAAGAAAGATATACTTAAACTCTTAAACTTTTGAGCTTGTGAGCCCACACTAATTACCTCTCGCGTCATCCAACTGGGGCACTTACGTTTGAAAGCATGAGCAGAACTTGAGTCGAGATTTTCTAAAATATTACCTTTCAAATAAAGCTATTCTATGACGAGGAGGCGTAATTAAACCGTGAAATAGGGTAGACAGGTCTTATAGCGAATTTTATTGTAAAGATATGCCGGAGATTTACTAATTAGTATCTTGTGATAGAGACTTAGAGTCTGGACTTCTCTCCTGTTGCACATATTGAGCTATTTGGTGTCAGTTAACTTGTGTGTTGATCGATATGACGACATATAATTTAAACAAGAATGATAGATCTGATAGCAATATGTAAATGCGGAATAGCACGTAAGCCTCACAAAGGTTTTTTTTTAATATTTTGATTCAAAATTGATCGAAAGCCTCGGAACGGAAAGAATTATCAATTACTAATCCAGGGCTTTGATCTCCGCTTACAATTGGAATTGAATAGTTGATAACGCTGACGTTAATTAGCGTACTCGGAGTGGCGCATATATCGCCGATACCATAGATTAATACCTTTGATTTAGTTGGATTAATAGTCAACGAAAACTGAGAAGAAATCGAATAAGTGGACGTTAGATCATTGTTGAGATTTGTTTAATCACAAAGTGCAAAGGAGAATGTCATCAGCATATAAGTGGGCTTCAGCAATTTAAACATTTTAAAGATCATGAGTGAAAGAAATCCTGCGAGCTTAATACAGAATTTTTCGGCACTCTTGGTTTTATTCCTAAAGATAGAGAGGTTCTACTTTTCTAATCCGCACACACTGAGATCTATTTGACAAAAGCTCAAGAAAAATGCACGAATAGTCATCAGCTCAGATCCGTAGCACCTAAGACATCATAGTGATGTAGCTGTGCTGCTGTAGCTAGAGCGAAAGCCAGATTGTACATCTCGCAGCATAATTGTATTTTTAATGAAATTTTTGATTTGATTTTCTGATACGCCTTCTAAGGTTTTAGATAGACCAGGCAGAAAAATAATCGATCTCAGGTCTTTAAACTCCTGCATCAGATAATAATAGTGCATAATAGTTTCAAGTTTCGCAAGAAACTAATAGTTGGCCATATGAAAACTTCTCTGTAACGGTTACACACAAAGCAAAACAATTTTTTTAACTTACAACTCACGTTCGAAAAGTACACCGCCAGTCACGATGCAACCCTGGCAACGTAAAAGCACTGAATTATAAGTTGCGGCAGTCTTCTTCATTTCCAATTTCAAATGCAGCATTCATAATTCTTTCTCATAGTTGCCTTTCATTGCAAATTTCCGCTGCATAAACTAGTTGTTTTACGTGGCCTCAGAAGTAAAAATCTAATGGATTTAAATCTGGCGATTTAGAAGGTGGGAGGCAATTCTTCTGGTACTAATACCTCGTTAAGCACTGCATCAATTACTTTTTCTGCTCTTGCAGCGTTGTATCGTAGATTTACATCACCAGTATGACGATTACCAATTCCACGTTGTCGCAGTCTTTGATATGCATCGGAAAGTACAGGGCGAGATGGCGGACGTTTATTCGGAAATCCTCTTTGCTTTGACAAAGCATTGCCGTTGCAAAAGCCGTAAACAAAAATAATGTTGGCATACTCTTCATTGGTAAACTGCATTCTTGACAAAATTTATATCTTTTTTCCGTTAGCATTTAAGAACAACACTCGAAGTATCTGACAACTGTCAACATCAAGTAAATAAGTCTTAAGCTTCAAAGCAGCTTAGAATTTAACACTGGATACGAATTTTCATTTTTTTGCTTCCTAATAGATCACCCTGTATATGGAGAAAACGAATCATATTAATGCCAATGCCATTACATCCAATTATAAGAGACTCAACATTCCGAATAATACCTGCGATAGTATTATTATTTACTAAACGAAAGTTAAAACCGTTTGAATTATATTGCGGCACGTAAGGTATAGCATCTGGGGTATTATTTGTAAAATAGTTATTGATTTGCAAGGGATTGGCTAATGATTGAGCGATTTTTTTAATTTTTGTTAAACCAACATTACTCAAATACCTGCATAATCTTCCGCTGTCAATCCAATGGAAAATAAAATTACGCTTCTTCTTTCTTATTTCTCTCTTAAAGCAATTTTCATCTCATCGAAGCTGTCTGGAGCGAAATTACGGGATTTCATGCACCTATCTAGGTAATCCCAAACGTGATCGATCGAATTCATGTCTCGACTAATTGCGGGCCAATCGAAATCTTGAATACCAGCTTCTTGAAGGTATATCATTGTTATGTCGGCAATATGCGGGCAAACGTCCTGCATAAGAATAAAATGTGCATAATTTTATTGAAAATCTATAATTGAAGCTGAATGGTAGCTCGAGAAAATAGTACAGGTCATTTTTCGATTCGTGGCACATTCTGACGAAATAATTTTAAGCCTTATAAAGTATGTACACTCAATAATGTATACTCAACGCAAAAGTTATCTGTAGATGATTTTGACCCCAGATTAAAGTTTTGCGAGTTTATGACGAATGTATTAAATGAAGATAGACAATTTCTGAATAATATTTGTTTTTCAGACGAAGTTACTTTTACAGTTAATGGCTTCGTTAACAAATAAAATTTTCCTCATTGGAACGAACAAAATCCACATTGTATGTATGAGGGGCGTACCCGGAGACATCAGAAAATGACTGTTTGGGTTGGCGTAGCTGGTATTACGGTTATTGGATCGTTTTATAGAGGGAGATTTAAATGCTGAAAAATACCGGCACGAAATTGTGTCGGTTGTCGAAAATATAGTTTCCTACTTTTAGACAAGTGTGGTTCCAACAAGATTTAGCTCCCGCACATGCTGCCTTAGTAGTTCGTCATATCCTGAATGCAGCATTTCCCAACAGATGGATTTGAAGGCGAGGGAAGTTGAATGGCCAGATTTATCTCCTCTAGATTATTTCTACACCGGATATTTGAACATGTTTATAGAACAAAACCTGTAAGCTTTGAGGATTTAAGGCAATATATCATTAGGGAATTACAATTTATTTCACAAGGAGGAGGAGGAGGAGGAGATCTTGTGTTTTAAAAGAGATCAAATATTTTTGCAAGGAAACAATAAATTGCTATTTTTGTGTGTTTTTTAATTTTTGCATTAAAACCTTTGTTGTAATTATTTTTTTTTTAAGTTATGCTCTATTTGAATAACCGGATTTAATTCGAAACACCAGTTTGAAGTGTACAGCGTGAATTTTTTTATCTAATTTGGATCCGAAGGTACTCGGCCACTACAGAACTTGCGTTACACGGTGTGTATTACAATATGATCATACAAAACGTAATCAAGAGTGTTGTGTCTTTTTCTTTGAATTATTTTTTATGTTGGTTACGAGTACATCTAACAATTAAAACTAAGATTGAAACTTACCAAATTATTTTATTCATTATTCTAACATTTTTCACTGAAAACTGTTGTTCTCGTAATCGACAAATGCAACAGCATGAAATGGTGTTATAAATGCGATTTTATATAGATAAATTTTGTCTTCAATTACCACAATTTTCAGTATTAAACTGGTGGAGTAATTCGCAAACCAACGGGTTGCATCTCTACGAAAAGAACTGCTGAAATTATTGCGGATGTGAGAGGCGTACAGATCGTTTACCTAAAAAGTCTTAGGAAGGAAACTAATTTGTCGTATTGTACAAACTTAATGATCACGTAGTGAGATTGTAATACCGAAATTGGTTTGAAAATCACAGGAATGATAGTATCCTTGACAAATTCTTCTTCTAAGACGAAGCTTGATTCCACCTTAAAGCTTTTATTAACAAATGGTCTAGTGAAAAAAATAATGGTCCAGTGAAATGTCATGGTGCAGAAACCATTGCATTCTGAAAAGGTTGGTGTTTGGATAGCAGCTTCGCGGGGAGAATTATTGATCCATTACTTTTTCATGAAACGGTAAACGCAGAAAGATGTAATAATTTACTACAATTTTTTGGTACCAATTGCATGATGAACTAAGGAATGTATACTTCCAACAAGACAATGCCAGAGCTTAAAAACACTAAAAATAACAAACCTCTCCATATCACGTTTTCCAATTTTTCAATTTAAAATGATAACGCCTCAATTAACGCATTTAACAACACGAATCGAACAAGGACACCGAAGGTCAGTTTGAATGTTTATTGTAATTGTTTGCTAAATCCTACTTTTATTTTTTTCTATTCTGCTAGCTTTATTATTATTGACTTAGACTGTCATATTAGCCATTTACGCCTTAAACAGAAACTTATCTTCATCACTACTGTTAAATATGTCGAACGCAATTTGAAGCTTCAATTTTTGTTTAACTGTTAGATGCAGTTACAGCCAAGGTAGAAAGTAATTAAAAAAGGTACATTGTGGGAATTATGATATTAATATAAATATTTAATAATACTATTAATTTGCATCATTCATCGTACGTACATGGTATCATCGGTTTTACATCCTATTCTGAAAAATACAATATCGTGTGTAGAATTATATTCGGTTGCGCAGTGTGTTACATGTAAATATTCTGTTCTAAATTATGCAGTCAAAGTTCACAATGCAAGATTACCTATAAAGGCAGCGGAAGCAGTAGATCAATATTGAATATGCATTATACTCCTTATTTTCTACTATCATTCGCTATTTTCTCCAACCACGGCCGACTATATTAATGTTTTCTATATGCTCGCTTATATTCTTCGGATATTTCTATGTGCTTGGGCGAAGTACGAAACCGCAGAGTCAGAATAAACAATAGGTACGGAACTGGCGGATAGAACGGTAGATTATTAAACGGGCGGCTTCGAATGTAACGGAAGTAAATCAGAAAAAAGGAAATGGCTAAAAGATTACGTTCGGGGATGAACGCTTGAATATTAAGGCGAATCGAGACCGAGAGATTGCAGGTAACGTGTAGTAAATATGATAAGTACCCGTCTTAAAAAGTTAATAGTGCAAGAAAGGGGTTTTATTTTTTTTTGTGCTTTGATATATGGTGAAAAATAGGGTTTATATACAATGCAGGTTGAAAGGAGTCAGAAGAGGAGAAACAAGAGAAAGGATGATGTAAGAGTTCGACGGTGTCTTATACATTGGTTGATAATTGATTGTTGCAGTACGGGAGAAACTGATTATTTATTTAAAACATCAAGAAAGATGCCATACTGTGAAAAAGCAGTTGGTCATCTGGAACCAAAGTAATACAGTTATACAACTATAAGTAGATCAAAATAGTTCTTTTGGTATAATTCATAATCTGTGGCGATAAAAATAAGTGTGGACCAAATCTAAGATAAAATAGAGTATATTGCACCGCCATGTCACTAAAGTAATTTGGGTTGAATGGAAGTAAAATCACAGAACGTTGAGTTGTAGCAACTGAAAGCTCGATTTTAAGCAAAAATTGGTAAATTCTAGTAGTTGCATTATACCACTCGAGGGTATAACTAACAGGACCTGTTGGACAAATCGTTTCAGAATTGAAGAAATTTTGTTTCATTTTCACATAGCCCGTCACCACCAGGTGTTTATTTTTTAATATACTAGATGTCACAGCATGAGCTTATGTTAGCCGTAAATCAGAAATTAAGCAGATTTTAAATTTTTAATTTTGCAGATTTATTTTGTTCGAAGAGTCCAACTTTTATAAAATCGTGGCACATCTTTTCAACTTCCCCAGAAGTAACTTTGAGAGTCGGCCACACATATTGTGTTTCATTACGACAGGAATTGAGTAACGTGCACTGCTGGATGCATGTTCTTCTTTCGTCCGCCTATATATTTTTTCTCCGAGGTATCCATATCTTCATCTCAGGCTTTTGGCCTCGATCTCTCTCTTGCAAGAATCCTGTATACGTCAAACCCGCGTCTTCAGGGATGGAAGTCGGTCCTGTGGCTCGACCACTTCATGCTTCAATCAATGCTCGGATTGCGAGGCTCTCTCTAGCGTCTCTTTCACCAATTCCTCCATCGAAGATATATCCCAGATCTGCCGACTCCTTACGTACCACGGTGCGCCAGTCATTATCCGGCGTTTCATGTTCTATATGGATTCCAGAGCCTTTAATTGGTATCTTGCTATCGAGCACCATACTGCTGACCCATATGTAATTGCAGAACGATAAATCAGCATCTTCTCCCTTAGGTCTATAACGCTGTTGCTGCTGATTACCGGATAAAAAGCATTTGTCGCCGCATCCGCCTTTTTATGAATGATTTTCATGTGTTCGGGCCTTGTCGGTCTCTTGTTCCGGAACCAGGTCCAAGCACTTGACATTTTCTTCCCAATTTTTGACGCACGCTGTCAACAGAGATGTTTTCTAGGGTTCCATTAGTCTTCTTGTTGAAGCGAATTTCTTGAGACTTATTAGGATTAATTGCTGATCCCTATTCTTAGTCCACATAGGAACTGGTCCATTTGCGAATGAGATATTTTTTATTTCGCCCCTTCGAATAAACGGCATTCATCCAAACGTCCATAGAGTGTCGTTTGTGAACATCAACTGTAGCTCGGGACTAAGCAAAGAGCTTTGGGAGACCCTGGTTTAAGCAGGTCTGGACAAGGATCTATCCTGCTCTACTCAAACGACAAAAGAAGATCCGGACAAGTAGCGTCTAACCAAACGAACAAAAACTAATATCGATTTCTAACTTAAGCTGTCAAAGTCACGAATCGAATCCCATGCATTTTTGAAGATCTCTGTGATCCTGAATAGTTGATAGCCCGTAGAGATACCGAAAATGGATCGTTCTGCCGGTACTGCGTTCCTCTCCATCAACTCAACAGGATAACTGCCTCAACAATCTTGGATCTTGGAACAGGTCAACGGATTAAGAGGATGATAGTTTGAGAGGCCTTGTTCATTGTTCTCGACTGAGTAAGGCAGCAAATAAGCAAGTATTTTCTAGGCATATCTAAACAAAGTAATTGATTCACAAGAAACTACACCAAATTGCAGTTTAAATGTTAATAAACGACAACTGAAGGTTAACACGATTCGTAACCTAAACTTTAACAATTTCTTAAGAAGTGATTCGCATAATATTGACAGATGCATGAGATTCAAATAATTTTTTGAAAAATGGGTCTACGTCAGGAGCGAAAACTGATTCCGTGGTATATTGGTTAGCACGCTTGTCCGGCAAACGGGAGGTGTCCCTACGGTGTCGATATTTTTCCAAAATAATTAAATTTATCGAAAATACCAAGGAAACCACATTTACACATTTTACCAACGGAAAACAGCAGTATTTACTGTTAGCAACACGAAGATAATCCTTTGGGTTCTGGAATTAAGTACACAATGGGTAGTATGGTTCGTTTTAATTATCCTGATACTCTCTTATACGACTACACAACTCTACTATAGTCACTACCCGTACGGGTGTACAGGTGCAGCAGTACCAGCTGTGTATTTTGAGGTCAGTAAGTGAAGTGGGCGAACAACAAATGGTTCTGAGATTTCGTCGTGACACGGCGTATAGAGAAAGAGTGCTTTGGGAGTGGGGCGTGGAGGGAGCCAACAATGTACACACGAGCACTGTTCGGAATGACGTTGTATTGACGTAGGTGTAGGCGTAGAATGTAAGCATACATACGTACGGTACGTATCCGTGGTGGAAGTGCATCGGTGAGTGCTCGGGGAAATCCGAGAGCAACGCGACATGCGGAGCGGGTTGAATAATTACGGATGAAAGAATGACGAATATGCTGGAAGAATTTCGGTAGTTTTCCGGAATTAATTAAAATGCACAGAGGGACACCGTTCACCGTTATTTCTTTCCTGTCGTATGCAAATGAGTGTGTAATTGAATTAATACAGTTAGGGAACTTTGCAAGATATTAAGCTTGGATTTTGACGAAATTTTGCAGGATTTTAAGTTAGATTAAAATGCATTATAGCTTGATACGTTGATTACTACTTGATACTTGATACGTTATTACGCAGAAATTAGCGAGAAACAGTTGCTTTTGAAGAAACAGCAGGTATTGTTCCGTCAAGACAACGCATCGTCTCACACTTCATCCTATCCACCAGATATGGTCCCCAGCGACCTTTCTTTGCTTCCTAGGATCGAAGTTTTACTCGGAAGATAGATGTTTCCATCGAACGAGAAGGCCATCACATTCGTAGGCGCCTATTTGCAGAACGAGATGCCACCTACTATTTGGTCGGAATAGAGAGTTGAGGCAAGTGCTGAGAAAAGTGTATAAACGTATAAGGAGACTGTGTTGGAGACTTTTCAGAGTACTCTTGCAACTTAAGAATTATCACGATATGCACCAATAAAGGTTTTGAAGATTTGTTTTTCTTTTTGGATAATTTGGCTCTTCTCTTATTCACTCAAACGCCGAACATTAACACGACCTCATTTATGTTTAATTCTATATTCAGCAGACTTCTTATAGTGCTTGTGTGATATGGTGAACTTCTTTAGTACAGAGTGAGCCCACCATAGCTTGATTGAGATGTCGGGTTACAAAGCATCAAAACGAAGTAGGCCATATTAATTTATTATACTAAAGGAAAAGATTTCGAAGCTTCTACATATGAAGCTCTCTTCGTGTACTGATGTGTACAATATCTTAAGCCATCCCAAGCCGCTAAAAGCTTGGGAAAATGAAAAGGTTGTTAAGAGAGTCAAAAAATTGGTGCAAACCTTTACTGTGGGTTGTAGAAAAGCCACCTAAAGTAAGAAATGGGAGAACTATCAAGATGCTTCTTACTAGTACAACCTACCAGAACAATGTAACGGAATAGCATTCATATAAGGCTTGCGAAAGACATTGTTGTCTTCCAGCAAAAGGAATCTCAGAATATTGCCATATTTGCTGATACTCGACGACTGATACTGAAACTTGACTGTCTCGGGAAGATTTGGAGACGATGGAATAGATTCTATGACATCTGTTATAGGCGACATCAGCACCTCAATAGCTTTCAAATATTCCAATATACATTTGTGGTTTGCTGTTCAACAACACGTAACACAAATGATTAAGTATTTGTGGTTTGCCATTCAATAACAGGAGTAGTATTTGGCTATCCAACTAATACAGCGGATTTGAGTAAGTCGGAACTACTCCAGTTCTTGAACGAAAATCCACAATTAAGGGCGGTCTTACAACAGATCTATTCAGGCCACAGTTAATACAGGTATTAATGCGATGGCCCATTCGAGGATGCGGTCTATTTCTAAAACTCTTCTACAGATTTTGGCTATAATACGCAGTTAAACTTTTTTAAAGCAACTTTTTTTCGCAAATTTACTTCGTTTTCATTAAACTCTCCATTTTTAGTATGAGATGCTTCTGTAATCAAAAGCATCTCCATCATCTCATGGAGATGCTTCTTTGGACCAAAACAATTTCCGTTTTTAAAAGGGAGACCGAATCTTTATTGTAGAGCTGGCAGAATTACCTCATTTGGCTAAAACTGTGCTGGATGTTGTATATATATATATATATATATATTGTGTAAATAAAAATGTATCCATTAATATGGTATAATAAGAAGTCAGTTTAAAAAGCAAACAAAACCATTACATATTGAAAAATGTCCATAAAACAACACGTCGCTCATTCTTGAGTAAATTGAAGAAAAATATTGTGTGTGCGATATCATGCTTGAAAATTGTATTTGTGTTATTGTTCGAGATTTATATTTGTTTGCAGTTGCAAGTTTGCGAGACGAAGCAGTGCTGGTGACCTTTCCGTCGAGACTCCGCCAGTTTATTTTCGTGCCTCGGTCTTACACATTATTCTAGGACCGATTTTGTTGTTTGCAGAGAAGAGTCAAGACAATTATTAAGTAAACTGAAATGGCAAGTAAATAAATGTAAAACGTAATTACGTCGCCTTGTATTGATTTTATCAAATGTATTCTGTGCTGGTATACAGCACATATACAGCATCTGGAATTCAGAAATAAAAATGAAAACGATTTTTTTTAATTAATTAATTCTAAAATTTGGATAACCTGCAATACCTAATTGCAGGTTATCCGAATTTTATAACATTACGAAGAGATTCAGTAAACAGAAACTATTAACAATAAAGCATTACCGAATCAGATCTAAGAATGGATCATTGTATTAAAAGGAAGGACAAAAATTCACAAATATTGGCCACTAAAGGAACCCTCACAAAGGTGCAAAATGAAAGCCACGAATATGTCAACCTACAAGCTGAAATTATAACCTTTGTCTTCTGTAAGTATAGCAAGATCTGATTATACCCCCACTGCTACCAAATTCTCATTACGCAATGGATATTCAAAGGAAATATGATTGGGGTATGCCATCTCACTTCCACATGGACAGGCTTGAGCTTATGTAGAAGAGTAGGAAACTGACCATGATTGAATTTAGGCCCGGCAATAGTGGTGTAGTAAAAGCAAGGTACCCTATGATTCTGGTACCACGGTTGGTTTCTTCCATAATGCTTCATTCTCTTAGCGTACGATTGTTTCCAGTAATCTTGCTCTTGATTTTTTTAAATTTTGTTCTTTAGTAGAGTAATATGTGGTCATTTATTAATGCTGTAGCCAGTGGGCCGCCTCCTTCCGCTAAACCATTCACTATTGTGTTAAGATATAGTCCTCCAAGACTCTTAACCCAATAAAACTGAATACGTGCTTGATTGCTTTTTGATTAATGTACCTACAAACCTCTTCCATGATGCTTAAGATAGATAGGATTTTGCATGCCTGGGACGGTTTATATTTTAAAGACTTTCTAAAATACTTCCGGCGTGTGCCATAATTGTACAAATTTGACGACCTTTATACCGTAGATATGGAAGGACGTTGTTGATTGTTAAAGCTTCAGCAACAAAGATGGATTTATCAGTGCTGAATTATTCCTTAATACTTATTTTTCGGAGTGAGAATAGATGTGTTGCCGTGGATCTCGAATAGTTTTCCTTGTATAATTATGAGCTAGAGATTCGCTTAAAAAAACAATTAATTATTGAAAATTTTTACTTTTAGTCAGGTCAGTCTATTGATCTATAGTAGTACGTAATATTTAGTAACTCTGGCTAACTCGCTTTCTTTTAAATCCTGAAAAATCTTGAAGACAAGCAAACTAAATCTCATGCAGCTTCTGTGCTCCTAGTAAGGTATGGGTCCAAATGTAGAAGATCGCAAGAACTAATCGTTCTTTATTTATTTATTTGACATAAGAAAAATGGGAATCTTTCATATCACTACGCAATTATAACTATCCTCCCTTCGGTCTCTTTATTAACCTTTTACATTAGTTGTTAGGGAACGGTCCATTCCAATATCGCAGACATCAAAGGTAATCCTTACAAATCTCGAGTAACGACTATAATTTGCGACTACTACTTAGACTTATCCGGCGGTGTATGCCTGTAAGTATGTGTGTGTCTTATGCCGGTATGAATTTTAATGGCGGCGCACTAAGATTAGAGAAAAAGTGCACGCAATAACGGAAGAATGTGGAAACAGGGGAAAAACTTTCCGCATTAAGTAATCTTGCATTACTTAACGTGCCGCATAATTACCGCGTGCTTTGCCGCTTTCTACCATAACAGGTCCCCTAATGAGTTCAATAACGAACTATAAAACTAGTGAAGCGATGAGCGCGTAGCGTAGCCTCGCAAGGAAGGGTAAACTGGAGGAGAACTAGAAAACTAGAGAAGAAGATGTCGGGAAGTTCGCGAAACTTTGCCGGAGTTGCAGATGTTTAATTGAAAGGAACGGATCGTGGAATTATTTATCACGAACTAGATTTGACGAATTCTTCTTATACTCTTCTTGATGTACACACTTAGCTAGCTAGCTTAGTTTGAAGTAAACTGTGAAAATTTCATCCGGATGTTAGAAATGAAAACTTTTAGCGAAAATAATTCAATTTGTCAGATCTAGCGGCTACTTAAGCGTTTGTTGATAAATTGTGATAATACGGCAAGATCTACGATTTATCTTTTTTAAATTTCGAATTATATGCTCACAATATTAACTTGAAATTAGACTACTTCATACTAAGTTATTATTATCTATATTTCAATTATTGTAATGTATTAATAAGTTTTTTAATTTCGTTAACTTGATGACAAAAATTCGAGTCATGCAAACAACACATAATTCTTGTATATAATCGGTATTAACTTTTGTTTCTATCTTGTTTTTAGATCATAGCGCTTTGTTGGTGGCGTTCATTACATATTTGCAATGTTTGCATGAGTTGCAATGGGTTTTTGTGGTAGAGAAAAATTCTCAAAAACAGGATGTCGTAAAATTGATGTCTGTGCCTCTGCTCTTTATTTGAATTTAAATATGCATCCTTTATCGGAGAGACGTTTGGTACCCAAGTGGTGAACAGTTTGGTTGATAGTTGATAGAATTGCTGAATACGATGCAAATTATAGTTTCTCAACTTTTCGTATGCCACAGATCACTTTTTCAAGTGGATTTCCGACGTACTCACGCTTCATATGTTAGAATCTCCTCTGCGATTGATAATTATAATATTGATTGTTTTCCGGCATTCGTATAACTGTTGTCGCGGAATATCGAGCGATGTAGATCTTGACCATTGTTGTATTTTTTGTTTTACTTTGAAGCAAATCGTTCGAAATGTGGTATTTACAATTGCCACACTTGCATAAATTATATAGTAGACTCTTAATAAATAAATAGAAATAAGAAATTCTACGACTTTAATTCCGTCAGAAACTTGCGATAGACATTTGTGAAACTTCGCTCTCACACAATAACGAAAAGTATTAAAGTTTCTAGGAGGCAAGATATGAACGTGCGTTCTGGTTCGCAAAATACATTCAGAAACCTTCTAGGTAATCCGAAAGATAAACTGAATACGAAGAAAAGGTTGGGACTTTATAAAATTGTACGCGATGACTGTAATAAAGCCTATATTGAAGAAACATATAACTCAATGCTGCTATGAAAGAACTTGAAGTCAAGTGTAGCACATAAATGTAACCCTAATTGAAACTCTAATTTAATGTTATGACAACCCAAAATTCAACTTTTCTGCAGGAATCGGATGGTTACCAAACAATTTATCATTACAGCAAAGGAAGATGGCCAATTACTCAATAATACTATTGAAGATACAATTTCTGTAATGGATAAATGGTTTGATGAGAAGAATTTAAAATGAAAATGCATAAATCCAGTGAAGTTTGCAATACAAAAATTAAAACACAGAGATCGCCTAGAATAACATTAAAATTACGTCTATAGACTACGTTAGATTGCTTGGTCTGAAAATTGATAATCTTTTAAATTAGAAAGAACAGAAGAATATAATCTGGTTCGTACATTTTGTACCATCTCAACCCAGATCCACGTTGAAGCTCTTATCTTCGACTATAGACGCAGATGGCTTAATGCTTCGAACGAGTGAGTACAGGAGACTTCGAGCGCTTGTTAAGGTTCAGATTGCCGACGCCCATGAGCAATATATAAGGAATGTTGAACGTAATGTTAGAGATAATCACGTTGATAGCCGGAGATATGTGAGTCAAAAATTCTTATTAACCTTTCCATCAAAACTAGTTGCTTCCCAGAGCGTTGGAAGCGAGCTCGTTTAGTTCCTGTGTTTAAAGTGGAGAAAAACAACAAAATCGTCCAATCTCGATTTTAAACAACTTCGCCAAGGTTTTTGGAGCAGATTATATATAAAGTCTTATACAGTAACACTCGCTCCTTTATCTTAGCAGATCAACACGGATTTGTACCTGCGCGGTCAACTGGCGTCTTTCATGCAATATGTCTCTGAAGTTTTAATGGCCGTGGTTAGGTGGATGTGGTTTACACGGATCTCTCTCGGGCCTTTGATTCTGCGAATCATCGTCTCCTATGTCACAGGCTGTGTGATTTTGGAGTAAATCCTGCCCTTCTTAACCTCATGAAATCTTACTTGGAACATCACATCAGCTATGTGTACTACAATAGCTTCAAGTCTTGTGAACTTGTTGCAAAATCCGGAGTGCCACAGGGATCCAATTTGGGACCACTACTATTTATATTATTTATAACTAATCTACTTTCATATCTTACCTGTGAAGTATTAGCGTACGTGGACAACATTAAGTTGTACACTACTGTAAGAACGGCTTTTGATGTCGATGCTCTTCAACATAACATCGATAGAATTGTCGCATGGTATGATTTTCGGGAAAATCAACATAGAGAAATGTAGTGTTGTTACTTACACTCGTATATTACACGCAACCATGGCATCTTATAGAATGAGAGGCATCGAGCTTAGTAGAAGTCGCAAGGTTAAGG
Source organism: Marronus borbonicus (assembly GCA_902655005.2). Classification (NCBI taxonomy): domain Eukaryota; kingdom Metazoa; phylum Arthropoda; class Insecta; order Coleoptera; family Scarabaeidae; genus Marronus; species Marronus borbonicus. The sequence goes on from LR737397.1 coordinate 5,293,898, forward strand.
ATCTTGGAGTCCTTTTCTCGAGTAACGCCTCGTACTTGCGCTCGTGTGTGTGATTTTATGTTCCGTGTGCTACATCTAGATACATTTTAACGTATTATCCAGCCGCCCCAAGAACGGATATATTGAGGTATGCATCTGTATCAATTATGTGTAGAAATGCAAACATTATCTTATCTTATCTTTGCATGTAAACTGCATGTATTATTATCATTTTTCTTTATATTTACTCTGCTATTGGTATTTCTGTTGGGTACAAAAATTCATATTATTATTATTATTATTATTACTATCATGCCTGTATGTCATTCAGGCTTTCCTAAAGAATTATCTTTTGGGGGAATTCTGCGAAATGAAATAGATTTTTTTTTGTTGGAAAAATCATGTTTACATTATTATTTCAAATATTAAAAATCTGCAATAATACAAAGACAGTCCTTTAAGGAAATTAAATTTTTGTGTCTGAATTATTGCATATACATACATACAAGAATTCTTTAAAATTAAATCTAAGGCACTGAATGTTAAACAGGCAAAAAGGTCCACCTAAGCATTCAGTTTTGATGGATTTATTGGTGTAAAGCAATCACACATGTGATATAGGGCAAGAACTTTCACATGTTTGTAAATATCTTTTGGAGTAGGGATAGAACGAGGCGTCTTAGACTTTTTTCTCACATAATTTGGTAATACGGCTGATAATAGGAATCCACGAATTCCCGAAACAAGCGTTCCGAATTAATCAATGCGATGCGGACTGTGTCGATATTTTCGTGTTTCTAAATACCAATTATTAATATACATATGGTTAATATTCCTGAACATCACTTTCCATGCTTGCGAATTTCACAAATTTACATTGAAGACCCATGGTTACCTTTAAGAACAAATGCCTCTAAGCATATTGCACTTACGTAAGTTTCTCATGCAATATAAGTACATATATTCAATTTCTGATCATTCCGCATGCAGAACAGTACCGCGATCTATAGCGTTGCGTCGCCGTTCGAAAGGTTTTCGGTCGCCGCCAAGACCGATGCCCATACGCCGTAGCTTGCATCAGACAATGCCGCGACGTGCGATTAATAAAAGCGACCTCTACCTAGCATAACACTAACCTACCTCCATATCGGGCCGTATAAATCACGCTGAATACGTGCCGTCCGTGTACCCCACGCGGGAATGATAAATGTCTGGTACGCATTATTGAATTATCGGTGGTGATTCGTCTAAATCATTCAACCGGAGTTCGTATTACGATCAGCTTTGATCCGGCCGTCGGTACGAACGTGCGAAAGACTCGACCGCGCCTCCATACCGTCCGCTTTATTGGCATAATTAGATTGAGATCACTCCGAAACGCTGCGACTTTAAATTAGGAGCGATCAAATCGAATTAAGCCTTGTGTTATACACGGACAATGTACATAGGGTGGAACAGGGAAGGGTTTCATTGGTTTACATTGGGTTGTATACATTGTAGTTACCATTAGAAACCCTTTACTTGATACGGCTGATTTTTCTTCGATTTTAAAATAATACTTTGTTACTTAATTTGTTATATGTCTCGACAGTCTTGAGTCGAAATAACATTTCTTACTTCTTAAAGTTAAAGAGTTACAGATTTTGCTACCAAAATATTGTTGTCATAAATTAAAATTTTTCTCGTACGATGAAAATGTGATATACTTGAAATACGCGCGTGATAACTCATTAATTAATCCGGTCGAGATACTAAAGTGCGCTTTTAGAGAGGGGACCTTCTTCTTATAATTGCTATTTATATGTTATATGATATAACATTTACGTTGGTTTTGATAGTCCAGGAATATAAATATTCCTGGACTATCAAAACCAACGACAAGACCTTTGTTAATTGCATCGCCACCAAAATTTACCCGAAGTAGAACTAAATCTCGGAATGAATGTATGATAAGTGAGAAATTATTTTTTTCCAAAAAGAAGGCGCCGCTGAAACCAAACCGGGACATCTAGAATACCATTGCAGAGAAACTACAAATGGAAGGACTTGGAAACGAACTATAATGATTTGCATGAAAACAATTCAAGATGGTGTTGTGTGTTTAAGAAAATTCATAAACTCTGCACGCTTGAAATGTTGGGCAGAAACAGAGGGAGACGAGCGCAGGATACTAATTGGAAATCTGCCATTGAAGCAAATGTGAAAAAAGCCGTTTAGCAGAAACTAAAATGGATAACTGACAAACAAACCGAAGGATTCAGCCAACTTTGTGAATATACTGTTGAGACATTCGGCCATGCGAATATGAGCAAATTCAGAGAGACATGATGATCACAACTGAACACCTGCGAGAACAAGAGCGCCCTGGCTTCACTTCGAAGAAAACGCTATGGAAAGGAGACTGGGTTGAGTCTTTTTTCATAAGCGCGGAGAAGCACATGTCATACGGATCATACAAATGCTAACAGGTTGTGCGTGGCGTTCATTTTTGCCAAAGCACGGGAACAGACTGTGGTTGCAACGGTTACTCCTGAATGAATAGCAGTCCGATGCTGATCGGTATTATACCAAGGATCCCCTCTGCTATGATCTTACATCTGACGAATACGGTCTCCGATTCGAAGCACTGTGGTCATGCAAAGCTGATACCAGGGCGTTCTTCCAAGCAACACAGTTAGGAGAGTCTCATTCAGTTGTTCTTGACTTCGGAGATACGGCTGTATGGATTCTGCGAAATTCTGTCGCTCATTATTCTCAGATCAAGATAAAGCATCTGCTGCTTTTGGAGGCTACATATTTATGTGATATGGTAAATGATTTGATCCTTGACTTGGAGAAGATCGCAGCAATGAAGCGCATTTTAATCCAAATAATGCGACATACTTTGAGATAATATAACGACTTGGGATTGAAGATGAATTGCGGTTGTTTACTAATTGGGTCAAGTACAATGATCCAGTGAGGAGACCTTTTAGCGAAGCCAGAGCAATTAAGACGCAATGATTCTTCCATTTTGCCTTCCAAAAAGCCCTTTTTTTGCCTTGCAAAGCTTGCAAAACAGCTGCTCTCTACTAACTTCGGATGGGAACAAGATGGACAGAGATCTGTGACGCATACCATAAGCGCATCAATTCCAATTGCCTCAATCCAGATAAATTCTTCAGGAATCGGACGTGGAAACAGAAAGCAATGAAGGAGCGGAACAGGAAGTTAACGTGATTGTTTATGACTCATGCATGGAAGACAGATGATGCTGCTTTTATGTACTACAAAATTAATGTTACACCTTTAACCTACGAGTAATTCTTACAAGCAATTTTTCAAAACGGTACCAAAACGCCGAAAATTTTAATGTCGTATCCATGTTAAATCATATTCTTACCGTATCAAAAATAAATCGCATAATAAAAAAAGATCCCCGGTAAAAAATCATTGAAGCGCGAACTCCCTGCAGCATATTTTTGTTTAATGCCAAATCAGCGTAGATACCAGCTACATCTTCAGGAATCATATCATTTTTTTCAAATAGCTCCAGCAGAAGTAATCCATGAGACTGAGATCGAGTGGTCTAGGAGGCGATGGAATGGATCCGCCTCTTCCAATCCACCTCTCAGGAAAATGTTCATTCAGGAAATCTGTTGCTTGTATTCATCACGTTCGAACCAAAAATTTAATCTCCTCGTGTAACATTTTTTGAGGCCTAAATGGTTAAAAATATTGTTATTGTTATGAGACAAAATAGATTAGTTGGGGCAGAGAAGCTAATTGATTCGATTCAAATGGGTGTCTGCGCTGATATTTACTATTGTTCTAAGGCTCTAAAGTTTGTTCTTTGCCAAACGCATTTCACTTTTACATCTTTTCCAACACTTTTTAATATTTCATAAACTATGAAAGTAGATTTGATCTATGTACCTACATAGTTTGCCAAGTTGTCTACGCATAGAGTATAGACCAGAAAATTGTTCCACTAACTTGTAATTCAAGTCGTTTAAGTTAAAAGAAACTAGCAAGGAGTATTCAGAGCATGATTTTATCGCAACCAATAAAAATTCTTATTTTTCGGGATGTAAAACTTTCATAACGGCGTCATAGAAGGTTTGGCTAGCGTAGTGGTAATAGCGTAGCGTGTCTCGGGTGAATGACATAAAAGAATTATATCCGTAGAATTATCATCAGAGATTTATTCAACGGGGCTTTTTATTTAATAGCGCCTCTCGGTACTTCTCAATATGAAATTATCTTCCATTTTAAACGTAAAATTAATATATATGTTCGGATATGAATGTGGCAGTGGTCTGGAAGTCACGAATCAGGGTATCTGTCGGACGGTTCCTTGGGTTTAGCATATGCGGCGGTATTGTATCAGCCGATATAAATTCACCATCTACATAAGAAAGCACTCAAGCGAGGTAACCTCCATACAATGCTAACAAAAGATTGTTATGGATATGTCGTTTCGGATCTTCTTTTACGATCCGATAATTCTTTTTCGGTATCAGTTGACAATTGAGAAAATATGAAGCCATGTGGATTGAGATGAATTAATTCATAATGCGTTTTAGTAATAAAATAAACAAGTTAATTAAGTAGAATTGCAAAGATATTCTGGAGAAGCTTTTTATTTATATGTGTAATAAATTACAATGATATTGATGTATGTTATTACATTCTATCTTTATTTTATTTTCAGTGCCAACAGTACAATGAACTTCCTGGAGAGCCGGAAAATTCACCGAAAAGCAACTCCTCCAAATAGAAATTAATCGAAGAACCAGTTCACCGAAGTTACAATGCATCTAAAGAATAGTTTGTTAAAAGATATGGTGCAAATTTGAAAGCGTTTGGTTTCTTCTTTGGTGTTGTTTGTCATGAAATGTACCGGATGTTCATTTGAAAACTTCCCACCCTAAATCTCAAAATCCTGAAATTTATGAAAAATTTCCTGAAACACGTAAGGAGTATTATCGAGGGAGATAACTTTTTATGCAAAAATTGATTCACCCATTTTAACCTCCTGCCTCCGGAAGCTACCCTCTTAAAAATCTTAAATGGAAAGGGGTATCTAGTAATACCTCATTTTATTTTAACGGTCTTTTGAAACAGTACATTTTGGCGTTTAGTTTTTTTTAATTCATCCATTTGTTTCTAAGTTTTTTTTTATTTTTATTTATTTTATTTTATTTTTTTTTTTATTTAATATTTAAAATGTTTTATCGTGGTTTTCAAAGTTATTTAAGAATTCCGGGGAACACTCAACATGTTCTCCGTTGTTCGCTAAACAATGGTGTAGCCGTTGTTCGAAACTGCGGCGTACATTTTTAAAAACATCTCTTTGAATCCTACGACAGGTTGCAGTAATCCTCTAACGAAGTTCTTCTAAATTTTATGGTTGAGAGGCAAATACGACATATGTACTTTAAATAACCCCATAGAAAAAAGTCTAGTGGCGTCAAATCAGCCGGTCTGGCTGGCCATTCTATAGGCCCTCTTCCTCCTACCAATTTATTTGAAAATACATCGTCTAAGCTCTGCCGTACTGGAAGAACATAGTGGGGATGAGCTCCAGCTTGTTGAAAATGTAATTCATCCACATCAAGTAGAATATTTCCATTACTATCCAGTTGATTTTCGAGACCGTCAGTAATTAGCGGATTGATAGCATTTTCCAACATATCCCAGTATGCTCCGCCACTTAGATTTCCATTGAAAAACAATGGACCAATTACTTGGTCCCTCAAGATGCTTGCCCATACATTATTTTTTTAAGGATACTGGATGTATACTTCAATATACAGATGAGGGTATTCGTTACTCCAATATCTGCAGTTATGCTTATTTACAGATCCAAATAAATAAACAGTACATTCATCACTAAAGCAGATATTTCGTACAAATGCATTGTTATTATTAATTGTAGTGTTCATCTGTTCACAAAGCTCTACTCTTCTGCCAAAATCGTCTTCAGTTAATTCGTGACATACATATTTGAAATTTGTAAAGATGGAGTTTATGAAGTTTTGTAATTTTAAGACACAGAACCCAAGGAAATGTCAGTTGCCGCAGAAGTCTGACGTCGTAATGACCCACCACTTTCACTTGAGCGGCTGCATTTGAAACTCTCGGCTGTTTATGTTTTACATTTGCAACAGATCCAGTCTGAGTAAATTTGTCTGTAAGATTTAGGACATACCCATGAGATGTGATCTTATCCGGATGCTTTCGCTAAATGTTGCTGCAGTTCGTCGAGCACATCGATTTTTCGGCTCTACAAATTAATATAATTTCGACACTTTCTTGCAAACTGTAAATCATAACTTTGGGTTGATAACACTAAATAACGATTTACTAAAGCAACAGACGTATCCCCAAACGAGGAGCACTGGAACAAAAACTGATGTATCCGTTTCATTCATCAAATTCTAATCCTCAGATATCTAGCAAGAAGGTAATCAAAAGCTAATGCTACCATTCGACAGATTTATCTTAAGTGAACATCTAAACAGTTTGGCAGGTTTGGCAGTTACTGCAGGTTACTACACTGTTAAGTGAGACAATCAGAAGTTGAGCGCTGTATGGTAAATTTTGAAAATGTCCAAAACCATCGTGCAGTGATAAAATTTCTTACCTCGGAAGGACATCGTCCGAAATCAAATCAGTCAATGTACCATCGCATGCGACAGTCAAACCTTGGGCGAAATTGCTTCGTTGAGGCAGAGACTTTCTTCAAAACGATTTATGCGAAGGAGGGCTGTAGTGACACCAGAAAGTATCAATTTGGTCGAGGAAGTCGATGTAAGATCCTGCACGAGCATTTGGGAATAAGAGAAACTAGTGCAAGATGGATCCCGAAATTGCTCAGCGCGGTTCAGAAGAAACAACTTCTTCTTTATTAACCTATATTAGCTATTGGGGATGAAATAATTATTCTATACCATGGTCATTTGTCTAAAAGAGAAACTGAAAGGCGAAACGGTCCATAAGATAGCGAGAGCATCCTACTAATCGATTTTAGAAAACCCCACACTGCAGTTAACGCAATTTATAAGCCGACTTATTACGCCAGTTAAGACAAACCATAATAATAATGCTCCTGACAACACAGCTGCAATTTCTAAGGCTGTAGTGCGCCAGTGCGGATTCAAGCAACTCGATTACACAGCGCATATCCTTGACGTTGTTCCAAGTGACAATTTTTTATTTTCAAAACTAGAATTGGAGCTATTTGAAGATTTAACACATGAAAAGGCAGTTTGAGAGAAGTCCAATGAGGCTAAATTAGGTAATCCATTTAATAAAACCTTGACATCCAATCCAACTATCGGGAAAAATTGTATCCAAGTACTGTCGAACATCAATTGCATATAGTGGAGCCCCATTTTGTTGAAACCGTAGATTAAGGTTTTGGTATATCTGGCTAAGAACATTTAGTAAACATTCAAACTATCTAGTACAATGCGCAAATCGTTGGTCAAGAATACCAGGCCACACATTAAGTTTTTTAGGATGCTGTGTACGTTGTGATTATTCAATGTAGATTCTCAGTCGACGAATAACGGCAGTCATGTTTTCTTCTATTTGTACGTAATGTTCGAAATCTTGACCATGCTAATCAGAATGTGATTTGTCAAGATTAAAAAACCATTGGAGAAAATCGATGAAAATATGTACATGTTCCTATGTACAGTTGAAGTTGCCAAACTTCTTATTCAAATAAAACACTAACGGAACAAACAAGCTGTGGACGTTTGAAACAAAAGAAGTACCTTCACCTGCTTATGATGTAAAACTATGGTAATCTTGCTCAAGTATATGTAAACAAAATACCTACATATACATACATAGATAGGTACGCAAGTAAGAAAAATGAAACGGAAGAATTTAGATTCTCTTCACTAATATTAAGACATGTAGAAGTAAAAGTATAAATATTAGGCAGCGGTTATGTACTTTGACGTAAATAATTGTAATGTAAATAATACTAAATCTTTAGTACGTTACAGAGGTCTCGTTAATAATATAGTTAAACAGTGAGGTGGCTTGTTGGCTGGCGATGTATGGAATTAATTTGAACGCTGGGAAAAACTATGCGTATCCTCCTTGTGATAATAAATCGTATTTTTTAGATAAATAAATTTATCCAAAAGTGTAAATCAAATCCTTATCCAAAAACACATCGGAAAATACATAAGAACAACCATACTGCAATAAAGGGCTAAATATATCTTATGGTATTCGAGAGATATCACCCACACAGTAGCAAAAGCGTTGTAGAGGGATAAAACAAGAATGTATGGAATTCTTTAGTCCACCGCGTTGCCTACTGTGTGCAGGTGGGCGGAGCTAACTTATATACGTGGTAACATTAGTGACCCTAAAACGCGTAATACTAAGATGCTTTAACTTTATTATCTTCTTTTAGTTGAAGTAATGATATTTGTTGCTTAATCCTTGAAAGAATTAGTTTACTTTAGTATTTGCAATCTCAGAAAATTAAGTCAAAACATGACTTTGGCGAAGAAATATTTCAAATGATAAATCACAAGGAACAATACCGCTTTCTTTGCAAAATAAATTCTTTATATATGTGATGAGCGGCCCAACGGCGTTACCTATTTATGGCCGTAAAACCCTGACATGGGGTTGGTAAATATTGCCCTCGATAGGGGAAATTTCTCTTCTACAATGTGAGTTTTATGTTTCAGGCCGATTTCATCTTTTCGCTCTTTTGGTTTGACTCTCATTTGACAATTCATAGGAAAGTTGTCAAGACAAGAATTTATTTTGGGGCATCTAACACCGCAACAACGTGTTGAAATTATCAAATCAACTTCATTGTGAAGACGCGAAGAAAATGGTGTGAGTTTTTTGGAGTTAATCATGTGTCAAACAAATTTATCCTTTCAGTGCGTAATAAATAATTTTGAAAATTTGGGTATATTGACAGATAAAGCAAAGTCTGCGCGAAAGCGTAGCCAACGTGCCCCAGAAAATATTAATGGAAGTTCCAGAACGTCCAGACACCTCTTATCAACCGTGCATAGGAACCATCAAGCCGTGCATAGGAATTCGAAATGTCTCCAACACGTTCATTAAAAACAGATTTATTGCAGCATAGAATTCAATCGATGCAAAGGATACAGGATACAGCGGGGAACTTGGCTTACTCACGTCTGGGGATAGACGACCTGAATTTTTGGCAAAAAGTCATGAGCGATGAGGCACATTTAGATTTGGTTGGCTTTGTTAATAAACAAAACAGCCTTTGTTGGGGCACTGAGAATCCTCATTTTATGCAGTAACGACTTCATAGAGCGACCGTATGGCGCGCCATTTGGACCATATTCCTTTGAGGATAATAAAGGTGATGCTGTAACAGTTACTAGTAATCGTTAACGTGATTTGTTAGGAATAGTTCGTGGTATGATGAACATTTTGCGAGAAATTTGTCGCAGTTGAATAATTTAAAAAATGGTGATACTGATTGGCAACCACGATCATTTGATTTGATCGCCCTCAATTATTTATGTTGGGATAGTTAAAGGAAGAGGTGTATACAAACAACTCAACCAACGTTCTGATGTTTAAGAACAACATTCCTTGAAATAACATCAGAAGTCTGTGAGAATGTCATGAAATCTTTGCTGCTTGATCGGCATCATTTTCCATAAATAATGTTAAAGACCATAGAATTAATAAATAAAATTTAAATTATAAAATTGATTTTCATTTAAAAGTTATTAAAATAAAACATCGGTCTGGAACATAAAACTCACAACATACCACCAAGTTCAACCTCGTCAGTACTTCAAAATGATAGCTTGTTAATACACAATCCGGCACAACTAACTAAAAAGAACATTCAAGTATCTGAACTTGTAGTGACACTTAAAATGTGTTTTATTTATGCTATTCTTCAGGTACTTTTAAGAGACTGATGTTTTATTCTTTACTATACAATTTTCATCAAGTTTTGATCACCCTGTATAATTAATCTACATTCTAATAATAATAATAAAAATAGTAACAACATTAACACACAAGGGATGGTTTCTGTAAGGTATGGTCTATGTAAAGATGAAAAATAAATAGTATTGTAATATTAGAAGTAACCCTAGCGTAAGTGTAATACTAAAGATGGTTCAGTCAGATGTATTGAGGGTGACAACTGTGAATGCTCTCGCGACGCTGAGTGCGACGAATTGCATCTTGACAATCCGAATTAATGGAGCAAAGAGAATGTTCGGATTAGCAAATATAACGGCCTTTTCACTTAAAATGGTTTAAATTGAGTTCTTCAGAAGTACACACATGAATTAAAAAATTTTGAAAATAAATAAAAATAATATTTCAAACAAAACTTTAATATTAAACATTACGTTGCTTTAGCGATTTTATATGAATAGCAGCTGCTGCATTTCCAGTGTCCGACGATCTGGTATGTTACTGTTGTATTTGATGCAATGTCGAAAACACCTCAGGGCTTCTTTATGCTATACACCTTTTTCACGTGGAACCTTTCTTGTCCTCTTCCTTGTTGCTGGTTAATGATGAAATTATCTCTTTATCCGTAGCTAGAATCCATTCAACGCCCTCCACAAGTCATTGTGCGATTTTATTCATGGTTATATGTATATAAAGCATTGGTATAATCTCGTGTCCTCATCGTGCTTGATTTGATGGGATTTAGTTCCTAAACATGTAATAATCTACGTCGTAAAGAAGCTAATGGAATAGAATCTTCATTTATATATTTGTTTTGTGCAGTTCATTCACATTGAGCCGTATCCTGAAAGTAGATCAATATTCTTAAAAATTCTGCAGGGATTTGCGACAATGCAGTTTAATTTTTTGAATAACGAGATTGCAATTCCGTGCTAGGAACATTGCTTGAATGTTTTGGTCTTCAGTACAGAGTTCTTCAAGATGCCCCTTTCGGAAGCAAATTCGAGGGAGTGATATGACGGATAATAAGTTGTCCCCCCTGCATAATATTTTGACACCAACTACTAATGAGGAAGTGCATGATATAATTCGGAATCTGAGAATTACTAATGCTGTCGGGCACGACGATATACTCATCACACTTCTTCAGGTTTGTGTTTTACATGTTACATATTCTCTATCGTTCTTAATCAATCTATGTGAAGTCAACAATCGTACTTACCATATATACAAAAAGGGAAATAAGTTACATATTAATAATATTTTGAATAGTGTATCTAAAATTATTGAAAATAATATACAGTACTTTTTTCTTTCTTAAAAAACACCAATGTATCTACAAACTTTCAAAATGGCTTCCTGCAAGGAAGGAATACGTACAGAGTAATCTACCAATCTCTACATAACGTGATGGATGGCATTAATAAATGGGAAGCAGACCGCCGCTCTTCTCATTGACTTGAGTAAGGCGTCTGATAGTGTAAATTATGATATAGTACACGAAAAGCTGGAATGCAAGAAATGTTCTTTTTCTGATTACATATTATTTAAATAACCGGCTACAGAGGGCTGAGGGCTATGACAACATTGCTGGGAGCATGGGGAGCTTCCCATGGCTTAGGTGTCCTTCTCTCTTTGATATACCCAAATGGTATTCCCGAAGTTTCAACCCATACATTTAGCTTAAGCACGATCAAAAATATTTTGATGACAATGATACGCATTGAATTTGCAAAGTTTCTTGGCACAACGATTGAATTGGAAATCGCACGTGAATTCCTTGGATACAAACTTATCTTCTTACAGTTATGCAGTGAAAACAATATCTTGTTATGTCAACATCGAAGCAGGACTTTGCGTTTAGCATGCTTACGTATACTCAAGATTAAAATATGGCATAACCTTTTGAGCTAACTCTGTAGACTCTCACAGAATCTCTTCAAATTGTAGAAACGATGTCTGTGTAGTATATTTCACCTGCCAGCTCGTGCATCTTGTTAAGAAGTGTCCGCTGCAATTGCCAACGATCTACATTTACGCACCGGTCACCTTCTTCCTCGGCAAAATCTTAGTTAATAAAAGCGTTGTAATACAAATAGTGAAAGTATATAATCACTTACCTTCCAACATCAAAACATTAAACACTCAGCTGCTGAAGAGAGCATTTCGCTGAGAATTATCCAGATAGCGTTGAATGAAGTATGATATTTTTATGTTATTTACACTGTGATTGGTTTTATATAATTTTTATTTTTGGTTTTTTGATTTTGACATGTTCAACGCATAGTATTGCAATAACGACTTATCTACAATCCTGACTTAAGTATCAACGTTTTTTTTCCATTTCCTGAAATCAAGAATGGGCTGCGTGACCGACAGTTCCTGTCGTCGGGGGAAGCAGTCGATGACTTTAAAATGGCAATTTTGATTGCTCCAGCTGGTGACTGGCGTAGCTGCTTTACTAGTTGGTTTGAAAAAGTGTATCAATCTTTGTAGAGGATACTTTGGAAAACAATAAATAATACAACAATACATGCAAAACTAAAGACTACCCTTACAGGTAAATATACATCTTTTACTGTTCAGTATCCCTATTTATCATTCTCCTCAATAAGAGTACACGGTTGTATATTCACGGATAATACCTCTTCAATTATTTACCTTTTCTTCCTTTGCTCTCCACCCCTCTTCCCGACTCTAACCTTATTTCAGGAACGATTTGTATCTACCTAAAAACGAACAACAAATTCGTACCGGCAGATATTAATCATTTCGTCATTATTCACTGTCTAACTAACTGTCAATAGAAAAGAACCATTTGTTATGAAAATTGAGGTTATTCCTGCGGAACCCGCAAACGAGCAAATTTATACCCTTTATATTATAACGAGCGGCGTTGGCAATAGTGGTGGCGGTGATGGTAGTGGCATGGTTAGAATCGCGATTTTATTTGTGGTTCGTGAATAAAAATCGCGCGCCGAAATTACATTTTTGCGTGTACGGGGCCCCTTTCACCAGTTTGACCGTTCGTATATAAATACAGGTACATGTTGCGAAAATACGATAGCTTAAATCATATAATCCTCAGTAGTCTGCATGTGAGTTTTTCGAGATTACTATACAAATGGTAAATTTCGACGAAAATAAAAATAAAATGCTAATCGATAGCGCTCGAATAAATTTGGTAACTTATATAAAAAATAATAGGGATTAGGCGACATTTGTAGCAATTACAAACCTTTTTTATTCATGTAATCATAGACTTTGTGTTTCTGTTTCAGATCTTACGTTAGATAAACAGTTGCTTTTAATAGAAGGCAAGGTAATGTAATAATTGGCATTTTAGAGGATGGCATAGTCTCCTTTTTTCGTAGACTTTCTATGATTTCTCCAGCTTGAAATGATCGAACGAAAATGAAGTGTTACAAACGTTAACCAGCTTAGTAGCGGTCTGTAATCGTAAATACGAGTTTTAACATCTTCTTTAAAGACTGGACTAATTTTGACACGTTTCCATTGTACAGGAAAGGAAGAGGTAGTAATTATTAAATCAATAACTGCAGTCAAAGGCGTTGCGAGAACAAGTTTGGCATCGTGTGTAAGGAAATTTCGGCATAATTTTTAAGCAAATAGTAACTGCACTTTGTTCTTTACGGCGAAAGAGTGAAAGTCACAAAGACATAGAATACAATTTATTCGCTAAAGATTCCTGAGGTTACGTCAACCTTTAAAAGGCTTATACACCTCACTGAGCGGTCACCAGACGATAGAAAAAAATCTTCTTCACGGCTGAACAACCCTAATCACTTGCTCAATCAACGACTAGCCTTGTTTTTGATATTGCAATATTTACATCAAAAGTAACTGAAAACAGAGGAAGGAAAATAATGTACCGTTAGACAAAGGGACAAAACAAAAACGGGAACAAATGAAATTTTTTATTGCAGAAGGTCGTCCTTGCAAATACGTGGGGTAAACTATTCTTAAGAGGGTGTCACCCCTGTTTCTTAATCTTGATTGTGTAAAATCTACGTTTGAATACGAACAAACAAGTGATGTTTCAAACAAATCATTTTGTTGATTTAGTTTGATTGTCTCAAAAATGTACACCGAAAGGGACGATAGTAGTCTTGGTGTTTTATTAATTAGAATATTTTACTACACGTTTCGACAATTGGATTATCTTCTTCATTAGCTAAAATTAGTCATAGCAAATATCTACAATCACCATGATGGTTAAACATTTTGTCGATGCAACTAAGTACTTTGTTCATATAAATATTAGATTTACAAGATGTACGAGTTGGGTCTTAGCGTGAGTTTTGTCGGGTTGATCTCGTCATATCCAAACGGAAGAATTTTCATTGTAGGGAAAGGCAAAGCAATACCTTTCGCCAGGCAAAATTGACTTCGAAGTTCTTCCTTAGGCCTTGAATTGTTTTTACTTTAAGCTCACGACGTTTCTAAACGTTGAGGGGTGGAACTCTCAATTTTTGCGGTCGGTACAGCCATTTACTGTGCTACCTGCAAAGAAGATATTTTGGTTTTGAGGCTGGAAATGGCACGTTCGGTGACATGGTCGATTGGTTTGGAAGGCGGGGTCTCCGAATCAATGAATTCAAGAGTGTTCCTGTTTTCTAGTTAAGAACAAATTTGCTAAGGCGAGAAACTCGCTGCTGCTACGGCTGTGTAGGAAGGGTCAAGTAGATACCACCACCAAACTACTGCTGTATAAACAGTGTTCGAGGTCGATAATAGCCTATGGAGCATTATCGTGGCCTTCTGCGGATCCAAATTAATTGTAAGGAGTGAGATGTTTTACAAAGCCAGGTGCCGCGCTCGATAACCTGGAAATATGATTTATGAAACGCGCAAATAAGATCAGACCTTAAGATGCGGTCACTTCTTGAATACTTCTGTGAGTTGGCAGTGAGCGAATGTGTCAGGAAATCCTTTGTTGACTAGAGTAGTTAGAGACTCATAGGACCGTTCGTGGCGTTGTCGGTGAGTCCGTAGAATGTATGATTTAGTCGCTATTGACGACAATAAGTAGAAGGAAGTTGCAATGCGTTGTTATTGCGAATCGAATGAATTGTTCCTCAATTCGATAAAAACCTTATTCCACCCGTTTGTTAATCGAAATATTGTTGTCATTGTTTGTCTACTTTATGCAATACATGTCAGGAACCCTCAAAGCATTATTTTCTTAAGAAATAAATCCCACATGCCACATATTGCCAACGACATAGAGAATCCGCCGCAGTTGTTGTGTTCAATCGATTTCAATGCTTCGAATAGAACTGTTTAGAATTGTTTTTTGACCAATCCTGTAGAACTAATCTCCGCTGAAATGCTCCTGTTATGAGGTACAGTAATACATTTCACATGTGTACCTGCTTGTGTACTTTCGTCTGTAGATACCTTGTCGCCGATAAATAAATAAATAAATTAGTTATTCAATCTAAGATATCTCAGGTAATATAACGAAGAATTTTGATGAGGGTTAATCAAGAATTTTTAAATTTGTACTATTTTTCCGGAAAAGAACAAAACACATCGAGAACGATGTCGTTTTTTGCTTAGTTACTTCTGTATAAAGCCAGGTCTACTTCGGAATGCGGTATAAGAAATAATCTTCGCGATTTTTCGAACGGAATGCTTTAAAATTTCTTCCTTATCCGTCTGCTTAACAATGAAACACCGCAGGCTGCTCTTTCAATTTCGCCCACTTTCCAATCTCACTCCTTCTGCTTTGAAATACGCCAACAATAAAAACCAAGAATTGAAAAATATATGAGTCATTAAACTACTGCCAGAACTCAGAACTTTGCGTTTTGATAAGGACAATGCCCGCCGTATAATTCGACTACCCCCCTTCCCGTTTCGCCCAGCTCCACGGTCTCCAGCTTCTTTCGTACATTTCCCTCTTTTCTCCTCGTCGTTTTTTTCGAAATTCAAAAGAATAATAAACAGTGAGCGGGGATAGCATAGCGCGAACAAGCGGCCCGATGATAACTCTTCGTTACAATGGCCGAACAATAAGCAGCGAGATTTATAAGCATCAGCACTACCGGCGCCAAGAAAATTAACATTTCCACATATACACGCGCGATACATTCACGTACGTACGTTGCGTAGATAAATTTAAAATGGGAAAAATATAATAGGCAACGAGAAAAAAATCAAAAAACGAAACAAAAAAAAAATAGAGAAGATGACTGGGACTTAAGAGAAAAAAATCCAATTGTAAATTCTCGGTGTGTGGTAAATTTATGCATACGTTTAGCTATTCTGTCCGACTAATTGGAATAATTAATGTTTGCATGGTGTCTTCTGGATGAGAAGGAATTATGAAAATCGTACCAGTAAGAGTTACTTTATTACTCAGACGCAAATATAGAATGTTGCGTAAGTTACATACAGTAACATAAAATAAATATTGCACAAAAATTGTGTGAGCACAAATTGATGGAATTTTGATTCTTTAATAAGAAATCAGTAATGAAATTTTATGTACCGGCTGGCAATTAAAATTGATTTCTTGACTATTTATTGTAATGCTATATGGGAGTAGCGTCTTTGCAAGAACATGTAGGTGTGAAAAAGAGTTGTTTCCAATGGATTCGCACAATTTGCACAGAGCAACTTCAATGTATACAACATCGTAACAGGTGACGAAACTTGGATATATTCGTACCAGCCGGAAACTAAGCAACAACCTACTGTTTCGGTGTTCCCAGATGAACCAAATGCAACAAGCATAAGAAGTACACACTTTCGTTGCACTTCTTTCTACTTTCGTTGCTTTGGGGGGATGGAAGAACAGCTAATGATGGAATATTTTGAACAATTTCTTTAGCAGAAATCATCAACCGCTTTTTCTTTCATTGTCTTTATAAAAACTTGAAAGGCATACCTCTTATTTTTAAGTTTGTATCTATTTAAAAGATGTTTTAGATTCCCTCTCGGCAGTTTGAATAAATAAAAATTTGCTTTTACGGATGTTGAATTAATGGCAGAAAAGAACTAAAGCTATGGCTATATGCTAGCGCGGCGTACTACTTAAATTTGAATATAAATAGCAAAATACACTTTCTATCAAAACAAAACTTAAACTAAAAAGGCTGGTTTGTCTTGGTCATCTGTTACCGATAGCTTTGTTTATAGCGAATCACGATCAATAGTGATATTATCAAGATTAAAATTCACGGATCCTCCAGCACTGACATCATTATACAGTGCATTTGTTAGAAACAAGCTTCAATATAGCAGCATAATATGGTATCCGTATTATAAAGTGCTTACGTATTTATAGGAAGAGGTTACAATAAAGAAAAATAAGAACCTGAAGAAAATAGAGCGGAGAGGAGTTATGTTGCTCCGGAAGTTATCGTTCACTGTAGATATAATTATCTTCTAAAACGCCGGGAATACACAGAAGGAAGCTTTAGAACTTCATCAGTTGCTGCAGGTACGAATGACAATGATTTTAAATGCGGTAAGAGACAGCAGGATACAAACTTTGTTCGCGTGTTACGATAAGTAGTTCTGATCAGAGTAGGGGACAAGACCTTTAGTTTAGTGACACAAGAATAAACTAGCGACAACGACACTAGTTTCATTTCGTTATTATGTGAGTAGCGTATTTTAGAAATAATCCAAAAACTATCGGTTGCCTTATAATATAATGAATTATTATTAATAACACTAGTTTACAATTGTTGTGTGAATGTAAATGGTATGTTTTCATCAAATCAAAAGATGGCATTTTTGCTTTTCGTGTGATCTTGCATTCGACTTAGTCGAAAGAGTGAAGAAGTTTGACCAAGTTTGAGAATTTATGACAGCCACATTTACACCGAGATGATTATCCGAAACCTCACAAGTATTAATGTAATTCATTCAATTCGCAACTTAGACTTGAAATTTTAAATCATCAGTTAAGAGCAACATTGAAAGTGTTGTTTTGTTTACTGCTGTCATGATAACTAAGCGTTACCAACACCAAAAACTACTTGGATGTAAACTAAATGTGGAACTTGGTTTTACTGTAAATATCTATTTTACATTTATCAGAATTAAACGCGTATCATTACGTAAGAGTGTTAGAGATATGAATTTTATATTAAGTGGATGCAGAAAAAATTATATAGTGCTAGTTCAAAAAATAACGATTCTGGTGCTAAAAATTTATTACAAGTAGATATATGAAACCATTTAAAATAAAATGCTGAGAGTACTTGATTTGCTATCTGTGGATTACCTTTATATACGGAAATGTCGTGTTTCTTAAAAGCACGTTAAAGATGCCCAGTTACAATAACCAAAATAGTGCTGCTAATACAGTTACCCATGGTATCAATGGAATCATTCACGGCGAAAGCAATGTGAGTGTTTCATCCTACCCGGCATCATCGGCGTTGCTTTGAGCGTTTTCTACCTCATAAAGCTACTTCTCTCTCTGCTTATGTCACCCTCCTCCTTCGTCGCCGAGCAAGGTATATTTCTTACGAAAGCAGTGACAAAAAGCGGGTGCTGTTCCCAACAAATTCTCGAGCAAGTCTTGACCGCTGAACTAGAGGGCGCGTTTCTTGGTGCGCTTGCTAGCTGCACATGTAATTAATTCCTCAGGCTTACCATGACGTATCAAAATACATGAAAGGTCTAGAAACAATAACCAACATAAAGCTGCTAATGTCATGCTCATATCCGTTAGATAGCAATTTCTCTCCTCATATTGCTTTTGCCGTGAGTGATTCTACCGATACCTTGCTGTATTAGTAACATTAATTTGAGTATTGCTTCTAGGTATTTTTAATACGTTACGGTAAACGTGAGTAAACACTTACACCACTACTTAGAGCATTGAGGTCCGGCGCCCTTTCCAGTTCAGCAGCCCAAGAACTGCTTGAAGCAACTCAGGAGTTGGTTGGGGAATTATAGACGCTTTTTGTCACTGCTTTCTAGACGACTCTCTTGGCGCCGCGAAATATACCTGGCTCGTCGATTTTGAAGGAGGGTGATATAAGCCGATAGAGAAATATTGATGTGAGCTAGAGAACACGCTCAGAACAACGCCGATGACTCCGGATAGGCAGAATCATGTTCGTTGGTTAGCACTCGCATTGCTTTTGCCACGAGTGATTCTACCCATACCATGAGTAGCTGTATTAACAGCATTATTTTGGTATATGGTGTCTATTACATTATCTGAAAATTTTGATCTCCTGCCATTTATATAATAGACACAGTGCTATAATTTTGGAAGATTTGGACAGACTGCATGTTACAAGTTGTCAGTAATTGTTCACTGAGCCCACATTCATTACTTTTTGGCAGAGCGACACAATGGAAGAGATTCAAGAAGTTGAAATAATACCATAGTGTTTAGAGATTTGCACATAATGTCGACCAAACATAAAAATTACTCGAAAATCTATTTAAGAATCTCAACAATCTGTTTGGAAGTATAATTAGGACGGTAATTAAAAGTGAAAAGCGAGTCCAACAATGAAATTATCCAGTAGAAGAACAGAAAACCTAAATTCTTTCTCTATTTCTACTAAAGATGGAGACCAGATGCTTATTAGAACAAAAACGTTAATTCAACTTTCTTCATTATTACGTTGAAGCCCACTACAGTGTATATAATCACCAGCAGCATTGCGGTAAACATTTAAATTATCCAAAAAAGGCACGTGCATGAACTGTTGGCAACAGGTAAAGACATATTTTACGTACCGTTCCAAACGCGTTATAAAAATTCCCATAAATCGAGAAAACATACATGTTATCGAGGTTTATAAGAAATTAAGTCCGTTTTACTTAACATAATGCCATCCGAACCCTTTTCCTCACATCTCACGGTTTAAAAATCAGCCCGTGAATCCGCGGTTCGCGCTGAAAAAGGAAAAATTAAAAAGTTTTTATTGCTGCCTTTTCCGATAATTTATATCGATGGCGCACTAAAACTCCAGCGACTCCGCGTTCTCTGGCGCCAACGAAATTAACATTGGACAGTATACATTTAAGCATAAACGCGGAAATCTATCGGAGCGGAACACATCTAAGCATACATTACGAAGGACGATCGTTTGTACTATACGTCCTACGAGAAGATAAAAGAAAAGATTTTCTGTATTATCGCGGTAAGTTATTAGATATCTATTAGAGTGTTGTTTTTTGTTCGGATTTCTATTCTATTGTAGGTCTTAATAGATTGGGAAGGCTTAGTTTGTTTGGCGATGTATTAAATACGAGATTTTGTCAGGCTTTCTTTCAATATTTCCTCTATTTGAGATGCCGCTACTAGAATTGAAATATCTCTGTTTTTCGTAAAAGTAACGCAATTTCAAACAAATGTATCGGTTAGTTTGTGTATGACAGCCAGTTAAAGTGAACGACTTTTGTGCTTTAACAACAATAGAAAAAACCAAATGCAGAGCAATTTAATATTTGTTTTTGAAAAAATTCTGCGCCTTCACTACCGACCATAAAATTGCTGAATTTAAACGCGGTCGTAGGAGCATTTCTGATGAAGAACGTCCAAGTCGTCCAAATGGGGTCACGACATCAGAAATAATTCACGAATAATGAATGGTCGGAGATTGAAAGTGCTTGAGATAGCTGAGGCTGTAGGCATCTTAGCCGAATTTGAGCGTAGGCAAGATTGGTGTTGCGATTATTCACAATTCACCATAAACACGCACGCATGTCAACCTCAAAGAAGTGTTTGGCGAATGTTAAAGCGAAATTCGAATGATTTTTACAGTCTATACTGATACGCCGATTCTAACAGTCATAACTGATACGCCGACAATTATCCGATAAATTGGCTTAACTACTTTTTATCGTTTCACGAGAGATATTTCCAAAGTTCTAAGTATTTCGTATTTTGTCAAGATTTGTCAATTTTAAAATGTAGTTTTTTAATATGGTCCCTGTTTAAATGAACGCACTTATCTCAACGTTTAACTAATTTTTATAAACTATGTTGAAAGAATTTTACCGGCATGTACGCAATTCACTTATTTATAGCACGTTCTACTTCATTAAAGTTCTGAAATCGAACACCTCATAACGGTTTCTTTAAATTCTAAATATGTAGATGAAAATTACTGAGAGCCAGACCTGGCGAATAAGCTCGATGTGGCAGGAATCACCAGCGCAATTCGTTCAATATATACTTCGCTTTGCGTGCGTTTACGGTCTTGCGTCCTGTTGCAACAACGGTTGCCAGACAGTTTTTTTGCAAAGGGATTGCTGCAATGGGCCAGATAAAACGTTTCAATAGTATTCAGCATTAACGGTAGTATCTCTTTTTCTTCAAGTTTACGCTATTTTTTTGAATTGGGTTTTAGTCTCAGGATTGTAGTACGGTATCCACGTTTCTTTGGTAGTTATTATCCAAATTGATCTCCGTAATTAGTTAACTGTAGCTCTGAAGTTGGTAGCTTCTATTGTGTTTCAGTTCAAGTTTCAACAGTCCTGATCTCCAGCGCAGCAGGCTGGGACCTTGCATACGTTATTCGTCTGTCTTTCAGTAGATTCTGCACGGAAGTAATGTTTCGTTCATTGATAGAGAAACTTGGGCGTCCAATTAGTAGATCATCTTTTATCTTTAAAACAACACTTCTAGATTCTATGGACTCGTTGCAAATGTTAAACGATTTCAGATGTTTTCATAAAATGATTGTTTTGTGCGATTTTGCCGCATCTCCAATAGCTATACAATGAGTGCTACGAAAATGGATCCGTATCGGTGCAGCGACGGAATTAGAGTAACCAATGTTGCATGTAATCACTTCCCCAATATGTTAAGACTTGTTTTTGACCATTAGGATCACCTCAACATTTTGTGCAATTGAAGAGATTTGCAGTGGCAAAGCGTGTAATTTATATTGGCTAGATTGATGGTATCATTTACGACAAGCGCAACGCAAAGAGAAAAAAACTACACTGCCCACGGACGTGTTTTTGCCGCTGTTGTCTTACAGCAGGTATGTGTTTCTTGGCAGTAGAGAGAATGTACATTATTGAAGATATTTGAGCTTGTATGATGTGAAGGTCGACATTAACATTGAATAAATGTGTATCTCATTGATGTTATTTACATTCGTAACTGGAACGTATTTGTAGCAGTGGCGATGGCCAATCCTGGACCATAATCATAGAGGTGTGCCTTTATTTAGTGCCTGGAACTTGTCTATGTCACGATAGATATATATCTATATATCTATCTATATATCTATATGAGTTCATCCATGCAAAGCCCATCCATAATTGTCAAAATCATGTCAAAATTTTTCCACATCGAATGATTCAATTCCGAATGATCTATGAGGATTAAACGAGAGATGTTGATTGATACTTTGAGTGAACTAGACATGAATGATAGTTACTGGTGTAGATTGCAAACATTAAAGGAACCATTATAGATTCCTGTCGAACTCTTCTGGTAAGCTTTTTGAAAGACGAAAGATTATCATTTAAATTAACCGCCTGATAACGATTCGAAATATAGTTGTGGATTAATTAGTAGCAGAATCTCAGAGTTCAACGAAGCGCAGTAGGGAAAGTAATAAATCGTTGTTTATGGTATCAAAGGGTCTGCTGAGGCCAAGTAATACTAAGATCGTTACCATTCCTTGATCAGGAGAATTAAGTATATCGTCAGTGAATTTCAGTTAGGATCATTCTCTAAACAAAAAGCTTTTATCTGGCGTTCCATGGCCCTTTCCAAAGTTTTGAAAAAAGTGGGGGAGATACTAATGGGCCGAATATCTTCTAAAGTAGTATGGGATGCAACCTTGGATAATTTTCTCTTTCAAGCGGAAGGAGAAATGTATTTTATCGGGAAGCAGCTAACAGGATGAGTCAAAATTGGTAAAATGTTAGGAACAAACAGCTTTCATTAGCATCCTCGATTTTGCACATTGAGTGAATGCTATTTATTATTAGAAACGATTTTAAAAGTGAACAATTAAGAATATTTCAAACGTTTTTGCAATTACAACTAGTATATGGACTGGTTTAGTAAAAAAAATATGCCGATTTACGGCCAAAAACATATTATTCACCAACACTTCTTCATCTACATATCGCAATAGTTATTACATACCTGCTTCCATAGGAGTTAACACAATTGGAGAATTGCGTAAAGTGATTGCAACTTTTCTTAAACTGTCTCAAATTCTGAGTTATCTAGTGATCATTTTTTTTAACGTTTCATTGTTTGCATTTAGTTAATACAGGTAGTGATTTGATAACAATAAAACACTATGGAGGATGGTCTGTTGTAGCTGAGGTGTATGATGAGGAAGAAGAAGACCGGCGTACAGATGTTGGTTGGGACGAAGCCAAATTTATCAAGTAGGTATTTGAGTGTTTCGTAGGTAACACTGCACTAATATTACTAAATGTAGATCTTATGAATTCGCCGGGAAGGATGCAACAACCGAATAGAATTTTGTTTCTGTTCATAATTTGCCCGGAATTACAATAATTCCGATTCGTCTTAGATTTCGGTGAGAATAATCATAAGAAAATCACATTTAAATAAATGTACATTACCACACGTCATGTTTTTGTACTATTGCATTTATGTGCATACTAATTTGTATTAAGTAGTTTGCGTATTTCAGAATATTAAAAAATACTCTTAGTTGTCATGTCATTAATCTGGATTTCCAATATTAAATAATAAAATGTTGCGTGTCGCAATGAAGTTAATTTCGACACGTTTCTACGCGCAGAAAAGTAAAAAGTCCATATTTCATATCCAAAGTAGAAAAATAGTACTATCTTTGCATTTCTGGGAAACAGCACTATTTCAAAGAAAAGCTCACTTATTGTCGTAGGGATCCATTTGGTACAAGCGTTTTCGGAAATTTTGAAGAAACAGCAGCGGAAAATCGAGAAGAAAATCCCCGAAAAACCTGCCCGTAACACGAACGCAGTAAAAGCAAAAGCGCAGCCTTTTCCCATTCCTCCATCCTACGACTCTACGTGCATACTTCTACTGCTGGAGTAGACGTATGTAAATGTTGAGTTTGTGTTGTATTGGGGGCTGGTCGATATCCAGCCCTATACTACGGGACGGTGCTTCTCTACGCCGGAGTTTCTACCGCAAGCTCACTCCCATCGCGGCTGTCCTAGCGCGAGCATCTCGGAGAATAATCGACGGTCGACGAGAACGTTGTTGTGCATAGAGCGCGGTCTACTGCGATCAACGTGTGCGTCTAAGCGGATAGAAGTGCTTTTGGTAGCGCGTGTTTTGAGACTCTTTAATTCGATATATTTTTTAACGAGGAGAGCTTTTACTCTTGACGATTTTTCGTTTGGCGTTTGTTTTTCTGAACTTATATTTTTTTGTGAACTTTTTACTATTTTCTTTAAATTTTGACGTTTCAAGATTTTCTTGATTGTGAAACAGTTGCAAGTTAAAATTTCATTAGTTTAGTTTTTGCATAGACTGGATATATGAAGTTTTGGCAATCCTGCAAGGAGGGGGACATTAGAATAAAATTTGTGGTGAGTAAGATATTTTCGATGTATTATTTAAATTGTTAATATATTTCTTACCAACTATTACGATAAAAATCATATATGTTTATTTTTTTCGAGATACTACAATAATCATATAAAAATTAAAAAATAGTTATTGAGGTCACTTAGATTAAAGATAACGTATTTTTTCCCAACTACAATAATCGATAAAAATTCTGCATTAAATAGCGAAACTATAATGAAGTCGAACAGCTGACAATAGCATGCACATTATTATGAGCTGGTAATTATTAATCAGAATTCGAAAGAAATGCCTTCTGGATTTTTCAAAATCAATGTTTTATTTTTGATTTTTGATACTCCCTAATATTGTTATAACACGTGCAACTTGCACAAAGTACTCCTCTTTGTCATTTAGAAAAATGCCTATACGGATATGTTTATTAAGTAGAAAGAGAACGTATTATGCACGTAAAAGTACTTCAATCTTTGCAATACACAAGTACTTCACGTAAGTGTATTAATTCATGAGAAAGTAATTATGATAATTGCTTCTAATTGGGATTGCATGTCCAGGTAAACCCCTCTATATTTGTTCAATAAATGAAGTTGGTTTAGTATCTAGCATCGAAGCGGCGTGTGAAACGTTTTACACATTAAAATCATTGCGTTTATTCCAAAGGACCGTAATTCTTCTTACAGTGCCTCTGCGACGTTGGCCAAGTTTCTTTAGTTTCGTTCGGTTATAATTCTAGATCTATCAGAACTTGTTCCTTTAATTTCGATCGTCACAGTATTTCCCACTGAAGACTTTGCCAATATTAATTCAGTAACGATTCCCTTTAATGATTTTTCTCCACAATACGAGAGGCGCACTTATTTTGCGCAATTTTTGTGAGCCACAACCATTAGAAAAAATAACAAGAAATTGTTATATTGTTCCAATATTTAATTGTTCATATTTGTTTTTAATTTAATTTAAAAATAAAATAATAGAATAAAGCCTTGATAATCGTTAAACGTTGATAGATATTCAAAAAGATGATTTTGTAACCTGTTTCGAAATATTTTAAGTATCTTAAAAATATGTTATTTAAAAAAAATCATTAATCCTCCCAATATGTAGTTGTTAGGGCTGATGTATGTATAACCATTTTTAAGAGAATTTATTCTAATCTCTAATTTGGAATTTTTAAGACGTAATGAAGGAATAAATTGTTTAAATTTTTAAATTAGGTGTATTTTATTTTTATGTATTTCTATACTGGAACTGTTCAGAAAACAATTCCTTCTAACCTTGAGATTTTTCGTGGGCTGCTGGATTTTAATTTTTTTAATAAATAATTTTTTTTTATTCAAAATTTTGGTTATTTTATATTCAGAGGTATAGACAAAATTATTTTGATGTTTTTCAAATGTCTTTTGGGTCGTTTCTGTAAATATTGTAATGTTTGTCCAATACAGTCTACGTCCAAAAAATCGAGGGAAAATGTACTAACCGTTTCCTGCTGATTATTTTGAGTTATTAATCGACTATCTGTATATTTCTCACCTTAAACACTGCGGGGAATAACAATTCCAACAAAATTGGAAATTACAAGGTATTTGTTGAGATACTTAATTTTAGTTTCTGTGTTGAATTGGAAACTTTTTATGCTATCCTCGCTGCTCTATCTAAGCCACCGCTGTACATTTGTGAACATAACGGCTTTTGTTGCATTCTTCTAGAATATACGTCTTACATGCTTTTTTTTTTTTACATGTTTTCTCTAGAAAAAAATAATCTACTTATAATTTTTCATACTTGATATATTGGCATTATTACATTTGACAGAAAGAAGCATTTGTATTTCATTCATTGCAAATTAAAATAATATCCGAAATATTGTGAAAATACAAAAATTCAAAATTAATAAAATTACTACGGAAACGTCACTGGAAAAATAAATTCTTTGGCACGTTGGTAGATGGTTCCTTAGTTTAAGTAAAAATATACCTAAGTTTATGGGTTAATTAACAGTGTTATACAAATTATAGTTGACCCTGCAGAGGACTGCAAACAGCATTTCTCGTAAGTATTTTAGAAACAGTCGACTGTAGACAGTCCTATACAAAGCAACTGTAAATTGTTAAAAAATTATATCTCTTTTAAATGTACACACTGTGTAGCTGGTGGTAAATTATTAAAAAATTTCGCCCCATTATATATCATTTGTCGTTGATATTTTGAGCATTTCTCTTATTTCGCGTATCGTAGTTGTGTCCAAGCGCATTAAACTTGCGCAACGATTTGAATATGCAAAGTAAACTAGGTCTTATATACCGAGTGTTCATTTGAAAATTTCCCACTTTAAATTTCTGGAAATCCGGAAATTTATGAGAAATTTCCTGAAACAGACGAAGCATTATCGAGGGGGACAACTTTTTATCAAAAAATTGACTTACCCATATTAACCCCCTGCCCACGAGAGCTACCCCCTAAAAGATTTTAAATGGAAAGTGGTATCGAGCAATACCTCATTTAATGGTCTTTTGAAACAGTACATTTTGGCGTTTAGTCTTTTGAAATTGATCGATTCGTTTCGGAGTTTTTTTTAATTTCTATTTTTCAAAGTTTTCAAAGCTATTTAAGAATTTAAATACTTTTTTGCAGAAAAACTCAATCCAATAATTGTTCGAAATGTTGTCCGTTGTTCGCTAAACAATCGTATAGCCGTTGTTCAAAACTGAGGCGTATAAGTTGCAGTAATCCTCTGATGAAGTTCTTCTCCCACAATTGTACGGGGCTTCTTTCGGAGAGGAAAAGTTGGTACGCAACAGTTAGCACGGTAAGCAGTTGATCACGGTAACTCAGCATGTGTACCATGTGTGTTGGAGGTGAAAATTAACTGCTGTAGCACATAATATTTAATTATCTAAATGTCTTTTTGCAAGAGTCTCGTTCGCGACGCTCGCTGAACGTCAACTGGAGCGCCTCTCAGCATGTAAACTACTCCCCACAATTCACATGACAATTGCTCCACATACTGCTTCCAATTTAAATCGATATCTACTGCTAAGCCCAGCATTATTTTATTTGTATTGATACAATCGATTTTGTGCTGCTCATAGTATTGAATTACTAAGAGCGGCTCTAGTTTTATTAAATAATACTTGCTGGTCGTTTTCTGTAATCAATATGTTGTGTGCCATTCATATAGTTTACTACTATCCTCCAGAAAACTAGCTAGTTCGTTTATATAAATTAAAAGCAACAGCGGACCACTGTAAAATGGTCGTGTCTATCTGATACTGCACGATTTGCTTCCACAACTTGCTACTAATTGCTACGGTACGAGTAAAACCAACTAAGAGAAACGCTCTTGAAATGCAATAGAAGTCAAATATGTAGTAATGTAAATTGTGTTACTATTACGCATCTATGATTTTTGTACAGAAAGTTTCTTCCTACTACCACTAGTAAAGACGCCATTGAAGAATTTCCCACTTTCGTCCTACTCTGTATATAGATCGTTTCATTGATGTTGTTAAGAACTATATCGATTAAAAGGTGTTCGATACTTGAAATATGAAATGTAATATTTAATAACGGCTACGTGGCCCAGTGGTAAGAGGGCCTGCGCTTGACTAGGCAGAGTTAAGTACTGTGTTCGAATCTCGCTAGGATTAACAATTTTTCTCTTTCACTCCCGAGTCACCATTCGCAGTTGGGGTACAATTAACTGTGCTTCACCCTTATTTATAGCGAGGGAGTAACAAGGCCACGGAACACTTTACACACTAAAAAGCTGTTGAAGTTCTGACAAGCTTCAAAAAGCTTATTCACCTCGTTGGGCCGTCACCATACATAGAAAAAGAAATAGATGTGACATGACGTGTAGATGTAGTAATTATGCATCTCTTTTTCTTTAGTTATTTTAGATTATTCCGCGAACTAGGTAGTAATGTACTAAATTATAATACGCAATACGTTATTTCAAAACTTTACCTTATAACTGGTTGTTCCTAAAGAACTGCTAGTAAAATATTAAATATAGATTCCAAAAGGAAATAAGTTAAAATGTCTGCATTCTCTCAGAAGTACACGCACATACACATATTTTACTGCCTATGAAGACGTTATTTGAAAATTATTATTAACGGAACAATAACCCAACATTTGCGCAATTATGTGAAGCTCGAAGTTGCATAGTTTAGAGAAGTTTCTGAGCATACTCATACATATGCGGATGCGAAGATGAATATCCGTGGACTGCTGCTATTAGATGCCAGAGTCTGCGGGGCGAAGCTACACTTCGCGTAATTAAGCGGCATTATGACTGTGTATAGAAAACGATATTGGTGTTGTATTTTGTAACTTTACGTTTTACATAACTTGCGTTGTCGATAATTTTATTTTTAAATGATGTATGTTCTCTTAAAAGTTATTACTTTCATTACAAATAAATTTATGTAATAGACTAGTGAAGATGCTTTGTTTTGTGTTAAATGTACAAGCCCTTTTGAGAAATATGTAAAGTTTCAACTTCATTTATTTCAATTAGAGCTATTTTGTTAACTTCATTGTTATGCATGTTTCAAAATATTAAATTACTAGAAAAAGCAAATGGATTTATACAGGCTGTCTCATGATTAAGCCTCGGCTTATAAGAGGCAAGCCGTATTGTTTCTTCGAAAACCAAACTCGTAGGCACATCTAGATCCTTTAGATCTGTGTTGGTGTTTCGACATGCGCGATATATTTTCTTTTATTGAACATCCTATATATTAATGCATTTTTGAATTCTGCGTGGAGAAGGGCTATACTTTTATAAAAAAAAATCCCTGTATTTTAATTGTTTATCACCGGTTTCGATACAAGTCAGATTTCATTTATGGATAGGACTATTTGTAGCAATAGGAATGAATATTATACTGAATGTTCGAGAAGCTACAATACATTATTGTCAACTTTAGTCAGGTATAACTTTGTTAACAGGTCGTGTTGAACGCAGTTCTGTATACTACCATCGAAATATTTAATCATTGTGTTAAATATTTAAATTTTTAGTAGCATGTGTTTAAATTTTTGTAGTGATGACAAAAATAAATTAATTTGGAAATAGTCAACAATCTATTACTTTAGAACTTGTTAAAAGGGCAGTTATCAGGGTGAACATTCTAAGTAATTGCAAAATTTACGAAGTTAGTCAGGAGGATAACGATAACATTGTTTACTAACTTAATAACCCCAGTAAGGTAGCCGTAGATGGCTCGGTTACCTTTATTGTTATTGAGTGAGTGATATTTGTAATTAATAGAACACTGCAGTGTTAACAGAAGTGTTATAGCTACTAAAGTATTTGTTAGTGAAGGTATATGTCATAAGGATGTTCTTTTTATCAGTTTCACTTGTTTATTTGTTGATTGATCGCAACATCGATGTTAGCTGTCATCAGCGCTACGCAGAGCGAGTTCAGTATGTCCACATGCTCAAAGTTAAGATCCCTCAGTTTGTTTTCGAAAGCTGCAACTCTCTTTGCCCTCTATTATCTAGGTAGGCTGGGAGTTAGAAGAATATTGTAGTTCTAGCCAACGACTGCAGCGATGAAACGGAATAATAACTTCTATTCATTTTCCTTATCGTCTAATCTCCAATTCAATAACAAATTATTCTACAATTGTTTTAGGAATGTCTCAGTTTAATTTCGTAAATTCACTATTATTCGTTAGATAGTCGTTTTATTTGCCAGTAAAATTTAACATTGTGCAGTTTGAGTTTCGTTCCTGCGTCGCTTGCACAATGCCCTTTCCAAAAACACGAGTTTCTCTTCGAGTTTCATCATGATATCATTTGATAACATTATCAAAATTTGCTGTGGTCAAATCTCTCCAAATTGCGAATAGTGACGAAAAATGTCAACTACTAACAATAAGTGAAAGAGCCCGAAAACATTTAAAATTGATAGTAGTATTGCATGATCAACAGAATCAAACGCCTTGCTGAAGTGAAGGTGCGATGAGTGGGGTCTTGCGTTGAACGGTCAAAAGACGCGTATAATACGAGTTAAACCAACGTTGCCTGCTTTATCTAGTTTGTATGTTCCCTTTAAAGGTAAATCCCTATTGGAATGCGCGTCTGTAAGTTTTTTGGGACTGACTGTGGATGCATATCTTAAATGGCAAGAACACTGCGATGAGTTGGGGCGCAGATTGTCCACGGGATTATACGGCATACGACAACTGCAAAAAAATGTTAATTTAGATTCTGTCAGAATGTTTTACTTCGCTTATATCGAATCAAGGATGCGATATGGCCTAATCTTCTGGGGTTCTTCAAAGAAGGCCAATGACTTATTTGTTCTTGTTGTGAGGTGTATGGTGGGAGTTTCTCAAGTAACTTCATGCAGGCCTTGCTTTAGGCAATTAAATATACTTTAATTACATTTATCTTTAACCGAGATATTTATAATGCAATGGCCACTCGTGGCTCGGGTAATTTGAACGTGCCTCGACATAGGACAACTCTATTTGACGGGAATCCTCACTATAGAGCAATACAATATTATAACGGGCTTCCACATGATCTCAAAGCCTGCGTAACACTTCGCCAGTTTAAAAGTAAACTCAGGGTATATCTGCGTGACAAATTGTTTTATAGTGTGGCCGAGTTTCTTAGTAGCTAACACCTATTTCTTCATTATTACCGTTTACTTATTTTATGTTGTATTTTGTCCACATATGGGTTTACTTATTTAAACTTTTTATTTATACAAATGTTTTATTTATATAAAAATTAGTTATACAGTGCCCCAGTTACTTATTGAATCTCTTTTATTACTTTGTGTATTATTATTTAACTTAGATTTTATCTTTTGTACTTGACGATGTCTCTGTTTTTTTTTTAACTAACGACAAATAAACATTACATTACATTACATTACATACACTCTAAGCTGTCTACTTTTCCAATTATTTTGAAAAGCACTGGCAACATACTAATGAGGTGAAGATCTTTAATATCTCTAGAATAAGGAGCTTGTGAATCACAATAATAATTTAACTCATGTGTATGAAAACCACGGAGTAACGGAGCAGATTCAACATAAGGAATATTATTAAGAAAATAGTTGTTAATGTCCTTAACGCTATGCAAGTTAATCGGAGTTTTACCATTTCTTTTTGACAAGTTCATACTTTTTAATAGTTTCCACTTATCTCGAGGCCTATTGTTATGAAAAGCCGAGTTAAAAGAAGCTTTTAGGCGCACTTAATCGTTTGTGTAGTAAAACTCACAAAGTTTAATAATGCTGCAGAGTTAAGAAATCAAGTCTTAAATTATATTAATATCTATCATATAAAGAATTTGACGCCATTGAGTTAAATTCAGATAAATTAAATTAAATTTAAATGAAATACTTATTCGAAAAAATATTTAATTCTCCTGCCATATAATTGATTATTTTGCAATTAAATCCACACAAAGTAATCTTTCGGTAGATTTTATTTAATTTTTCCATCTGATTAACTGATGCAAATAATTGCTTATAACTCCAAAAGAATACAAGATAGGTATACGAACACCTAATATACATACATCGATGGCAATTGATTTCTGCTTACGGTAGTTACTAATACATAGTACGTTTCATTAAGAAGAAATCAATTTCCTTGTGTTCAATTCTGAACATTCTGTATGTGATAAACCAAATGTCGCGTTATTACTGGTAGGTACTAAGTTTTCATTGTCTCCGGTATAAATATGACAAAAATTGATTCAATTGTATTTCCGATAAGTAATCTTAAAGAGCAACTACATATAAAAGAAAAAATAAACACAAAAATCAAAATTACTCGAAACCAGTTGATTTTAGAGAGAGGGGACCTCAATATAAATTATTTCGTAACAATCCACAGAATCTAAAAAGTAATCAAAGGTATGTAATTCCAATAAAAACATTAAAGTTGGTTATGATTTTCGGGTTTATGCGAACGCATCCTATGGTTACATCCGATAAAATAGAACGTTTTCATTCGCATAGAAAAATTTATCGAATGCAATATCTGCGGGAAGCTTAAACGTTTTTAGTACCTTAAAACCGTTGTAATTTCGCTCGGGAATAAATGATAAAAGCCAGATTAAACGGTTATTGTGCTTTTTTTTCTGTCTACACGGAGTAGATGGAACCGTTTCGAATTTCAGTGTCCGGCATTCTTTTGTTGCGTACACGTTAAAGTTTGAATGAACGCAGATACGAAGTATATAAAGTATATATATATTTTATATACTTATATATATTTTGTATATATATAAAATATATGCAAAACAACATTGAATTTATAAGAAGAAGAATTTATAATTTCATGTTATCACATTTGAATTTTCTCTAACAGGTGTTTTCTAACTTCTTCTATCTGAACCCACATTACCTTAATAGGATAGAGCTTACAGTAATTTTAGAAGACTTTTATCGTAATCTTTGGCCATTTCATGAATTGCATGGTAGAACTACTTGATTTCAACTAAGCTTGCTTTCTTGAAGTTGTGGATATTTTTCTTTGTTTTACAGTTCGAATATGAAGTGTTATCCACAATAATAACTCTTATCTTGTAATACTCCTAATATCCTATAAAATATTTTTCGAAAACAAGGGCATTCATTTCCTTACGGTAATTTGTTTCTTTCGTACTTTTAAAAAGTAATAAACAACGCGTTACAAGCACACCAGTAGATCCTAAATGTGAAATAATAAGACTTCTGTATTTTTCTGAAAGATTTCGCAATTTTGTATTTATCTCGTCCTTAAACGCCTGATTATTTTGTGTATTGTTATTTATCCAAGCTTTTTCCTTTGTATGCCTCAACACCTTTAATTCCTTAAATCTACGTAGGATTCTTCATAATCTGTTACGAATAATATAAACGACAAATATCTTAATGCGTTCATAAACGTTGAATTGAGGAACTATTCAGCAGAGGTGGTAAAGGCGCATCTCCTGACATATAGCACCGCTGAACAGATAATACCTGAAAATCGCAAGCAACTTATTAAGATCATTAATGAGAATAACACCAAGAGCTTCATAACAGAGCTTGGGAATAAAGTCAACAGTTCGTACCTTTGAACATTGTATGTATACTACAACTATTTCTGCGACATATCCATGAAGGTGCTTGATATTGTATATTTATATCTACAACACTTAATCCAAACATTTGTTTGCAGGTCTATTCAATTGTTACAATGTTTATTGGTTTATTGCATCTTAAAATGGCTTTGAAGTATTTTTAATAGGGACCACGTTCATTAACAAGATATCAAAGATCAAAGATTACAAATATCATTATGCAAGTGCGCCAATGAGGATGGAATATTTCAAAGCTTACTCTCTCATTTGATGGTACATCAATTTTACGAGGGTAGTTTGAAAAGTTTCTAGCGTCAACACGAAGATGGTGGTTCTTGTCAAAAATATTCTGGTAATATATTTGGCCACGTGTTGAAAGATACTTTTCGAAATTTTAGTCATGTTGGATGCTCAGTTGTCGTTTAACAGTCGTTCGTGTCAGTGTCGAATATCGAGCGGCCATTAAATTTTTCGATTTGAGAGTCAATACGTTATACTCTACATCATCATTTGCCACAGTGAAATTTTGGCCAGCTGAATTTAACGTGGTCGTGCAAGCTTATTTAAAGATGAACGTTTAAGACAGATAAAGAACTGCAAACGCTACCGATAATATCGGAAAAGTGCACCAAATGGTGTTAGACGACCGTCGAATTCAGATTAGAGAGATAGCAGAGGCCGTGAGTACCTTGAAAGAACCTGCTTGCCATATTTTTACTGAAGATTTGTGCATGAAAAGACTATTCATGTGATAGGTGCTGCGCTTGTTTACTTAGGAACGCATTATAATGAACATTTTCAATCCCCTGTTAAACAGTTCAAGCGAGGTGGAGCTTTGACGTCGACTAATAACTACACATGAAACTTGGTGCTAAATAGCGGAATGTTGATTATATTGGACGAAATTGCATTTTCTTTTCAACTTTTAAGTTCTCACGTTACAGATGCAATATTCCTGCTAGCTACGAACAAATTCGAACTCAATTTCTTTTCAATTATCCTCTAACAAATAAACTCATTAGACTAACTCTCCAAGTTTTTCTTATCGAACTTCATTTTATTAATAACAACCTTGTATCCAAGTTTCTACCGATATGCGTGCGTAAACCAATTCTGGCGAATTATCCCGACGAAAGCGTTTTATTTCCATCTATTTCCCATTCTTTAAAACAAGCCTTGGGTGTCTATATCTATATATACATACCCTATCTCGAAATTTCGATTCTCTGTATTTAATTAGATTGAATTATTCGTCGAAAACAAATTATGAATTTCGATCCGTTCGTTTTATTCCGTTGTAAATACATTCTTCGGAGTTCTTTAAGTGAATTTTTGATTAAGTTTGTCGAACTTGCGTTACGGAGTTTCTCGCGAACGATGGAATAATTATGAGGAGTACGATTGAATCACCCTTCTCCCACTCTGAGAATTGGAAGAAAGTTTTGTTTAAAACTGAGAATACATCTCAGTGACCTGTACGTCAAAGAATGTGCAATCCGTGTTTTTCTTGGTTTTAATTTTCCAATCAGAAGTAAGGCCATCGGTGTCTAACTATAGAAGATGATTATGCAGCCGATATACAGGGTGAGAATGAAAAAAGTGCAATGTATTGTATTGTGCGATGGAAGCGGTCGAAATAAGAAGAATTGACTAGAGAAGTTTATCGCAATTTTTTACTCTATTAAATCTCCGTTGAACATTATCGAATTACTTTATTATTAAAAGTATCAACTTCATGCATAAAGGGTAATTTCTCGATTAGCAAGAAACTGTTCAAATAGACGTTTTGGAAGACATCAATTCTCTTGATTTGACTTTTTGTTCGTTCATGAAAAATGATCCATGTTCCGTAGAAATCAGGGGCAGAGAGTTGGTGCTCGCATTTGATTTTTCTATTTATGGTAAAGTGAGTAATGGGATTGCATTCTCATATGTTTCTGGTTACTTTTATATATTGAATATTAAATTTCTTTGTAGATATGAAACTCATGTAAATTTTGTCTAATTCTTGGTCTATTTCATGCTTTTTGTTTTCTGTTAGTATTGTTAAAGAGTGCATCATCGACATGTTATGTTATGCATTATTATTTTTATTTACAGTTTATTTTGTAAGTTGTAAAGCGATTTATCTGAACTTGTCTTGAGATTGTGACTTCTTACGTTCTGCAATGTATTGTAGCTGTATACATTTTTCGCAATAAAGATATTATAATGCTTCTTCTTTCGCGATTAAGAGTTTAAATTTAAACTTAGCATAAACTTTTTTTAAAATTTAATGATTGCTTTCAATGAAAGGAAAGACGGTAATATTCATTTCATTGAAAACACACAAATATGATAAGTTTGCAACGTTTCACCCGCGTTGTATGGAATTTCACCGAGCTTTTTGCAAGCTAAATGAAATGTTCATAAAATGATTACCTACTTGAAATAATAACGTAGGCTTTCACGGCCAGAGTCAATTAAAGCTAAACGTGTACAAAAATAAGATTTACCACGGGGACCCCCAAAATAGAATAAAAATGAATACTAATTTTACTAAAGAAATAAAATTCGCAACAAAAGCAATATATTATTTAAATGACTCGGATCAACAGGTTGACAACAAATAAATATGAATAAATAAACAGATGCAGTCGGTTCTTTAGAGAGAAGTCGATGACGCCTGGCTAATGGGAAGTGAAACGGCGTGTTAGAGGTGATGAAGTCCCTGGCTCGTCTATTCTAAAAATGTTCTAAATTTAAAACGAGACAATGTAAAATCACCGTGTCACTTCAAACTGCTCCAATGGTCTGTACGTTTTCGACAGAAATAAAAATGTACAGACCATTGGAGTAATTATATTTAGTTTTAATTGAAGCTTTAAAACGTCTGTGTATGTAGAAGACTTTACATCTTTAAAGATGCCAGAATGTATAGAATAGATGAAATAGATTTTTGAAAAAGGCAACACTGTTTTGCCGAAATGTCAAAGGAAAAAAGAAATTGTTTTTGCAAAGCTTTCTATTAAATTTGTGGCCACCATCCTTAAGACATTGTATTATTTAGTATATACATCCTTCAGGCGATAAAATGGGATTAACTGCCCTTTATTTATCTCTCCGGGCATGCTTGGACGCCGGTCACGCGTCCGGTCGCCTTCGCCGCTAGCTGAAGACCTTTTCGCTCGGGGTGACATCACCTTCATCTCATGCCTTTTCCTTAAATACTTGCACTAGCATGCCATGGTCTCACAATAATAAGCAAGTTCCGTAAAAATATGAAATTAAACAATAAAATCTGCCTAAAATTCGGACAATCCAACAAATTAAAATATTGTGTATGGCACTGAAGGAAGAGTCCTTAATTTATATTAATATTATTCCAGTTATACAAGTAAATACTTAGCTGACTACAAAATATGTTCAACTTTCTATTAGATTGTGAATTTATCCTATTTATTTGCCAATTTGGTTTTATGCAACATCATGCGCCAATTCATTCACTAATTGAGGATAGCACAATATTATGTCTTCAATTCCAAGAACATCGACAATAACTATGCATTTGTCAATGAAGTGCATCTTTTTTTTTGTAAAGAAGAAACACTATTTGGGTTTGCTATTGTCGTACATCCTCGCTAAAGTTTATTTTTCTTTCTTCGACTGCACTAGGAAATCGCATCGACGACAAACAATAACAAAAGCTGCAGAAATGACGTGCTATTCGATCGGCAAAACATATGAATGCTGTATACGTAGCACGAAAGGCTTGTAGACGCACGTATTTATTTTCAAAACAGCACGAACCGAAGAATTAAGAGTTCATTGAAAATTAATCTTTTATTCGTCGGAGCGTGACTGGGCAGGACAAGAAGCTGCCGTGCCGGAGTTGCTGTTAAACCGAAGAGGGAGGACGAAACACAATAAACAAAGTTTTAATTACTGCGAGAGATCTATATGAGGCGATAAGGAGATACGCTCAGAATACCGGCGTTTTCTAGATTTTAATTTCTTAAATAGGACAGATGGTAGAGGTACAGGAAACTGGGAAAACGAGAGGGAGGATTGGAGGGTAGTTGATGGAGACTCTTGGTAATTGTTAGTTAAAATTGGCCGCGTTGTCATGTTTAAAGTTTGGATTACATTTAATTGTTTGTTTGAGTGAAAAAGCCTCGGTATATCTGATTTGAGAGGAAATTTTACTGGAAATATGGAAGTGAAGAGATTTTGTAACTTTATTTCTTCGTATTTCATAGTTTTTCAGGCAGAATTTGAGCGCTAGGAATGCAAAAATTAGCATCGTTATTTATCCTTTACTAATTAGCAGTTTGCTTTTCGTATGCAAATCTAAGTATAATTAGAGAGAAGTAAGGAATTCTGTCCTTTTGAATATTTAAGGCAAGGAAGATATATAATTAAAAAATCCTCTAAAATACTAACTCAAATATTCATTACTTCTCGCTTATTTCATAACGGTCAAAAGCTTCTTAGATATCTGTTAAAAATTACTTGAACCCAAGTATGCGAGTTTCGAAGGAAATAGCTGTACATATTTAAATTTAATTTCGAGGCGAAGAAACCAAATACGTAAGGATACATAGGAGGTTCCATTTAAAATAACAAAATTAGAGTCTGGTTGGCTACTTATCGAACACCATGTATATACGGAAATATTTTTGAAAGATATTCTGTGATGTTTATTATGTAATCAGAAAATTAGGCGCAATTTGTCGTTGGGACATGTGTATATGTGGAGCGTAAGACCCTACAGGCCCATTGCTTCAGTTTTGCGCACTTAGTTCTTTCATTTTTGTTCATTTTCAACAACCTCCTTCCGTCTTTCTACGCTAGTTTTTACGGATCCCTCTTGGTTGCCTTTAGCCATTTCTTCTTCGGCCTCCCTCTTCATCTTTCGTACACTACCGCCACCCAAGAAGATACCCTTTACCACTTTGCTGTCTGACATCCTTGCAGCATGTCCTAGTCAGTTGGCTCTTCTGCAATTCTTCGCCATTGAATAATGTTCGCATCGTGGTATATACCCCTAAGTTCTTGGTTGATTTTTCGTCTCTATTCACCCATTTCACTCATAACACCGCCGTAGATTATTCATGAGATAATGGGGTACCATAAATTTAATCAATAACTTCATATTTTAGTTTAAATACTTTTTAATTAAACTTGTGGTGTGGAGTGTGCCGATACTTGAGTGTTGTTTGCTATACTACCCCACAATTCCCGCTATCATTATTAAATTTTTGTTTCTAAAACAAAGATGGCAAAAAGAAACTAACCGTATCCTAGTAATAGACAGCTTGAGAAAGTCGGCAAAACGGACGACGAAACCTACGGAGCATATTAAACGAAGATTAAAGAGAAGGATTGTTTTCCTTCTCCAAGACCTCCAAACCCAAGTTAAAAAAAAAAATTCAAGTTAAATTTAAAGATCAAAGAAAAAAGATTTTAAACTTAAAAAAATCGAAGTCGTTGGATTTGTATTCTTGTGATAACCAAGCAAACAAGAATACATACATAGACGTTTTTGACGTAAGATGAAGTTCTTGAAGAAACTGTTAGAAATCGAAGGGATGTTTCAACAAAAACTGCAGACTACTCAGACGCAATAACAATATCCCGAAACTGTTTTCTGACAAATTTTACAGTGTTAAGCTTTGACAGGTTTCAGATTTCTGCTGAAACAAAACTTTTATTCAAAACAGATATTTAAAGTATTTTGATCATAAATAACAGTCAAAAGGTTTAAAACCATTTACAAGAACAGAAGGAAAGTTGAACTCAGGGAGATAGGAAAAGGAGTTGAAGGGGTTTTTCACCCGAAGGATCTAGAGAGTCACCTAGAAAGAAAAGAAGAGGATTTTAGCGGATAATTTTAAAAATATCTCAAACACACGGAGATTTACACTAATAAGTAGATTATTGAGGACAAAAAGGACTTGTGATTATTTTTGTATGTATTTTATATATTTGAAAGGAAGCGCCCTTGTAAAACCTGCGATCCAGTTTCAACCCGGAAGCCTAAATTCTTTAAAAGATAGCGGAATGTAGTCTCTGCAGGGGTGCTATTTCATTTCAGATAGGTCACATTGTATGTAAACGGCGATTTTCAGATTAATATCATTTTTACTAGTGCGCTTTATATTCTACAGCATTTCATGAAATTCTAAACAAGATAGCTATGATAGGTGAAGTGGTTAAATGTTTTCGTATAAGAATCATCGCAGTTAAGAGATTTATCCGGGATGGGGCGCCGCGGGGTTCCTATTTGGCGCCTGGACTGTACATTTTTTACGCAGGCAAGTGCACCTTTCTATACACGCAGATATACCTCATTTCGAGACAAGACATGGTGGTCAGGCGATTGTGAGTATGAGTGCTTGATGAGTTGAAGGAATGGTTATCAAAGAGGAGACTTAATGTTGATAATGGAAAGAGAATCGCTATCAGATTCGGCGAAGGAGGAGGCTTTCGCCTGACAGGATGGAGATAGGGGGTGACGAGTTCTCTTGTGAGTGTGATCTTCAATCAGAGATGTGGATAGCCCATATTGATTACATTCGTGAGAGATACTTTCGCGACAGGAATGCCATTATCGTTTTGTTCTATTGAGACTGTCCGTTGAACCTAAAAACTAAAAATACCTGAGGCAAGTTATTAGTTACGGCACTCTAGCCTGGTACATGGCGGCTCGGAGTAATCTATAAAGAGTGGAGGCCGTTCAAAACAAAACACTTAGGCTCATTATGGCATATGAGGAATATTCAATCAGGATAAAAAAATATTCAAATTCAGTCGCTGCGAGGGTACACGTGTGAGCGGGAAAGAAATACATACGGGGGTGTAGAGGAGCTCAAGATCGTTTAAAGTTGCAAGTCGAATTTTTACTTAGAATTCATATATCTCCTTATTTGACACATTTATTATTTGTGCAACATATTGCTTGAAATCTACTATAGAGAATCCCGATTGTGAGTGTCTAGCTGTCGCAAAGCGATGAGAGACCTTTATCGTTCCCTTCCTCTAAGGAAGAATTCATTGATGGTTTATGGCCCTTGGCGCAAATAAAATGAATGGCTTACTTACTACAAAGGAATGTAAAGAACGACGTCCATAGAAAAGATTTAAGTATGCAAAAATATACGGCAACAACTTGAAAAATGTTATTTTAATTTGCCTTAGAAGTACCTTGCATACTTGAAAATAACTTAAAGAAAGGAAATATTGAAGTTTACCCAAAATAATTGGTATTCCAATACACAGAGTAATTTACTTCATTTAAGCATTTCTGCCGAAGGAAACAGCGCAAATAGAGAATATTGAGCTTGTTACGTTCTCCTAGTTTGAAGAACAATGCCGCTAGTCGTCTGCTTCAGTGTATCTTTCTTGTGAGGCGAAAGGACCAATTGCTTATATGTAATTCTTATGTGTTTACTCGCTTAATCAGATGATCTCAAATTAAACACAGTACGTAGATATACAGAATATATTTATTAAATAATTCCCTTATATATCTATCTATATGTAAATTCAAATACATAAATAGCATACTATATGGATTTCATAATTCGGTTCCTTCTTTCAAATGTATCGGGACATTCAATGTCTAACGCTAGGGCCACCACAAAACCCTACCGGAGCATGAGCTTCTGGTTGGGCGACAGCAGCAAATAGCCGATCACTACCGCAAAAAGATGCGATACAACTCACGGCTACCCAGACGCTCGCGTTATTTCGTGTACTTATTTGATGCACCGCCTCTAGTATCTTGCTCCGAGCTGCTGTCTCCATGTATAAGCGGAAAAATCAGAAACCAGCGATAGTGCGGGTCTGACTCACAAGCGAAAGAGAGAAGGCAGGCAATAGTGATAGTTCGTACGTTCGACTTCCGACGAAGTTTCGATAACTTGTACGTAAGTGTACGTTACCGGCGGTAACTGGCGGACATTCCTTACCTAGCGCTCGATCTGATACATGAATTAGCAGGAGCTTCATCAAGCAGATACAGTAAATGACTATTAAAGATGTTTTTAATTAGAACATTGACGAATTTTAAATATTTGCGAACTTTATAAGAAATTATACGTATTTTTACATTGAATGCGCACACGTTAAAGTTTAAATGATGCTAAATATGGAATATATAAATTTATACAACGCAAAACAAAAGAAACATTCAATTTATCATAAAATAGACACAAACAAAATATTACTTTCAAATAAATAAAAATGGTTACATTTATAAAATAAAATAAGAGAAAAAATAAAATGTTAAGTCTTTAACAGAGCTATTATTTGTTTAGTTGCATGAGATCGAGTGCTGTGCAAGTCGTTTTGTTAACAAACCCATAACGGTTCGCTCATATATTATATTTCAGGAACCTTTAGGAATGGAATTGATTCATGATCTATTTTACACTATTTACGAACTCTTTCAGTGTTACAGCTGAATTCATTTTGTCGAATTTATGTAAACATCACGATCATGGTTTTAAATCTGAATGGAATATTGCGTCCAATAATTCGTACATAATAAGGTAATTCGAGCCTATACAAATTATAAATAAACCAAATTTTGAACAGGGGATCGTGAAAACAAACATTGCTCGCTCGCTAATCACAACGAAATCTATAAATAATTAGCAGATAATTTGAAACTTATAAATAACAAATTTGATTTTCATAAAATTCGGTTAACCATTTCTATGAAATACTAATATAATTACCATATTACTTTCATGGAATTTGCGGTGGTACGTACGTTATTAACATGGTACGAAAGGCGGATGGGAAATACAGGGTGAGAGGGTAATTGTCTAGTTGCAGTTGTTGTATGTATGTATTTATGTATGTCAGGTTCGACCAACATGCACGCATAGTTTGAAACTGGCATCACAATATGTCCTGCTTTACATTATACCGTCGCGCTGCGCTGGTCAATTTTGTACCAATAATATGTATGTTGTGCGGTCAATATACAACTATACTGTTCAACAATTATCGAAGTAATAAATTGTAAATTAAAACCGAAACGGTTTCGCAAATTGTTCGGTCTCCCAGCTGAATTGGATAGTTTAGTACATATGTAGGAATGCGTAAAAAACGACATATTTAAATGAACTAAAGTTACTTTGTGCCAATTACAATTAGCGCTTGTATTAGAGACGCCCTTTTAGTGTTACCATCCAGGCAGAGATTCAATATGGGTAATGTGAGGTATTTAATTCTAGTTTAATTCTAAAATGTAATTACTAAATAATTACAGCTGATTTAA
Organism: Marronus borbonicus; assembly: GCA_902655005.2. NCBI lineage: Eukaryota > Metazoa > Arthropoda > Insecta > Coleoptera > Scarabaeidae > Marronus > Marronus borbonicus. The sequence continues at coordinate 5,336,710 of LR737397.1, forward strand.
ACTTGGAATTCCGTTAGTAATTGTGTGAATGTTGCGGTGTCGCTTTGATAGAGTGGAATAACCAAGCAGTTATTCGCTAGTTTTTGACTGAATGAATCGAATGTATCCTAATTTGTGCTAAATTGCTATCATCTGGAACTGTTTTATCCAGCTCAGTGCACACCTGAATTCGGAGTTTTCGTTAGTTTCTATTGAAAAGGCGAGAGATAAACTTCGCTGTTACTTCTATCATGTTCAGTTCTGGAAATCGCTAGCATGTTTCATACGACAGCCCAAGTCTTTCACACACATCGTGTATTGCCTGCCATTTGCCTTCGTGAATCACTTCACGCACTTTCGTGATAATTTCCGATAACGGTGTTTGCCATTCTGCAGGTTTTATGCCTTCACTTAAATGTTCTTGCTTGGTTCGAGGCATTTCGTCTCTCTAATTCTTCTCGAGGAATTGCTGCTAAAAGTATTGCTGTCAAATTTCGAAGAGAATATCATTACAAAGATGTACTAGGACAATAAAGCAAACATTTACGGGGTAATTTACTTGATAGAAAAAGGTGTAATCCTTCATTTTCAACATGGATGCAATTCGCATTGGTTTCATGTAAAAGTATTGTTCTCGAAATTCAGATCCTCATCTGCATCTTTAACATTAAAATAAGCAATAAAACTCTTAATTACTTAAGAAAGAACCTAGCCTTTACCGGGTATTAAAATCACCTTCAATTTTTGAATTACGAAAATATTGACGGTACTTTGATGTCTAAAAGATAATTTTCAGTCCGTAGATCCGGAAATATTTCCGAGAAACTCCTTCGGTAGCTTAGAAGTGAGATATACAAATAAAATTGTTTTATGGAAGATAAATTGGCGGAATAAAAAAATAATCTCAAAATTAGACGTTATCGTGCGCTCGTTGCGGTAACGCGTCACGCAACAAAACCTCGCGTTCCTTTGAATGACAGAATTTGAATTAATACTGCAGGCAAGCATATCACACACTGTAATACGCTATACAAATTATTATTATTTAATTTCGGTAACATTTACAATAAAGACAAAGACGATCAGATGAAGGAGAGCAATATTGCCATTTCTGCGGGATTATTGTTGAGTGGAGACACATTTAACTAATATAGCCTCGAACTCAAAGAAAGAAGGGAGCGTCATGATTACAAAAGTCTTTGGGGAGTTAGAAGGGGGTCAGGAAAAGAATCACTGCGATATGGGCCGACATAGCAGATCGCCAGCCATTGTGGCGCTAACGACAGCGATTCCACATATTGTATTTTTAATGTAATAGGTTCGTCTAAACGCTTCTCGGTAGCTTTGATTGATATGATGATCAAAAATAATGCCAGTTAGACGCTTTTGCCCTAGGAAGATCTTGATAATGTCAGGAATTCGGCCCAAACGAGGATTACCTTATTGTATTCTAAAACCATGGGAAAAACTAATGCGTGTTAAGCTATTTAGTTAAATTTTCGACATATGTTGACAATTCTATTCCTGTTGAGGCAATTGGAAAAAAATTGTCTGGTTTTCTGCGTATTATGAGACTCAACCTACCTACGATGTAATTTTCACCAATCTACGAATAAAAGTCCAATCGCTTCTCTTCATATCCATTTTCAATGGAATGCAATCTTTGCGAACGTTTCCTTAAAGATATCAAGTATTGAATCAATTGACAACACTGTTGCTACAATGTCTTCTTTTAACAGTTTCTTGTTTCTTCAATATAGAGGATCCAGGATAAATTCAGTTTGATTATTTTTTTTGCTGGTTTACGCAAAGCTTCGCGCAATAAAATTGTGCAAGGGAACTTCGCACGGAAAAGATTAATTGTACATCGATAGGAGACGTTTCCGCAACTATAACACTTAATTAGGTAAGTTTTTTTTTCTTTAAGAAAAGTAAAAGGAACCATAACATAAAACTATAAGCAAATGAAAATTAAGAGTAGTTGGTGTGTGGAGTAGCAAACATGACGCAATGACCTTTGTCAGATTAATACTGACAAATATCATAAACTGCAGTCTGTCATACATGCTTTCAGCTTTTGATTCTTTGTAAATAGACTAAAATAAAAACGATGAAAACATAAAATTCAAAATTTCGACTTCAAACTTTGTACTTAAGTTTAATTTTGGATAACAAACAACTTCCTTTTACACCCTGTACATCCGATCTCGACTTTTTTCAATTGTTCGTTGTAAAATTAATATCAAAGACTGTTTCTCCTCACTCACCCGGGTAACCTTCATCCGGAGATATTGTAAGTCTTGCCAACAATCAGAATGAATAAATTATTCTCCATTCCACGGATGCCGTGAAATTCAGGCTCGGTATTGTTGATACCTCGGTACACTACAGCCCATAGTCACCTCTCATTAAGAGGGTCAATTGGAAGCGGTCTTACAAATTACAATTAGTAAGAGTGATTGTAAACCTTAGAATTATCATAAGATCCATCTCACTGTCGTTGGTAGTATTGCCAATGCTTCTAGATACATTTTGCTCTTAATGAAGCTGGCATATATGTCTGTTACGAATTTTCGCCCCTCTTTATGTCCTAATCTTTTGCTTCAGGTCGTGTGTTTTACTGCTTCAAAACCAACTGAAGCGCTGTATTTTTTTGTGTACGATCCTACTGAAAGCTGAAAAATGTCGTCCATCCAATTACTTTGTAATGTTATTAACTACACGTGTATTGTTATTAGTCAAATTTCTTGGATAGAATGTAGCCATAGCCAAGTTTCTTTTAGCATAAATTAATTGCTCTTATCAGGATTAGCTATTACGGCTTTTTGAGCGCCATGTTAGATGTTTCGTTATGCATATATCGATATCATGAATAGAGCTACTTAACGTAAGTACTAAGGAAGAAGTCGTAATATTGATTAGGTAAATTTTACGGCGCAATAATTCCAAAGCAAGAAGGTATTCATTAATTAGAACATTAGTTATTTGTGCATATACATAGTAAACTACCGCTATAAACGTTCATTTTATCGGCTTCACCTCATTAGATGAAGTCAAAATACCGTAGGCATCTATATAGTAGGTGAGACGGGAAACGGCTAAATAAATCTACGCGGTAGCGTAATAAAAACAGCGTTTCGTTTGCTCTTGAAATAATTTATTTACACGCCGTAAAGTTGGTATTATTGTCGTCTGCGCTCGAGACTGACCGTAAAATTTGACGTTAAATTCAGTGACACGCCGATAATTATATCATTGCCTCTTATTGGCGTTTAAAAATATTCGTTATTAATAGTATTTTGTCTCAGGTATAATATGGTAACAAGGTACCAACATCATTAATGTCTCTTACGTATGCTTTTGTGTACAGAGGAGGTAAAACAAACCAAGAAGTCTGTTGAAATTGTTTTGTCAAATACAGCGTGATTCCCAACATGCATGACATCTGGCTTAGAAATAGAGCCAGTAATGTTCTATACGTGTTTGTGGATGCAATTGCTTTAGGTCGTGTGCTCTAGATCATCGCTGGATACATATATTTATTGAATAAAACCGCCGGAATATGTAGAAAAAGGCGGGTCAATATGATGGGATTCGGATATATAAGTCGTTGCAACGTTATACTAGGCGTTAGTATAGGCATGGGGTAGCGCCTGAAGGGCCGTACTCGCTAGATGGTGGTACCATACGCACAAGATCTGTTGGAACTGTTAGTATAGAAGCAGCTTAAACAGGCTGGAAACAACTCAGAAGTAGCTTAAGCAGCTCTTGTTCCAGAGCTATCTCCTGTTCCGGTACCACTATCTTGCGAATATAGCCCTTCGGACACCATCCTATGTACATGCCGTCCTTCCGGCACCATCCCAATTCAGTTTATACATGAAGTCTTGGGACATCTCTTATACTAGTGACCTTGAGCTGACCCCGTACTGGCATAGCCTCCCTGTTTCTACTCTTCCAAAGTTTGAATTGCTATCCAGTAATATATAATAATTACTTTCATAATTATTACCTTTGACTGCTTACTCGCTAGTATAGTTCGTCACTTTTCGTGCGCTTCGCAGACGTCGGTATGGGAGACGTCGTTCGGGTGTGCGATTCGTAATATATGCGCAAACGTTCTTATTGCAGTAGTAACGCATCCGGTATGCGTTTGGCGGCCGGTTGGGATGCACGCGGGCGTAGCGAAGTGTTGTATATTCGTTATACGTAATAAAATGTCGTCGATAAGCGGATCAGAGACACGAACCATTGTCAGATAAAGTGAATGAGTTTATTAAAGATTTCACGGATTTAATATACGAAAAACACATTGCGAAGAGCACGTGACTCACTGATTTCATATATTATCGATACGGCGAACTTTATTCATTAGTTACCTACACATATGTTGTATTTGTTAATCAAATCAATTGGAAAAAATAATTTTCATTTCCATTTCTTAAATGATATATATATAACTACAATTTGTATATTTTTTTTGTATAATTGGGTTCATGGACGCGAAGAAAGTGTTAAAATATTTATTTGTGGATTAAGTATTTTAATACTTTACTTTGAAGTTGTAAAATTTGAATTTCAGTCATTTAAAATTCCTAAACAATCTTCGAAGTTAGAGCGGTATAAATTATAAACTCCATTCTTGGAACGATTCTTCAAGAAATATTGTAAATTTAATGTAATTCGGGACAGGTTAATTTGACTTTAAAATTTTGACGGTTAGTTTAGTTATTTATAGTTAGTTGGGTTCTAGTTCTTTTCACAAATATGTCGAGCGCTTATTACCTCTCATACCACGTGAAAAAATGATTTTGTTTATTTTGGGATGTTGGATATAGTGTCAAACTTACGAAATAACATACAGAGCGTTATGAAAATTAAAAAATGTGAAGTCAACCTTTACTTATCAAAGTATCATGACTAATTTTATTTTTTACGGAAAATGTCACTTAAAAATGTGGTATAAGATAATTTTTATTTTAAAAATTGAAAAGAAAAGTTAATTTTTTCATTAGATTAGGGCCAAGCTTCCTTGATAACATTACAAATACAAATCAATAATAAAGGAGGTTTACTTAAGAATATTTGCATATATTTTAATTTTTATAGCGCCCTCAATGTTTTATCGTAAATTGAAGCATTGTACTTAACGTCCCAAAACAAGCAAAACTATTGATCAAGAATAACTAAAAAAATAGAAAGTCTAACATATGAAAGTTTACAAGGGTGGAAAACTTTGAATGTAATTAACATTGTTCATTTCCTTGGCTGTATGTTCAAAAGTTTTGTTCACTTTTCAATATTTTTGGTTGTTTGGAGTCCATTAACTTTATATTGGTACTTAGTTGTTGAATAATGAAGACGCCCCTTATATTTATATTTTAATGGAAATTAAAATCCTAGCAATTTTCACTTGGGCATTAACATAGGTAAAAGCATGAAGAATATTTGGTGTTGTGGAATTGACTACCTAATTATTTGGCAAATTACATTCACTAGATAGTGAAAAATAGTAGTTACAATAACCAAAAAAACTAATGCTAAAATAGCTTCCTCATGGTATTGGATGGAATTATTCACGGCAAACGCAACACAAGGAGAAAAAAAATACACTACCCGCGGACATGTTTCTGCTTACCCGGGATCATCAGCATGGTTCAAGAGTATTTTTAACTTTACCCTGTCTCTTTGTTGCGTTACAGTTAATGTCACAACATTTCCAAACGACAAACAAGACATTTCTTGGCGTCCTCTAGTGCCAAGAAACGCATACCTGCCGTCTAGAAAGCAGCGACATAAACCGAGTGCTGTTCCCCAAACCGGAACCACGCTGATGACGCCGGGTAGGCACCAACATGTCCGTGGGTGGTGCGTTTTTTTCTCTGCTTGTGTTACGTTCGCCGGAAATAATTCCTTCTAATATTGTTTCCAGGCATTTTCTGATGTATTCAGTAGTTACAATATGTTAAAATAGAAGAGCTGTTATAAGGCGTCTATGCTCTAAATAAAGGTGAAAGGTATCGGCACACCCCACTTTGTGGAAATCTATAAATTTTGGAAATTTTCGCAGAGTATCCAATACCTACCCTACTTCTTTATTTGAACTAAGAAATATATTCTGGGGGTGGTAGCTATGTGGATTTTTACTTATTATTATTTTTCGATAACATTTAATAATCTTAATAAACAACCAGAAGGTACAGAGATTGGCAATCCGCTTCTTCTTCCTTAGCCAACTTGTTCACGAGTAAATTCTCCGCGAGACTTACACGCCGCGGAGCCATTTACATGAAAAATCATAAAATGAACGTTTTATGATGCATATATTCTTGAAATTGTATCTGTTGTCTATAAAGATAATGCTTTATTCTCTTTAAATGTTTCTCGCAATTACGAAATGCGAAATACGGATTATGTTTTGCCACCATCACACAATACTTCATTATTTCAAAAAAACTTGTTATTTCCTGGATATTTGCATCCAGGAAATAACAAGTTTTTTTGAAATAATGAAGTATTGTGTGATGGTGGCAGGTTACCTTTTAATGTAAAAAATATTTCCAACTTTAGATTATTTAGGTTTAAAGTAAAAGAACTTTTACTTTATATCTGAAACTTGTCTCTGACATATTGTTAATTGTAGGAATCATATTAATAATAATAATTATTATTATTATTATTATCCGAGTATTTCGCCTGTTTTTGTTGCAGGGTACATAGGCGATAAAAGTAGGACTTTGTAAATGTCTTTCAGAGCAGGGATAGAATAACAAACAAAGAATACTAGAATTATTTTTTTTTCTCATCCTATTCGATTGTACCGTTGAAATCTTATATAATCTTTATGTTTTAATATCTTAATGTTTTAATAATCTTCGAAAAGTGTCTTAAAAATATATATTGGTTTTTCGATCATGCAGGCTTCGTTATTATTGGACATCTCGCAGAGTAAGCAAGACGATGGCTTTCTAACTCCATTGGAATATAGGACTACATATATTAATGAAGTAAATTGGCTGCACAGCATGAATATTAAATAAAAAAGCCAGCTCTATCAGATTCTTGCGCTAATATCAACAAATGCAATCGCAATAATCTTTCCAAGATATAATAACTTGGGCAAACATTCTCTTAAGAACTCAATTTAATGCCGCATACAGGCAGTACGGTTTCACAAAGTTAGCATAACTGTTGTAAAATAAACGATATTGCGTATGTATAATAACATGGCGTCTAAATTAATGAAAAATACGAGTGCGTATGTAAGAACAGAAAAAATATAAAAGGAAATAGGTATATATATATCTATATATAGGTGCACATACGACGTACACATTATACACATATAATTCCTTAACGCAAACCTGTTCCTATATATACTTATTATTTTTCTTCTTATTGATCTACCTCGTTCTGACACTTTCAGCCTACGCATCTTACATACCAAACCTTGATGTTGATTACCCATATGTGTGATTTTTGTAGTGCAGCGATTCTTCAAGATGCGATCCTCGAGTTACGATGCGCTGGTCGGGATGTGTATTGAAAAATACGCGAGTTCTCGAAGGAATCACATTTTTAATTTGAAATTTATTGGAGTTTCGTCGAAATGTTCGTTTGCTTCTGTAACAAAGGAGTAGATTACGGGTTTATACATTGTTTTGTTGTATATGTTTATTATGTAAGCTAAACCGGGATATTGGTATTAAGGCGTTGATTGCAATATTGAACTCTGAAAGGAAAATTACTCGAAAGGTGGCGTTGTTAAGATTAGAGTAATTTAAGAATAAATTAATTTATTTATGCATTTCTAACGAGGAAGTAGTAATGAAATTAATAAATAACTAAATAATTCGTTCATAATCCTTTGTACCTACATATCTTTTTCCCTTTCCTTTCTGTTTTGTCCTCTAAGTATTCCTCAATTTCTTTCTTCTGAAACTGCAACTCGTTTGATTTGGTTGTACCAGCAGCTTCTGGATATTTCTCTTCTTATTCATTAGTTCATCCTCCTTATTCGTCCTCTTGTTGAACTGTTGCTTCTATTAAAATATTTTTTTTTAATGTGGTCGAAAATTCTCGTAAATAGTGGTAACTATTCTTTTTGATAATGTTGCGAAATTTTAATGCTTGATTAACTAAATAAGGGTAACATGAGAGCAGAAAAGACGCGGAAAACTAATGCAAGGTGTCCTGTTGCTTCACGACAATGCCCCAGTCTTTGTTGTTGAGATTTTCGAAAGCTGCTTTTGCTGAATGTGGCCTCACAGAACTATTTTAATATTGTCAAATTTAATAGATTGAGGAACTCCTTATCTAGCAACAATTTGAAATGGTTTAAAAATATATCTGGTACCCTTACCCCCAAGGATATATCGGATCTTTTATTGTTGGTCCAAAATTTGGATTGTTGACAATAATCTAAATGTAAGTCACTTTCTGACTGATATTAAAAATATTATTAATGATATACTGGTTGAATCGTGCCACAAGCGTTTTCGCTTATTTTATGTCACATTCAGATACTGATAAACACTTCTTACCTTCCTATCTTCGAAAAAACTAAGACGTTCTTAAAATCTCAGCCTAACTTGCATGGACCGATTAAGGATGGAGTAAAAGAGATCAAACGTTAAGCTTACCTCTACAACTTAACTTTACAAATTATTTGGTTATTTAGATCATTCGCGGATATAAAAATTGTTAAATACAATCCCTCAAAAATTAGAAATTTATTTCCTCCAATTAAGGATAGAGTTCTCCTTTGTTTAAAGAATAATTCTGTTTAAAAATTTCATGTATTGGGTGCGATAGCATATATATATTGAGCCATGCTTGAAACATCAGATTAGCCAGCATAAAAGCGATTGGCGTTTGGGTAAAAGAGCTTACCCGTAGCTTGGAAACTGGCCATTTGTTTGATTTTGACAATGTTGGTATCTTAGATGTTCGAAATAATTATAAAAGTCGTTTTTTTTTTCTTAGGATGTTTCATATCAATGACACAATAGACACAGTGAACTGTAGAACTGATATTGATAAATTGAGCAATATTTTAAAATGTAATAAATAGTCAATTTATAAGAATCAACCATATGTTACAAGTTTCAATTTTCATGTATTTTCCGTAAACATAAAATTTTTCTTCTTGGAACGTACAGCTTTTTGTTGACATCTGTCGCATATTTTAAAATTAGTTTGCATGTCTTTTATTATAGACTTAGTTTGTTGCCTTGGATATACGAGGGTCATTCAGTAATTAACGAGGCAAATTGTTGTAACTCAAAAACGGTTTATTTAATCAATACAAAACTTTGGCTAATTTTCAACATAGTCCCCAGAAACACTCATACACTTGCCGCATCGTTTTTCTAATTTGTGTGTGCCTCTGGAATAAAATCCTTTAGGTTGATCTCGAAGCCATTTTCGCACCTGATCTTTAACTTCTTAATTGGATCGAAAATGTTTCCGGTGTACAGCCTGTTTAAAAGGTTCAAAGAAATGGAAATCCGATGGGGCGGGGTCGTGGGGTGTAGGGTGCGGGATGGGGGGTTGTGGAAGGATCTCTTACCCTAGTTTTTGAACTGTATCTTGTATTATGTGGGCGCACGTTATCATGAGATAAAATCAGACCTTCAGTCAGGAATCCACGATGTTTCGTTCGAATGCCAGACCTTACTTTGCTCTCGAGCACATCATTGTATGATAGTTCCTTGTTTTTTGAGATAGTCACAATAAATAGGCCCCTGTGAATCCCAGAATACTGTAAGCATGACCTTACCTGCAGACAGCTGGATCGTGAATTAGGGATCCATTGAAGGCTTCACCCCTTAGAATCCGGCTCAAAATACCGAATCCATGTTGCAACGCATTTTTTCTGAAAAATGCTTGTTTTTCAATCAAATATTGTTTTTTTTTTAACTATTACTCCCATTTATAAACGTTCGGACGTTCTAACAATTTCTTCCGTACACCTCCAATGTTATTTTGTGGATTTCACTTCCTTTGACAACCTCTGGGACTATAAATTTAATTATTCATCCACGGTGCAATGCTCGGATTCGCCATCGTTAACTGAATAATTTATAGGTAACGCTTACAAAGCAGCTAATCAGATACCATCACAAGGATGCCAACTTGATATCATGAAAGTATTGTATTGATTAAATACACTGTTTTTGAGCTACAGCAATTTGTGTTGTTAATTACTGAATTGCCCTTGCATTTTTAAATGTAGTTTTGTAAAATTTAAAGATTTTAATTGTCTGTTGTGGCCTAATGCTTATCTGTTTCAATATTGTCGTTAACGCCTTCGTAAGTTGTTATAAAATTTTTGCAACAATTTTATCATAATTGACTTGCCTTATACATACAAGAACAAAATTTTGAGTTTCGAAAAAAATAGAATTTTATTAAATCCATCCATAGACACATCACATACCCAGCTTTCCAAATTTATTATTTGTAATAATGATAGCAAGGACTGTGGGGTAATATGGCAAGCAACACTAAAGTAACGGTATACTCCGTATTAACCATAAGACTGAATTCGAATTCGGCCATACGATCGATAAGGGAGTTCCAGACATCTTCGGAACAGTTGTTCTTGCAATTAATTAAGCTTGTGTGATGCGGAGTGTGCCGATACTTTAGTGTTATTTATGTAAATGAGATCATATTTGATATATCGGAACATTAATAATTATCGTAACAATTCTAAATGTACAAATACGTAACATATCTCTACTTAAGTCCTAAACACGACTATACCGGGAAATAAATTGGAACAACCAACCTCCTATGATTATCCGCTGTTCATACATACGTACACATTTAAATAAATAACAATAACAATAGAATCCTAACATACACATCATCTCGCGTACATTGAACGGGAGGTGTACACGAATCGTCGTTGTTATTATGTTCGTGTCACAGTCACATGTTTGTCATATAGGTAAGAAGATTTGAACGACTCGAATGAGAAGTAATAATATACACGTGAATAATAATGCCGTATGTAGGTAGCGAGCGCGGAAGTACAAGAGAAAGTAACGAATTAAACGATGGAATATAAAATGTTGGATTGAGGAGTTGATTAGAATGAGAATAAATAATGTATCGCGTGAGCTTAAGCTCGTGTAGGTGACCAAAAAGTTATTGTATCTACGGGGGACGGTTGCGTAATAGGAGGGAGCATAGAATTGAAGTTACTCATATGCGTTTTAATTTAGAATCTTTCCACCGATAAGAGTCTGTAATTTTCGATACTTGCTGGTATCTTATTGGAGTTAATTAAATTGTGAAATTGTATCAGTTGATTTACATGCATCAATTTGTGAGATTGCGTATTCTTAGTTTCCCTTTTGTGTAAAAATACGCACTTGCACCATGTATATATAAGAACCCATCATGTGGATCGAACCCAATTTTATTCTTGAAATTATTTTAAGTTCAACAAAGGTATACCAGCGTTTACATACGAGGGTAGTCTGAAAAGTTTCCAGCCTAACGTAGAATCAAATACTTTTTTATCAAATTCAGTCTTATTTCTTGTAAGTCTATTCAATTGATGAAAATCCTTAGGCGAACCTTTGAATCTAGAAAACAATGAGTCGCTGGGGGCCAAATCCGGCGAATCAGGTTGGTAATCTATCAATTCGAACCCCAATTTGTGAATTTTTGCCATGGCGGCCACCACAGACGAAGTGTTGTTGTCTTGGTGGAACAAAACATTCGGTTTGCTAACTAATGATGGGCACTACACCTCCGTTATTGTTTTTCCTTTTTTGAGATAGACGGTTAACAAAACTCTATGACTATTCCAATAAAACAGTTAACATTTCTTTCCCGGTTTTCGTCTTTTTCAGAGCTGCGTCTACAGGGCTTTGGAAATGCTGGAATGGAATGCAGTTTTGCTCTTGTGTGAGAAAGCGCCCAACACGTGGTCAGCTTTTTCATGCACAAATCGTTAGTAAATATACGGCAAAGTTGTTTTTTTGAGATGTCCACAGCTTCTGTTATCTTGCTAAACTTAATTGGACAGTTGTATAGTATCGTTTGGTAAGGTTTTCCATTGTTATTGGTAGTGATGCCGAACGTTCATCGTTAACCAAGCTGTTATTGTGGCAAATGGTGCAGAGAGATGGACGTTGTTTACGAAGGTCTTAATTTGCGTAGTTGTATTGCCATTAAAATTCAAGAATTTAATGACGACTGGATGTTTGATTTTTTGCATTTTTACAGAAACAGTAACGTCGACTAATACAAGTGATTGCTAAGCAAGAATTGCGCGTCTTTGAAGAATTTCCAAAAATATCTTTTAATGCATGCGCATTGATATAGAGCGATACGTTTAACACGCAGCGCCATCTTCATGCTAAGGCTTGAAATTTCTTAGACTACCCTCGTACGTGTTGTTCTACGCCTGGATTTCGCCCAGTGGTTGAATTGGATAGAACTATTATTATTTTTAATTTAAATCTGCATTAATGTTGTTTGTTATTAATTCAATATAAAGAATTTGCACTGTTAGAATACATGAAGTAACAGTACGCCCATTTTAAAGCATTATTCTAATTCATATTTATTTATTTTCATATTTTCAGTTATTTATTTTTTTTAGCGGATTTATTTTAAATGTATATTACGTTTTAGTTCACCCTTATATGTTGAGTACATATCCTTTTTTAAAAATTGTATATGTAGTAATTAGGCGGGTGGCTGATTCAGAGAAAAGTGTTGATTTTTCCCCTACAACATGCGCGTTGTGATTGGGGCAAGATGACCCCAACATCTGAGCGTTATAAAAAAATTCTTTCAAACGCCAAGGCGACAGAACGTGCGAACAGTATCCAAATATAGACTAGTGGCTGTATCAGGCTGCGACTGCCCAAGAAGTCGAGTAAAGGTCTTACCCTTTACTCGATATTCACCGAAATTAAGAGGATATCTTTATCCTCTTAATTTCGTAAAAGGAAATATGGTGGCCAGAAGAGGCACGGACGAAGAGTTAAGAAATTACATGCCTTTGTTCCATAAAGTAAAGGTGTTAACCATACGTTAAATATTCGTTTGAATGAGCTAATAAGTGTACAAAGTGGAGCTAGTTACCGCCGCGACTCCTCACTACCATTAGGACGATGTTCGTTCCCTGCCAATAGACGCTGCCGGTTTCCAGCTAAACGACCGCTCATAATAATAATCAGGAATATACCCTTTTGCTTACTTTCATATTGTTATATTATTTCTTTTAAACCTGTCGACCTGGGGCCCCTCTTTCAATAATAAACGTCACATTCATAGATTTTAAATTTGTTATTAACTGTCCCATTTTTCGGAATCACTATTCTTGTCATATTTTTTTGTTTTCTTTTTATCAATTCTTTTATTCTTTGGTGCATAATTACTCAATTACTCGAGAACCATACAAGTTGAGGAGCTAAATGAATTAAAAGGGTCCCATTGAGTATTCAAACGTAGCCATTATAAAAGAAAGCAGTTCTTTCCTTTCAATTTCATTTAGTTTGTAATCAGCTCCGACTTGTACTCGTCTTTACTTGTTGTACTTGTACTTGTTGTACTTGTACTTGTCCGACTGTAACTTAGCGACAAACGTAGGGCTAACACTGTTGCAACGACCTACTATCATTTAGTTGAAATCGACAATATATGATCACAATTCAAAGAATTATTGGAATCAAGAAGAACAATTTTCTCACGAGTCATGGTTTCTTGACTATTTTCTCCTTAACACTATTTACATTAATCCTACAGATTACTTGCATGACTTCTAAAAGCTATCATTTGCATGTTGATTTCTTTCCGTTTAACATTAGATTTAGCTGAAATATCGTGAAATTTCTCGAATAACCTTCTATAATTGCATTCGATAAGTTAGCGTCCGACATGCGATTTTTACATAAGCTAGAGCAGATTTTAATCCACGCGATTTTTCTTAGATGATAAATTGCATGAACCAGATCGTAATTCATCGTAGACCGTCAATTTTCATGCGCTCACCAATTTAAGCTTGAACTCATAGCGAAATCTTACTTTCAATTGGTAACTTTCAAGTGATCCAATTGTACACATGTACATATGGTCGATCGCTTACTTCTCAAGTTCGCGGAGACTTGGGCATTTACATATGCACACTTACGACAAAACAAGTCGACTTCGACATTACGAATGTCGCGGCGAATAGCATCATCCGGATTCGAGCAATAGTGGGTTCGCGGAGTAGACCGATTTTAGATTCGCATAATTGGATCGGATTAAACACTAATGGATTGGCGTATTTCAGTAAAATCGCGCTTATAATTCATCCGAACGCTGCGCCGATGATAAATCCAGTTTAATTAGAACTTAAAGTCGCGTTATTTATATTTATACTGTTTCCAATAATTGATTTATCTCGCCTATTCGCTTTTGATATTATTTAACGTTTCGACTTTATCGTATTTATAATTTGCTACGAATTAGTTGCTAATCGGTTCTGAGTTATGTTTCGACGGATAGCGTTAACGAAAGTTCGTGTGATTGCGTTACCTATGCTTATTTGTGGCCTTTCGAGAGTGTTTTGAAAGGTGCGAAATGAATTGCGTACGCCGAGTAGCAATTAGAATACGATTTATAATTATACACTTCAAGTTGCCTCAGGAAGTCGACTTCAACTTGCATTCGAAGAAGCATTGAAAGTTTGTTTAATACTAAATGAATGCTAAAAAGGTATAATCTAGATATGAGTATTCACTATTAGTTTCTATAGCGTTATAATTACTCTTGATAACCACTAACACTTAAATTGTAATGATTATTATAATTATCGCAAACAATAAAGTTGTTAATGTCACAGTCGTATTTATGGTTGGATGGAAATTATATTCTATTTCGAATACTAACCACACGCAACTTTTCAAGGCTTAATAGGTTTCTCTAAAATAATCTCTTATCGCATTCAGCATTTGTTTATTTTTTTTTTGTGAAATAATCTGACAGCTTAATAAGATACTAAATTAAGGCTTCAATTGATGCTCGTACACAGGGGTTCGAATGAAGAGTTCTGGGTATGTTGTTTGACTGCCACTAGCGGGACTGTCCGTTTCTTTATTGCCAGGATTACACTGTGACCCTTCGTATTTTAGAAAG
The DNA here is from genome assembly GCA_902655005.2 of Marronus borbonicus. Lineage (NCBI taxonomy): Eukaryota > Metazoa > Arthropoda > Insecta > Coleoptera > Scarabaeidae > Marronus > Marronus borbonicus. The sequence continues at coordinate 5,351,839 of LR737397.1, forward strand.
TAAGGATAGAGTTTTCGCGCGCAGAAATCGCAGCTTTTCAAGAGGATAATGAAGGAAGAGGAAAAATTACGAATAATACAATACGATGGCAGTATGTTTCTAATAGTTAGTAGAAGTAAACGTATAAAAACGTACAGAACAAAAATTAAAATAGTAAAAACTGTTAAAATTATTACACTGCTTGAAAATGTCGATAAAGATGTACGACGAAACGTACGAAACAAACAATCAACATCGAGAATTCCGCCTGAAAAGCTGTGATCCTTCTCCCTAGCGGCCGTGAGTCTTTCAGGTGACTTTCCTCAGAAAATTCGCCTGCTTTACTTCCTTCGTTGGTTTTAAATCCGTTTACGAAGAGACGTAAGCTGCGTTCATCGCTGTCGGTTTGTTGGTGGTGCTAAAATTTTATAAGGTTTGCCGTAGATAAAAAGGGGTAAAATATCCGTCGCAGTCTCCAAGCGTTCTCCCAGAGCTTGCGGTGCATTTCACCACGTCCTGTGTCGTTCTCCTTTGTACCATTGCGTAACAGCCGAATCATGGTAGCTAACGCCATTAGAAAATCAAGAGACGAAAGGTAAGCTATGATTTCTATTGCTGCCGTTGGCGTGGATCTTAATAATAGTATTTATCCTAAAATTTGAATTGTTTAAAGTGCGGAAAATAGCGGTCATTAAGTCGAAGTTTACTGCGGCATTTGAATATATCATTGAATTTATCATAATTAGACCAGCTAGTGGTATTACTAACTCCATTGCAGTTCCAACTATATCGTTCATCGTGAATTGAGAATAACGCAATAATACACCCGTTACACGTCAACTACGGTCGCGACAAGTTCTATTTTATTGATGATCATAGTAAGTACATACACGACCGTGAGTGTGCCTGCCAGCCTGCCAGTTTGTCCGCCTGATGGGACCACTCCCGGCCGAAGAGACTTGGATGCAATGGACGTGTGTCAACACAACGTGTAGATGTCGTCGCAGATAAATGTCATTATGGAGGAGACGCGCCGTAGGAGATTAGCATTATTAACGTGAACGGCTTATAGATGAATTTTATTGTAGTACGACGATGGAATCTTGTACCTACGTATGTATCCGTTAAAATGAGTTGTGTACCGGCGATGTAGTCATGGCGGTTTGATGTTTTTATTAGGCGAATAAAACTGTCACAATAGTAGAACAATAAGTGTTACATATAGCGCAAGTGTGTAAGATGTATAAGCTACATGGTAACAAATTTAACTTGCTGTCATCTTATAATCTACGGAGGGGGGCATAAATTAAGTGGAAGCCATCGAGAAGAATGGTTAAATAAGGGGATCATTACTTAAGCTGCTTATATGGAAGTAACGAATTTGTTTCCTGACATGTTTGTATTAAAGTAGATAGATGGGGACACAAAAATGGACATGCACACGTATATTAATAAAAAATCATAACAATTTCAAGAACAGGAATAAGTATAGCATTACCGCGCAGAAGTTTATGTCTTTAATTTTTCCAATACCGCAGGGAACAAATCATAATAAGCATGGATTGACTGATTACACCCATATGGCGAGTAAAGTCTTTTAAGCACTGCAACCCAGAGAGCGTGTTTAGGCCGAGCTGTTAGTTTCAGCTAATGTCCTTAAATCCATTTTTTTGGGAGAATGCAAATCTACTTGCTTCTGGGCAACCGGTGTATACTCTCACAAGCGTAGATTTGTGCAGGTTACATTTCTGTTAAATATAGTGTAAACTTTTCTGGATGAGAGTGTCTAATTAGAGACCTAAACACCTTTAAGAAAGCGGCCAGCGATTTTCGGCATCACGATCTACGAGAGTCGCAAGGATCATCTAACAGCTAATTAGCCAGTGTAATTAACAAATATGTTAATTAGTCGAGCAGCTAGCATCCGTCACAGAATTGCGCTGACGGGCTATCAAATGACGAAATGCCTCCATACAGGCTGGTTGGGTGGTGGCTTTGATTTTTACATCATTATTGTTAAATACTGTGGTGCATAGCTCGAGTGACTCATGTAATTTTGTTTGGTGTTTGGGTTATTATTATTATTAATGCAACGAGTTTCCTGCGCTGCAGTCGGGTGATGTATTGTGTACTCCACATCTCGTGGGAGTTCTGAGGCCTTTAAAAAGTCTAGAATTTTCATAGTATATTCAGTAACCAAGTACATTGTTAACCTGTATCACTCCTGATGTTATTTCGGACGCATTAAGTGCTTTTAAAGCCGTTTGGTTGTCGGTTACCATAAAGATCCAATATTTCTGCTTGAAATATGCTTGCGAGCTCCCCGAGGCTGGCAGAAATTCCCCGTTTCAATTTATCTGCTTCGCATGTTTCCAACACCCGTTCCAAATTGGGTTTTAGATCCGTCCGTTATTTCATCTATTATGTTGAAGATGGATGCATGCCCGACTTTACGTTTTGCCCATCGCATACTGCTATTCCTTGCCTTGCTCTTTGGATTTATTGTTTTCTTTATTCTTTCCAATATCTTGGGGAACTATGGAAGATAGAGTTTGCCACTTTGTCCTTATTTTGGTATGTCTAGAACTATTGTTCTCCAATTTTCAGGGAGTGTCCTTTTTTTGCAGGCATACCTTAAAACTAAATTCTCAACAAGTAAGCACTTCATTAATTGACACGAAAACGATGTGTTTAAGTCCTTGGTCCATCTTCACTTCACACACAGACCTAGAGCAAGCTCTCTTAACCTTCACAGTCGGTTTCCACCTCACCGATTGATGTTGGTTTGCAACGGGGTTAATGTTAATTCATAAAGAAGGAAATCGATGCATCCACTGCTACGGGGGTTGCTCTCGCCTTCCATCGTGTTTAATACATCGGCAATACAGATGACAATATCTTGTTCTGAAATGTTACTCGTTTCTTGAAGCGGGTTCTAGCAGCAGTTGACCGTGAGGTCATGATGAGTCTTATAAGAATATTTTTGGATCAAAGTATGAATACATATATTTTGCGTAGTTTTTGTTGTAACATATGCGCTTCTGCTTACCCCCCATCTCTCTATTCTAGGATTTCAAATCGCCCGATATCATTGCTAAATAACTTCGCAAAAATATGTGAGATGATATTGTACTCTCACATAGTGTACTTAAGTAAGTATCAAATGTCTTGAGAGTGCGCAAAGTAGGTCTTACATAGGATGAATCACGCCACACAGATCAACAAATGAGGATTCCTTTCTGCGCTTAATTTTGTTCATTAATGATTTGCTGGCAGGATCAACTGGAGTGGATATACACTGTCGTTCAGAGAAGTTCGGTCGGTTATTAAAAAACATGAAAAGCTACAAACGAATATTAGCAATCGTATCATTTTCTCTTACGCAAGAAAAACGAATTCTTGATGACGCTTTGCTTGCTCGCTGTTTTTCTATTAAGGATCTTGACGTCTACTTCGACTCAACCTTGGCATGGAGTCTCTGGAAATGTGAACGCACGCAGAATTTATAGTCCAAGATGCTTATATAATATTGTGCATAATAATATTGATTGATAGATTGATTGATTGGTCTACTTACCTAATACACCAACTCAGCCTTCTTCTACTTAGAATATTATATCGTCAACCTCCTTCATTTTATACAGCAACTGTCACAAACTTCAGTTTATTCCTTACTGTTGCTCATGCAGCGAAATTTCAATTTAGTATTCCGGTCTTCTGATTTAAATCACAGCTCATTAATTGAAATACTGAAGGCAGCTAGATAATATTTAGATTAAATTTTCAGCGACCCTATTGTTCTATCGACCTTTATTTTCGAATCTATATTTGTGTTACCTTCTTTGTGATATGTAGTAAATGTTATTAGTTACCTATTCTCTGCGATATGCAGTGAATGTATTTGGTTACCTGTTTGTCTACGAAGAAAGGTTCTATATTTAGATTTAAGTATCCCTTTGGCAATAAATATGATATTATGATTATTGATTACTGTGATTATTATTATGATTATTGTGATTATTACGATAATAATAATGATATATAATGTACACTCCTTTTATATCCGAACATATTAATTATATATATGTGAAAGTGTTTAGTTTCGTCGGTGTTCTCCTTTCCAAATACATCATTTGCATGTAAGACCATTGATATTGATGTGTGGTAGTTGATTACACCATAACGCAAATGAGATTTGTAATTCTTCTCGTTCTATTTCCCTAGCTCCGTTGTTCTTCACTTCATTGTTTTTCAATAATTTTTGAATTCTTTTCAAAAACGGTATTCGTTATCTGAACTCTATTTTCTAATTTCTTTCTAATCAGCCGACATTAAGCTAAAGAATATAATGTTATAAATTGAATTTATGCCGATTCGACAGATTTGTTTTTGGATCTCGCGCGAGTTCAGAAGTATTAAATTTATATTCTTTCGATAGTTTAGATGAATAAATTGATAAACTAAAGTTTAACGATTAATTAAGCAATGCCAGAAAAAGTAATCTTTTCACCTTGACCTTTTACCTCTTTACGCTAGGGCGATACGTAAGGAACCCCACCTCATTTCAAATAACTAGATAAATATTGCATTAACAAAGACTTTTCAATTTAATGTAAAACACGCGTTCTAATATAGTTTAAGCTAAAAAACCTCGATTGTTTTGGTCTCTCCTCGCTTGCTTATTTGCTAGCGATAGTACATGTTAATTTGAAAGACTACCGCTGAGTACAGTACACCTTTCCTTTTAACCATATTTATTATTTCTACAACGAAAATTGCATTCAACTTTCTTCCTATAAATAACTTCACAGACTTTAATATTCGGTTGGAGTTAACCATCCAGCCATCTGAAACTTTGAAATATGCACATTCTTCTGGGAGATTATTATTAGGAAGAGAAAATAGAATTAGTTTCTATGTTGAGTGTAGGCTTTCACGACCGTAATCCATAGTAGAAATGTCTTTCGGGTGATGTCGTGTAGTTAATATTTTACTTAACGTTTCGCTGACCATCCTGTCAGCTTCTTCAGAAGATTTCTAAAGACTGCTGTTGTTGTCTTTTGCTCCTCGTTATATATTCTATTTCTGTTCCGCTTGGTGATCCATAACCGTTCTGCTTTGCTGATCCATAACCGTTCCGTTCCGCTGAATCGCATCCTCGGGTAGTAGTGGCTGGTCCTGGCTAATACCTTACGTCGCTGCAGTAGCAGAACACCTGCACCAACAAGGAGACCACCGCATAAGCTACAGCGACGTTAAGGTATTAGCCAGGACCAGCCACTACTATACGAGGATAATACGCGAATCCATAGAAATAATGAAGAACACCAACAACTTCAATCGCGAAGATGGATACAAGATCAGCAACACGTGGAGGTTAGCACTACGGAGTCATCATACAACGAACGATGCGATTCAGCGGAACGGAACGGTTACGGATCAGCAAAGCAGAACGGTTATGGATCAGCAAAGCGGAACAGAAATAGGATATATAACGAGGAGCAAAAGACAACAACAGCAGTCTTTAGAAATCTTCTGAAGAAGCTGACAGGATGGTCAGCGAAACGTCAAGTAAAATATTAACTACACGACATCACTCGGAAGACATTTCTACTATAGTTTCTATGTGTTTGCTAGAAAAAACCGCAGGAGGGGTCTCGGCTCTATAAGCCGCTGAAACATCGAATACAGCGTTGGGAAGGCTTTACCTAGGCCGCTTACAACCGAGGCGCTCGTGGCTGAACGGCATTAGTCGTGTCGCGATTTTAATAGTGGTATTTTTAACATTACACGTATTTTACTATAATTTATGATGCCAGCAAGATTGAGAAACCATTTTCCAACCAAGACACATTTATTTACAATTTTTGAAAGTATTTCGTTCCACAGTCAATGCATTTTCCATTCTCCAATTTTCTTGCGTTAAATGAGTCAACCGTTTCTTCGACCGATATGAAACGTAAACTCCGTAACTTACTCTTTATCATTCAGCTAGAACAATACGACAATTCTCCAGTACTACAGCGCAAACAGGTCCTGTATTTCCAAAAAATTTGGCGATTATTTTTTGGTTTCATCTTTTTCACTTTTGTTGGGGTCGATTCATTCTCAAAGACCGCCGCAAGTTGCCTTCTTTTAGAATCATGGCAGTTTATACACATTTTATCAACTGTAATGGTCTTGTACATCAAATGAGCTGGTCAATTGTCCAAGCGATGCAAGAATGTCTGTGCAACACGGTTTTCCTTATGAATTGGTGGGAGAATTCAACCGTCAGCAAGTTTACGCACTATCAAATGTTCACATAAAATTGTGACGATTGCCTTCACACCAATCTTTAAAGTTGCTTGAGCACTCTTGGCAGTAATGTGCCGGTTTCCTTCGATTATATTTTGCACAAAACCAATATTCTTTTCGGGAACTGTCATTTTGGCTTATGAGAACGAAGGTAGACTACGTTGAAATTCATTTTACTTGTCAAACAACCCATTGATTTTCTTTAAACATTTTTGACGGCTTAAATTACGCTTGAAGTTATAAAAATTCCCTTTATTTAATTCCTTGATTCCTTGTAAAAGGATTACTATAGCAGTTTGCATTTGAAACCTTCAAGTATATTTAGCAACTTTCACTATAACTAAAGTTGTAAACAACTATGTTACTATGTCAAGCGAAGTTTGTTTCGAAGTATCACAACCTGCTAGGTTCAGTGGAAAGAGCCTTCGTAATACCACTTCAGCGCGTTTAGAACTGTATCACGATATTAGCGGATTTACTGGCTTGTGGCTTGAGTACACTTTTGTCTTCTGAATAACAACTGCTTAGGATTTATTTTGAACGAGTTTTGTACACACGGATCCTAAGTTTTACAGTACGGTTTGTAGGATATCAGTTCCAAATGAAGGTTATTACATAACGTTGCCAATATTACGTATTTATATTAGCTTGGATGCACGTTATTTACTTACGCAATTACTTTCACTTACTACACTACAAAATATATACACAATATATATTTTGAATTATATCATCTTCCCTTAATCATAACTTCTCGGTTGCTCAATTTATACACATACGTGAAACTCGTTAAGATTTCAAGTAACGCGGAGCTACATACAGAAGTATACTCCAGCACCTTCTATCTTTATTGGCTGAATGAGTAATAGAATTAATTTAATATTTACAAAGTGGACAGTCATTAAAAGAGAGGCCCTCGCGAGCCCAACAATCGAACTAAGTAAATATTTGTCTACAAACAATGTAAGTCCAAGTATTTTAAGATTTCATCAGTATAAAGGTGCATTCAAATATAGACCTTGAAAACGAGTGGGAGACCGATATATCGAAGTAATTAAAGGTGATTTTGTACATGGAAGATATATAATAATTGGAAGCCCGCAATTTTTGTAAGATTCGCTCTTTTTTGTAGTAAACTTTTTCCATTGAAACCGAATGAAACTATCGGTACAAAGCATTAAACTACATAGGTTGCTGATAAGGATTTTTCTTAAATAATTCTGTAAAAAAAAGGGCTACGAACAGAAAATAGTTTTGGGTGATCCAATGTGTAACTATCAACTAAATCAATTAAATAACTTGATAAATATCATAGAAAGTTATACACCTCAACAACGCTTTTAAGTATAGTGAGAATTTATTACAAAAGCTCCTCTTCGATTTCAAGTCCAATAGAAGCTTCAGTCGTTTTTGGACATGATAAGTTACTACATAGTTCGTAACGTAATCACTACAAAATTTGAAGAAACTAGGTTATTGATAATTCAGGGATTCCCTTAGTAGGGCAGTGGGCAGATCAATTTAAAATGTTATCGCGAAAAGAGAAATTGGGACTGGAATTCTCGTCATTCACAACAATTGAATCTCTCTCAGCAATTCAACAAATTTTAGCAAAAACGAGTTGGCCGTTGGAAAGTAAACAACCCAGTTTTATATCTTGCCCGAAAATAAAATAATTTGCATAATCCTCGAGACTATGGAATATACTTTATGTTCTAAATATATCTGCTGTAGGTTATGGATATCTGTAGGAGTGTGTATTTTCTGAGTGGGGCTGTATTCCGAAATCGGTCGATTCAGCCGCTGAGAAAATTTATGTTGCTCTTATATCAATATACTTTTCCATCTTCGGAATTTCTTTGAAATCTGAATTTCTGGCTTGTTGGTGTTCTCTTGTTAACACATTCGTTAATTTGCAAAATTGCTAGATCTGGAATAGAGAAAATTCACGGACTATGGCGGATAGATTTGCCTTTGTGTACACTATTAGATAGTGAAATTACCGGATCCTACTTTTCTCAAAATAAGACGGCGAAACTTTGCTCAAATTGAGTCCAAATTATGGAAATCAAATACTCAAACATTGTGGCAATGGAACACTGAAACACTTCACTTAACGTATCTCATTACACCATTTCACTAAAGCTGGACACAAGTTTCCATAGCTAAGCTATTATCTTCAGCGGTAATTCTGAACTGTGATGAAACCATGCTATTTAAAGTTATGGTGGACGGACCACGACCATGCTTAATTTAAAAAAGACCCAAAACTTGAAATTGAGGGTCCCAAATTTAAATTCCCTGAAACTTTGATTGATGTTTTGATTTTTAGGGTTGTGATTTAAGTAGAAGTCAAGAAAAGATGCTTTGAGAACCCTTGGTGCAATTTGGACGAAAGGGTAATTTACCATATTGTCAATGCTTACATTTCCAATTCTCTGGTATTCTATTTTGATGCTGACGACCCAACGTGGGGCATAAGCTTTTTTTCTGAAGTTTCTCATAACCCCATGAGCCTTTTTGCGTCAATTGTGATCCATGGCTTTGTTACTATCGCCCCTTCGCCGTAAAGCGTGAAGCGCAGTTAATTGTCACCCAATTGCGAATGATGACTCGGAAGTATACCAGACCCACTAAGAAAATTTGATTTTAGCAGAACTCGAATATATAGCGCTTAACCCTGCCCAGTTAGGCACAGGCTGTCTTACTACTGAACTACTCGGCCTTCCTAATAGTATTACAGGCTACATCTTCATGGTATCCGTTAAAGATTGACATCTTGACCAGCTTTTACCCTACTTCCCATGCCAAATATTCTTTAAATCGGTTAATCTACGTTTGCAACATATTCAGATCTCTGTTTCCCAAAAGTATAAGATATTCTAGTCTAAATCTTCTTTTGGCATTTAAATAAACATGTCTGTTGAGATGTTGCGATACATCTGCAGCCATCATAACATTTAGGTGTATCACAAAAGGATTTGGATCCGGAAAGCGGGAGATCGCGGATTCAAATTCTGCCGGTTTCTGATGAGATTTCTACCTCATTAATTAAATTTGATTACACCAGTGAAAACGAACTTTCAACAAGCAGTGTTAATTTCTTTCAATATCATACAATTTGTTATTAGTTTGTACCGTTGATATTAGACAAAAACAAATAAATAAATATTGTTACTTCAACAACCTTTTTCCTGGTTTGGACGAGCACAAGTTGTTCCAACAACTTACATGAGCAAGTCAATTTCACCTCGTATACTCTACTTCAAAAAGAGTCATCTACATACACGAATTTATTATTGGCACCGACACATTTTTCATCATTCCGCCGCCTAAATTACCAACTTTTTCCCGATTCCAAACAAGAGAATAATAAGCGTAAAGCCTTAACCGTAACAAACGTACTACCTGTTTCTTGACATATTGCAACAGATGTTATCATAAACTGGTTCTAAATATAGTGACTTTATAAAGACGGCGTGGGCGATATGCATATGCATTTACTTCTTCTGATTGGATATCTCATTTATTTTGCATCTCATCTGCATAATTATTAATGTTATTAATTTTTGCGAGGCAATGATTGTAAAATATATACATAGCGATCGTAAAAATCGTGACAAATAAATTCTCGTTTAATTTAAGCCCGTAAATTACGAATTAAATTACCTACTTAGATACGTAGCGTTAAGCTTATCACATGAGGAATGCTCAATAACGGTAAGCGCTGAAGTTGTTACTGACGGATGTGGTTATATTTCATAAGGATTAAATTCTGATTAAGACACTATTAAATTGGCCAAATTTCTCAAGTACTGCTTGAGTTGTGAGTACCGTTCAAATAATCAGCGATTGTTTAAGAGAATTAGTGTTTTTTTCTTATACTTCTCTGACGCGATTGTAGAGATACTGTTCTCACCTTGAACGAAATACTACTGAAAAGCAAATTAATTAATCTAAATGATTACCTGTTGGTTTTATACAAGCTTTAAAACAATTTGGTCATTAATTGCAACACGCTTCAAGATTTTAATTTAATTGCCTTGTGTGTATATGCAAAATTCCGAAATGTTCACAGCTAATTACTTAAGAGGATTTTAAATTTCGCACGGTACATGGTTTACGGATATAGAGGTGTCCCAGCATGAAATTGTGGATTTTAATTTTACATTATTTGTAAACGCTGTTGCTTTGAAGGTTTCATATTTGACAGAGATCGTCTAGAAAGCTGTAAGTTCCATGATGCAGCGTTTTATCCTCGAAGAACGTATAAAACTTATCCCAATTTATTACGAAAGTGCGCGTTCCGTTATGTACACTATTCGTCGATTTTGTTTTCGATTTGTTCCGTTCCGTTATGTACACTATTCGTCGCCGTTGTTTTTATTCGATGTTATATGCCCAGCAATACAGCAATTAGGAGTCTAATTTCAAAATTTGAGCGAACTGGTTCTGTTCTGGTTATCAAGAGAACGTAATGTTCGTTCAGCTGAAAATATCGCTAGAGCGAATGAAAGTTTAACCAAAAATGCAAAGACCTCAATTCGTCATAGGTCGTAACAATTGGGGTCGTTTAGGTCCGCAGCTTTTCTCTCTATTCCTTCCGATTTCTTGCCTTTTTGCCGCCAATCCAGGATTTGGTTTTCTGCCTAATCTTATTATACCACATCTGTCCAGCTCATTCTTGATCTACCCCTTTTCTTTTTGCTTTCAGGAACTTTCCATGCTATTGTTTTTACCATTCGCTTTTGCTGCTCTTTCGGTGTAAGCGATCCGGCCATTGCATTCTTTGCAACTTAACGAAGTTACCTATGGGAGTTTCTTTACACATTTCGTACGGTTCGTCGTTCGCCATTATCTCCCATCCTAACGCTATATGCTTTCCCCCGAACATTCTCCTCAAAATCTTCCTTTCCCATGTTTTCAATCTCTGCTTTATTTTGTCTGTCACTAACAATGTCTCGCGGGAATAAGAGAGGATCGGTCTCAGTATTGTTTTGTATATTTTTATGTTTACTTGTCGCGACACTTCCTTGTTCTTTAGTATTTCTCTTAAATTTTCAATTCTAAGTACGATTCTTTTCTTTTGCATTTATTATCTATAAGATACATAAAGCTCTCGACTTCTTCAAACTCTGCTATTATTCCGTCTTATTTGTACTTATAGGTTATTCTCATTTCTGTTCCCGCTTTTATTTTTTATTTCCATATGTCTTGTTTTTTACTCTATAAGCTCTCCTCTAATCCTTGTGATTAATACATCATATGCAGGGTACTGGTAACTTTTATTGTAGAATACCTCTGGTCTATTTATGTTGTCCTGGCTTAACACACATTCTGGAGCCAGATTGAACACTGTCGTGGATAGAGGATCTTGTGGTCTTAGGCTTGACGAACTTTTGCTGGTCTTATCTTCAATTTTCACCGTATTTTGCAGGGTTATCGGTATTTCAAAATCTCTTAAAATTCTGATTAATTTCTTTCTGTTGATGTCACAGATTTTCTTACAATATACAACGAGTAATTGTGTCAGTATATCATATTTACAAGTTCTTATCAGTATTTGTTTCAGGGTGAAAATTTGGTCTGTTATTCCTGTTGCTTTTCTAAAGCTTCCATGGTATTCTAGTATTTTTTCTCCATATAGTTCTAATCTCCGTTTTACAATCGACGCTGATATTTTGTAGGCGACATCTAATAAGGTGTAACTTTCGCAATCTCTTCTGTTTCCTTTCTTATAGAATGGTATTGTAAGTGCTTCCTTCTGATGTTTAGTATTCCCTCCTTTTCAGAGGCCTGGTGTATAAGTTCGTAAATATTGTTTCATGTCTCCAAATTTTATAAACAGAACGTATCAGAACATGCCTAGAAACAATAAAAAAATATTAATGCTAGAATAGCTTCTTCATGGCATTAATGGAGTCATTTACGGCGAACGCAAAGCAAGGAGAAAAATACGCTACCCACGGACATGTTTCTGCCTACCCGGCGTCATCATCGCGATTCTGTAGCCTCACAGTTAATGCACAAGATTTCGAAACGACGAACTAGACAAATGTTGAGAAGAAAGCAAGAAAACAGCAATATAAACTGGGTACTGTTCCTCAAGCCAACCCTCGGCAGACATGTGTTTCTTGGCATGGTTAGAAATAGCCACATAATTGTTTTTTCAAACAATTATGTCGCTATTAAGGTTGTTTACATCAATTTTATCATTTATTGGATCTCTATAATTTTTTATTTGCTACATTTCTTTAAATAAGCTTTGTAATAATTATTTTCAATATTTAAAATTTTGGTTTCTTCAAAATTGAATTTATGATTGTCATCTAAAGCATGTTTCGTTAATGCGGCAGCCCCAAAGTTTTGTGTTCTTATATTACACTTGTGTGAATATATTATTTTAAGTATTGTTGTGTTTGGCCTACATAAATCCCTTTACAATCCTGACAAATTGTCTTGTAGACTTTATTGTTGAAATATTTAATTTATGGACTCTTTAGTTTATGCGAAAAAAACCTTTTTCAACACAAACTAAGGAACCTATAAATTATATAGCCTGGTTAAAAAGACAATAGAAGAAGACATGTTTATGTTGTTCTTTCTTCTTCGTGAAGGGGCAGAGTTCAGTCTTGTATATTCCATTTCACCAATTAACCAAGCCCTTCTGAATTTGAAATAAGTTTATCATATGTATTTCTGTCAAGTATCAATACACCTTCCTAAATTTCAATTTATTTTGTATTCGATAATTAATGGACAAGCAATATAGTTTTCGTAAAACTTCGTCGGTTTTCTTTGTGAACTGTATTGCAATTCTGTAATTCTATTCTAAACATTGACGGGTTGCGACTTGCTTTCACATTGATGTCCGCACATCACCCCACGTTGCATATAGCCAATTTGACTTATTGGTAAATACCGTAGAGAATCGTCAATGCGGCGATTTACTATGAATAGAAACGCGATCACAATGTCGTCTACAAAAGGACTTACGTATATAGCCGCAGTAAATAAATCGATTCAGCATTCATCCGATTCTAAAACCGATTTATTACTATCGTCCGGCGAATATCGCGTATTTCAACGGCTCGGAGCGGTCGCCGGACTGAGAACTACGGAGCGCGGCGAACACAATCGGGATTCCTAACGAACTTAGAAAGTTGACAAATTGTATGATTTAACTCAATACGCGAAACGATCGCGGGAACGATGCAAATTGCGTTATTACAGATGTTTGTGATGCAAATAGGCCTTTCGAAGCGATACGAGGGCATCGGGTACTGGCGTTGGTTGCTGTGGCGATGACAGGCTCGTATGTACGTTGGTTGGTTAAAGCATATACAAATACCGCGAGCTTTTGCATGGCCGTGTCCGCCGCTTTTCTTATTCGGATGCGCGATTTACATTTCTATTACGTTTCTTCCTTATTCGGACTTCTGGTGTGTATATACTGAGCGCTAAGTATAAAAGAACCGCTCGGTGGCTTTAAAAGGAAAAGAAGATGTTTAGGACATTCTGGAAGAAATGCGATAACGAAGTAGAAGCATTAAAATATCGTCTACGTCATACGTCATACGTGATTTCTGGAAGATTGAATAATAAACGTTTATGGTTCCTAGAAACAGTATTTATACCAAAACTTCATTAACCTTCGTCACTTTCAAAATGCTCAGTGCCTCTGCCACGAAAGGAATCCATTCTGGATGTTTCGTTTTGCTAATGTGTTCGCGGTTTAGTCTCATCCTTATTTTCATCTTTGGAAAGAGGCCATGCTGTTTTTTGCCAAAAACTGCTGTATGATGAAAGCCCCAGCTGATCAGCAAATATCGACTTATGGCATACTATGAGACATCCTTGAGGCATTTCAAAAACCGCAATGCAAACAATTCTACACGATGAATGAGTTTTTCGTTGGACCCCACATGTTTTAACTGAAGAATAAAAGGCGGCTCGCATTAATTGGTATCGAAGAACTTTCAGCCGATTCGCCAACGGAGCTTCAACAAATGCTTATGGTGACGTCAGCGGTGACGAATCATCGATTTATTCTCATGAATCAGAAACCAACACTCACACAGCGGATTTAAAACGAAATTCAAGATGAGGAGAAGCCAACAAAAGTTATCCGTTTCCAAGGTGTGTCGAAGAAAATGGTGGCAACTTTTGTTTCATTTTCAGGTCATGTTGCTACATTTCCTTTACGATGGAAGATGCAAGAACCATTAATGTCGACTGCTACACAATCATTTCTTTACCAGAAGTGATTGGTGTGTTGAAACCAACGCAAAACAACGATAATGCGATTCTCATGAAACTCGATAGACGATTTTTTATAGAACCGCAAAAGTCAATCATTTGTACAGTTCTGACTCAAGTTTGACTTTTCGGACTGATGACCATCTAATTGCTTTAACAATTGGTTTGAAGGAATGAAAACATATATTACTCTTTGAAAAAAAAGAAAAAGAAAAAGTACTTTTAATCAGTCTTAATTTTCTAAATACCCAGCTGTTCTGGGTTCTAGAAAATAAAAAGACCATCCTGATTGTCAACAAGAAGCCTGAAAGATCATATGTGCTGGTGTATCGTACATAAGTAAAACCTAAAAAAATGAATAATAATAATAAGTAGCTGGGAAGTTATAGTAATTTAGAACTGAGTTTCGTCTTGTGAGTTTAGTTTAACCTTGGCTTGATGTGGCTTGCACCTTTTCTCTCATTTTGAGAAGAAAAGCAAAAACGTTTTAAAATATAATTCTTCCCAGTACCCAATAGAATAGACAAATAATAATTCAAATATGCTGTTGATCTTAAAGATATAGTTTCATCGCGTTTTCCTATTTTTTGGTGCATGTGTCAAGGTGTCCTTCTACATAACGATCTAAGAAATAAGTTATTTATTTATGCAAACAACTTCGCTTGAAAGCAATGCAAAAATTTTGGCGATGCAGTCGCTGATAGGTATTATGTTTTATTTTGGGTGCGTTGCATGCTTCGTCAATTGTGTTACTGGGTTATATATACCTATTGTTGTGGTAATTGAGGCTTGTTAAAATATCAGAAGGATGTCTGCGAAAATATGATCGATAGCAAGTGCGTGTGAACAACGTTTCGTTGTATTTGTTCGAGTTGTTCCTGAAGACACAAAGAGATCTTTAAGAAGATGAATCTATTTATAGTAAGAAGCATTTTTGAAATTACTTGCTTTTTTTGTGATGCCGATTTGTAAAGTCTATTCTGGTTGACTCGTTAGTTTGAACGATTAAGATTTTGGCCGTTAGATATGGAGAAGTCAATATTCAAAAGAAATGAATTGTAATTCCGAAATGTTCTGCAACATCCTGTGTTATTTGTCATCCTTGGGACAGGCCGCAAGTACTCAACGTTTTTACTTTCTCCAAAGTGAGCGAGGTTAGTTCAGCCAAACCTATTCTTAGGAAGAACATATTCAAAAATAATGAGAAATACAATGGGCAATATTCGAAAGAGTAAAGGTTGGAATTGAAGGACCGAAAATCTGAACTTATTAAAATGTGTTTGTTTTTGTAATTTTGACAATTTAATTGTACGTTGTTGCTTACGGTCTTAATTAATTCTGTTTTATCAACCTTTTCAAGCACGTGCAGAGCAACAATAGCCAAATCTTTTAAATGGAAGATGGGCTAGATGATTTTTGCACCGAACTTCTCTAACGTAAACCTTATAACAATATCTAGAGGATACTTATAAATCCTTGATTTATCCCTCTTATCTACCTTGTCTTTGCGGTTTCCTTAAACGTTTTTGGGATTATTATTTGAGGAGACATGAAATTAAATCAGTTTTAGAAAAAGAATTTGGAAATCTTTTGTGTAACTTGGATGAAAGATTATTTTAATGTACATGTTTCTTATTAGAGTTAAGGTTGTTGTCCGTCACAGCACAGCGCGACGCGTCCCGTCAAAAAACGGATTGAATTAAAACAATGCAAATGAATGGACGACCGCCCATTATTTCGACGCGGCACGTCTTAGGGGGAATCCCTACGAAGCGGATTACCGCTATCCGATCCACTGCGGCAAACAACGAAACGGACACATCTGTTTGGTGTTTGTTAGAAGTTCAAAGATTACTTCTAATATTCTGGATGAAATTATTTCCGTCTTCTATCAGATCATTAAACAAATGATGGAAATCTTCAAGGTCCGCTCTATCAATCAATGTGAGGGCGCCACATATTTCCTTCCCCTTTCTTATTTTGTTCTCATCCTGCTACTACTGTAACTTCTTCATGACCAGAATCTGAGTGAATCTGTCACTGTTAGATGATAGATAACGGCATACGGCTGGTTGCCACTCGAAAACTGGACGACTCGTTGTCAGGTGATGGTTAGCATCGAACTGTAACGTTACGAGTAGCCTGCTACATGTTTTATTCTGTTATTGTATTAAAGGTTGTAACTCGAATGATTTCTCTCCAAAAGATTAATGCGCAGATAGCTTAGGTTTCCACGCGATTAATTATTTATTTTTTTAAATATTATTTATATTAATTAGTCGTTCTAAAATGCTAATATTGAAGACGTAAAATATGTTATCAACATACCTGAGCCACCCTCGCTTTCAATTTTCCTATAAAGAGACCATCATTATTTATTCAGTGTTTTAGTAACAGGTTTGTTTCAAACGATGTATTGTCAAAGGAACTAAACTAAGAACCTGTACATTATTAATTTGGTTATTCCACAATGGTTTGTTGGACATATCGGAAACAATGTTATATTAATCGGAACTCCAGGAAACAACGAACATTTCAATATATCAGTGCAATAGAGAAAGTTATTCTAAAGCTGAGACTTGTCTAGTTTTTTAATTGATTACAATCTCCCTAATATAGGCTCTTGCAACGTTAGTACTTCAATCCAGAAAAGAGAGAAATTAGTTTACATTAAATTACTAAAACCAAAAAAGAGACTTGCTTAAAGGAAAACACGCAACAAGTTTTACAGAAAGTATTATCCGAAGCAAGGCAACTTAGAACGTAGACAAAGAATTACCAGTGGACTGGAAAAAGGAGTATAGCCCTGTCAAGATGTTAATAATCCTTCCATACCTTAGGGTGTAGTAGGATGACGATCGAGATTAAGATTAAGAAGCGCGTGCAAGAACATTCGCAACTAATACGGTCTTCATTTCTGTAACGACCTCAAGCAATACGAGATATAAATAGCCTCTATTAGAAAGACGACGCGCCGTGTACGACTTTAGCGAAATCGCTTCTATTATTCCGCGGATGGTCACATTTGCATCGCGGACGGGCGCAACAAAACTACACTATTCGATCACGCAGCTTCTCGAAAGGTAAAAACGCGCGTTAAAGCAAGGTCCACTTACGGACATAAATGATGGCGCCTTGACTGCCGTAAACAAGCGAACACCGAGCGCTGACCAATCGACACATATATGTACACAGTTGTATTCAAGCGAAAATGGTATTTAGATATACTAAGGTTTGTTTTTTATTATATCAAATAAGTATAATATAATACCGCCGCGTAGACTTTTATTTTATAGTTGGTCCTAGGGCTGTTTTTTTTTTTAGAATTTGAATTATTCCAAAGAAATCCGAAGTCAAGTTTGTATTTGAATTTCGCAATTTTGTACCTCGTGCTCGTGCTTGTCCGTGGACGCTCTGACCCTATTCGATATATTAAAACGCTTGGCAATAAGGGCTGCTTCTGATGGTGGCACTTGGGCGTTGTGTATTCGAGTTCCACCACGATCAAGTAACAGATTTTCTGGTGGGTCCAGTACAATCTCGAAGCACGCTGTTCACGCATTTAAAGTTTAATGTTTGGAAACAAACAGAAGTCGTTAGGCGATAAATCAGGTGAATACGGGATATCGGACATCAATTCGATATTTTTCTCCTTTAAATAATCAACTGTGTGAGAGCTATAAGATCGTCATGATGAAGGATTTTGCGACGTTGCCTATTGTTTTTCCTTTCATTGATGAATTATGGCAAAATTGCTGTATAGCATTTATCACTAACTGTTTTTCATTTTGGAACAACGAGACAGTTAATTGTTGCTCAGTTTTCAAAGTTCCACACCAATAGCACGAACCTTTTTTGCCTTTGTGTCAATTATATGGAATTCATCGGGAACAGATCTTCTTAACACGTAAATGTTCATGCAAATCTAATGTAATGTAGTCTTTGATGTGCCAATAATGAATAATGACTTTCACGAAATTCTGCAGACCAATTGTATATAGTCTTCACTGATGGTGTTTTATTACTACAAGTTGAACGGAGCTTTTGGAGGCATTGTTGTTGCGTTAGGCCTTTGCTAAAATCGTAAAAAATCACCTACCGGAAACCATAACGTGCAATTTCAATTTCTTCATCAAACTGCTCCTTTTAAATGCTCATTGTGAACGAAGTACTTGGTCGATTTCTGTGCTGCCACCGCTTTAACAATAACAAATGTGAAATTTCAGTAGCGCCTCTAGTAATTGTTTGTGATGTAGCTGTGTATATAAATACGTGCCACTCATACTTGAAATAAATCTATTTATCTGCAGGTTTGGTTAGTATCTGTACCACTAGCCAAAAGTTTGTACTAAGAATATATAAAATGGGTAATAACTCTTGCAAGATTAAGAAATTAACCTATAAAAGTCTTAATAATTATAAACCACCTATAACTACTCCCCTCTACTAGCTGTCCCATCGGTGCTTGGTCAAGAGCTTCAAAGTCCTACGTTCTCGAGTTAACCCGGAGATCATAATCTGATATAGCAATGGTCTAGAGAATTAGTAAGCTCGATGTCTTCGGTTACCGATCGAAGAATTATCTTACGAAAATATAGGCGATGAAAGCCAAACAGCAGAAGTCCAGTTAGCGCATTTAACAAAAAGTAAAAGCAAAGCGTTTATTCCCGACGATATATGAATTTTATAAACATGGAAGTGAAAGCTTAGAAGTACATTTCAGAATAAATATATGTTTCTTATGTTCGAAAAATATTTATACTTTATTTCAAAGCTATAAACACTGTCAAACAACATAAAGGAATAGATACACTGCGCACCACACAAGATTAATTAATTAATCAGGACAGCTATTTCGACGATGCGTCGATCCTCATCTTCAACCGAAGATCGAATTCGGTTCCACAGTCCTTGCTATATTTATTAATCTATAAATATTGTCAGCCATACTCGAATGACAACCAGTGGCGATAACTCTCGAATGTAGGAATCGAAAAAAATCGATTCTCAAAAATCGTTCTTGGTCTTGAATACTACATTTGAGATCAAATTCTAGGTATTCGAATGTAGTCAACTAGTCCTCCGATTGAAACAGTTACTCTTCATACTCTCCGATTGAAACAGGTACTCAATCCTTGAACTCGCAGCCGTCACTTACGGCTGAACATTCAGTTCTTCACATATACTTATCTTGTAAATGAAATGCGGTAAGTCTCGATTAAATTTTCTCTTAGCCGTACGAGCTGCAGTCTCTTTCTAGGTAGTGCTTTTTACATGGCTTTAGGAGTGCCACCAATTAATTTAGTCAGTTCTCAATTTCATTGAGATAAGAATGCTGCTGTGGAAGCGCGATTGCGTATTCACGATTTTTAAAAATATTGGAGAACCAATCACTTACAACTATTCAAAGCGCTAACTTATTTTGTACAGTACTGTATATCGTTACGCGGGAAAAGCATCGCTAAGTCACCGATGTCGCCTCCGGCAATGCCGACTGGACCTCTCTCGTCGTACGCCTACGCTCGTGCTGTCTGCCTCACATACTGAACGTTTCTCTCCAATCGAATGAGAAACGACTGGCACATATTACATATCTCACCGGGCACTGCGTTATGCATCCGAACGATGACGGGAAGGTATAGTATCGGGTGTTCGTATAGGTGATGGGCAGCGAGGTAAATTGCGATTCGCGTGAGTTTCTAACCTGGCCGAAGAAGCGATGATCGTCCAAACTCTTTCTGTTTGAATAACTATGTATACATACATATAGAGATGTTGTTTATTGACGTAGTATTATGTTGTATCGTATTATATTGTAGATATTGTATATATACTAAATATTGCAACATTGTTGCGCTTAAAGGATGATTGAAGCTTTTAAGTACGTGATAATGGAAGAAGTTTTTATGGCTTCTTTTGATACCTAAAAAGAATTTGTCAATAGTCAATAGTATTCTGTTGCTTTGGTAGTCGACTTCATACAATAGCAGAATCAACTAGCTTTGGAAGTGCAATAGTGCAATGGTGCTGTAAACCATAACAGAAAAGATTATGAAATTCTTTTTTTTTAAATACTTATTGCGTATTTCTCAATAAATAAGCGCCTCAGCTTCTTAGATTGCGTGGTTCTTGAGTATTGAGTAGCCAAAGCAAATAAAAGAACTGATTTCAAAGATAACACTAAGATTGAACAACAAAAAGAGAATATGAATGATGACAATTAATAACAACAAATATAAAATACATAAAAGTATAACATTACTTGAGGTGGGGCCCCTGATGATAGGATAAAATCAATATTAGCATTATTAAACTACCAACATTTATAACAAGAAGAATATATATACTTTAATCTTCTCAGAGCAATAAGTTTGAAACAAATATAAATATAACAACAAACAAAAGGATTATATGAGATTAATCGTGCGGTTCATTGGCGGGAAACGGACAGCGTCTTCTCGTTCTCCTGATGGCAGTGGCGGTTCCGGCTCTGGCTCGCAGCTCTCCTGATGACAACAATGCATTCATTCTGTAATCTTTACTTGAGAGGTATGTCAAACCTTAATGTGAGTCGATGCGAAATTTCCTTTCCAATCCAACAGTGTACACTGGTCCATTTGATAAAAAGGAGTTTTTTCAATTTGAAAATATTTATATTTGGGGCATCCTGTATAAAATTTGGTAACGATAACAATAGAGTGTGGCACGCATGACCTTCCACTTCGTTTTACAAAAGTCTTAATTTTCATGACATTCTCAAATAATTAATTTCAACAAGAGCCGTGCAAATGCTAAAATTTGAACATGATCGCAAACACCTTGAAAACCAGTTGACTTTAGGAGGAAAGTACCCTAGTATAACTTACTTGTGAGATGTGTTCAACCGATTACGCTGATAAAAAGTATACCGTTGTATTTAATATAAGGAAGTTGGTAACCACTTCCCGTTCAATTGGCAGTGCTTCATAGATAAAAGCTTCTAACTAACAATTTTCTTGAAATAACCTGTATATGGTAAATTGTACGACAAAATTGCCTAATTAACTCCTTAATTCTGTGCCTTGCATTTTCTGAAAGTTTTTGACCTCTCGTAACGATTCAAAACAAGAACCCTCTGGAAAAAATTAGCATGTGGTACATCTTATTTACAATTCGTGTCAGTTCTATAAATTGTTTGACAGATATATTTCCATTTCTGAACAAATTTACAATATCGTATGTGAACATATGGTGGCTTCAATTTCAATTCGCGAGTATAAATTATTGAGATAAACTAACAATAGCCATGACAGTCCGTTAAACAGGCGCTAAGAATGCACTCTTTACTTTCACAGATGGCATAAAATTCTTTATGTAAAGATAACGAACTACAAAGTATATCTGTGGCTAAAACTTCGTTTATGGACACTAAAGTCAAGCAAACTGTCTACCTAGGCCGTTAACCAAATATACACCTTCAAATAAAATATCTGCGTAATACGATACTTATACTGATGTTCGTATAAATCTTCAGGTTATAGATTCACAGAGGTGAATGAGATAATGAAAATTAAAAGTGTACGTCGCAAAAAAGACGACCACCACCATTACCACGTAACATTATATGGACAAGATTTACTACCGTCCCTACAACGTTCGTCCGATATCCTTTCTTGTAGTTTGTAGAAATTAAATTCCCGCGAAAAAAAGGAAACAAAAAAGAAGGGCGAGGGATCAGACCGTGTCCAAATTCAGTAAAAAACGAAGCGTCGTCGTCATCCGTTGCTAAAACAAACACATTTTGGCGGAATTAAATAAATTAGCAAAAACTCGTGACAAGGAGAGGGTGCGAACTGCTAGCGTAGCACGTGTCATATGTCGCTTTCTTACGCGTTCGCTCTTGATTGTGCTAGTGGCAGTTTCAACAAAGAGAATCTTTACCTGAAGAGATATTTAGATGTACAGCGTGTGACAAATTTCATTAGTAATTGCAAAGATACGTTGTATTTTTGCATAAATTTTAATTGCTTAAGGTTTAAAGTTGTCTCGGGTACGATCTTCGGAAACCTTCAGAGGTCTGTTACATTTTTTTATAAATTTAAAATTAAATTTTTATGAATTGTTTTATAAGGTGGTAACGCCCTTGCAATCACGATATTCTATTCCACGCCTTGTGCAATATTTTCGAGAAATATCGGGACTATATAGAATGAAGAACCCGTGTTGTAACAGTTGGCCTTCATGTTGATTAAAGTCACTTGTAGCGAGAAACGCTTCTCGATAAAAGGCTCTATTCATCATGTGGCACTATGATGTGAGCAATTGCGCGACATTCGAGAAGGCGATGTCTATGGACTTGATGTTTGATTTGCTGATGAAAACTTTTATTTCTTGCGGTTCAAATTGTTTTAATGCTTGACACGTCTTCGCTGTTAACCTTTGGCATCTTCGAAAAATTTTCATTCATTTCTTCAATGATCTTTCGATTATATTTGGATCCTTTAGCGCGCAAAATTTTACACCAATTGTCATCTCCATCATTAACATTTTAAGTGTTTTGAAGCGCGTTTTAACAATTATTTGGCAGTCAGCTAAAAGTATTAAGTTTATATAACCTAAAATTGTGTATCGAAGACTATCTTTGTCTGCTGCTCTCGATATTTAAAGTTCTTTGAAATTGTTTTTGAAACAGTTTTCTTGAATTGAATGTAAAAATTTGGTTGTGTGGCGTTCAATACAGAAATAAAGATAGATTAACACAAATGCAGTATATATTTAAAGATCTTATGACATGATAACTTTCGTAGAAGAAAAGGAGTGATCAGCACATTATAAATTAGTTTTATTAAGGCTATACAAAAAACAAAAACGTAAAAGGATCAAAAAAACATTTTCTTGACGGGAAGTACCTTTATTAATACTGCAGGAAACGATTATAATTTCAAGTTGAAATATTGTTTACTTTTCGGGTTTTAATTAATGTGTAAGGGCCACCTACGTCGCCACCCCTAGATACGAGTCGGCTGGCTACCCCTTTGTGTTTCGCGAATAAAGGAAATGTACCAACGTAATAGGCGATTTTTAATTTTCGGTCATTGACATGCTTTTATTCATGCCTTTTTCCATAGTGAAATAAATTATTTAGAATTTTAATTAATAAGTTTTGAGATGAAAAAAAATACATTTTGCCGTTTAGGCGAGAGTGAGTATGAATAAATTAATCATCGGACGCAATACCGTTCTTGGCAAAATTCGAATTAAAATAAACCCTCCTAATGGAAATTAAATTGAGGGTCACATTGACCAACTGTAAGTACCAATGTTCCTATAATTTACCGGTAAAAAAACAAAAACAAAAAACTTCTTCCAGTTACCGCTCCTCAAAGTCTGCGCCCCTAGGCATGTGTCTAATGGTAAGTCCGCCAGTGAGGGCCACCATGTTATGTACACTTTTGGGCATGTCTTAGAATACTTCTGGTAGAATTATCATCTTCGTCCTGCGTTTATTACATCCCAAACAAATTGTATATTATTATATTATGCATGGAATAACGTTTTAGAAAGGATTGGCATGAAAATGAATACGTCCAAAGCAAAGTTTATGGTTATAGAAGAAGAAGTACAAAATTAAATTATGATCAATGTTGAATTAATAACACAGGTTAGTCGTTTTGGATATTTAGAAACAACTCTAGAAGAATCAGGAAGACAATTGAAGTAAAGAAGAAATTAGAAAATGCCAACAAACTATTCCACGCATTGAGTAAATGTTTTATATATAGAAAAGAAGTAATAATCAAACGAAAATTAAAGTTTACAAAACTGTCTACAGATCTATGCTTTTTAAATAGAAAAAAGTAAAATTCGTGCGGCAGAAATTAGGTGTTTACGAAGAATACAAGATGTAATTAAACTAGACAGAGTTAGAAACCTGCAGAAAATTTTATAGAGCGAATTCAACTTGAATGCTAGGGGACACTTGCAAAGGTTTTACAATTTAGGAAGCTAAAGTAACAGGGAGACAGAAGAGACGACAAGCAATGGAGTCATGCGATAAAACAGGAGGGAATATAAACGTACGATTCCACGGCTAGGGTCACGGAAATTCAACGTGTAAACCACGCCAGAGGCGAAACTGTTTGAGCGGCAAACAGTTGATCACGGTAACTCATGCGAACCATGTCAGAGGTGAAAATCAACTGATAAACCCCGGAACACGTTTAGTTTAAACAGTAGGGAATACTTTACAGATGAAAGGAGAAACATGAAAAAGCTAAGAAATTAGCAACAAACAGAAAGGATTGAAATTAGTTTGATTGACGTTATCCTTTTGGAAAAGGGCATCCAATACACGAGATTTATGTATCACATGGCTGTTCCTGGGACCTGCATAAAAATTAAAGTTGATCGACTTCCAAAGCAAGACAACAGCTCACACCATGAACTCCAGAGAGGACAAGTAGCGTGAAACAAAGGTTGGGCTTTGGCATCCAGAGTATGCGCTTAAGTAAAATTTCTGCGCCTAGTTACGTTGGTCCACAGATATGATCTCTTGTACCATTATTAGGGGCAACACAGTGCAAGCAGATTAGACCAAATGATTTAATTCTAAGAGATATGGCTGGCAAATCCATTTATTGGAAGCAGAAGGCCGTAGTGGTCGATCTTCATGTTTTTCTTCGATGACGGTTCTGACGGCCATGTTTGACCTCAAAGGTAAGTCCTGATCAACTGCTGTTGCTGTTTTTACTGGATATTTCACCTTCGTCCAGTCCAATTGTTTGTGAACACGTGTTGGTGCATAAGGCATTATCTTAAAATTGACTGTACAAGAAAATGTTACATGCATTAGACTGATCTTGTTACTTAGATATGAAAGCTTGAGTTGAACTCCTTGTTCTCCAATGAAAAAATTTGAAAAAGCAAAAATTTTTTTTTGTTAGTAAAGAGTCAGTGTTACATAAAATCTGTAGGAAATATTCTTACAAAATTAAGCCTATTCTTCAGAACGCCGAGGAAAACGCCACAAAAAGCAGATTTTAATCAGAAAGATAAAAACGTACTATGCGTAAATGTGGTTACATGGCACTATTTCTACAAAAAGCATAAAATATACCAGTGAGGGTTTGAATAATTTTGTCGCATACTGTAATCGGCCTATAGGAGAGAACTGGGTGGTCGCATATTTAAAGTAAGCGGCATCCCACCCCTGAAACACGAACACGTTTAATTGGTGATTCCAGCACGGCTTTTTACGATCTCTAGTGGGAGAGTCACATTTTCGTGGCTAACCGCGAGACATTGTTCCAGCCGATGCCGGTCGATGTCTTTTTGCCTCGCGCATTGCCGAAGAAAAGCGTATAGGAGCCGGCGTACGGCTACGGTACGCTAGAGAGGGCAAAATCGTACCGCAGCGGCGGCTGACTGCCTGCCCTTGCGAGGGCGGTAAAATTTATTGGGTGTTCGAAATAAATGGGAAAAGGTAAGGGATTGGAATGGGTAAATGTTACTTCGACTTGCGCCGAAGCACAGGTCGTTCGTGAGGTATTGGGAATAAAGGAATTGTATGTGGATACTACAGAGATGCGCTATTTAAGAGGTAAGATGGAGAACGAAGATTAATGGTTGGCTAATGTTGCATGTTGTTGGACACGATTGTATATTGATTTATCATCAAAAATTAATCCTTTAAACATGAAATTGATTATTAAAATTCTCGTCATAAAGTAAAACATCACATTAAATTGGCAAGTATTTATAATTCTTAAAGAGAAACAATTACAATTTGTCCTATTTTCACCTAGGATTGTCTGAGGTTATTCCTCTAAATAAATGATTTGGTGAGTGGATGGGGGTATCATTTTATTTAAAGATTATAACCAGTGTGAATAAAAATGTAGTACTACTTTTTAGTACAAAACAAAGTTGTCCACTTGCTGCATTTATTTAGAACTAAATGCGACGCTGTACTGTCCAGTTTTGCGTACTATTTGTAAAGAAATGGTTGTCCTCTCGTATGGTATTGGACATTGTTTCTTCACCGGCCAGTGTAGCGATCGCTAGGGACTAACACCTGATTAATAATGTCGGGATGACGTACAAGTTTGAAATTTTTTTTGAAACTTTGGTCGTAATCCCCACATTATTAACCACATTTTCGGATTTATCTAATGTTTACCTATCCCACTTGTTTCTTCTTTAATCGAAATTAAAGATAATAAATAGGCTAGTACCGAAGAATAAAATTATTGCACGTGTAGGCGAAAAATATATGATTTCACAGATTTGCTTTATTAATACTATTAGAAGAAATTGAAATCGTTTCACACTTGATGAAATAAAGCCCAAACACATTTCATGGGGGATGATGTATTATGGCAGCCAGCTGAATTTTCTTCGAAAGATTAAAGCATCTGCAAAAAAAGAAATAGATAGTGAAATTAGTGAAAGCTTCTAAAATTATAGTCCGTAATGTTTGCAGATCGCAAATTGGTCTAGATACTTTCTCTTTTCAAATTTAGAAGAAATACTCGATATGTTCTACAGTGTACTAAGTGGATATTCGATATAAATTAATAAAAATATTTATCATTTAGTTGAACAGCTGAAAGATATATTTAACAGCTACAACTTTATAAAAATCAATTAAAGAACCAACAACTGACGACATTTTCAGGTAAAGGTATTGTTTCAGGATTAGAAGGCCATTCCGGCCGAGAAAAACTGAGAAAACGTGGTCGTAACCATTACAAAATCATAAGAAACCATGTATTTAATTATGACAAAATTCAATAAACGACGCAAGCAATATATCGCAATGCATGGAAAGTGGAGAAGTTGAGACCAGCGACAATCACTTTATGCTGGGTGTACTGTAGATAATTAACATATTTTCACCAGTTGTGATCATACTTAACGGAAAAGAGAAATAAACACAAGCCATGGTTAACTTCAGAAGTTAAAGATTAAACGTCAGGCCTGATGAACCAACGAATAGGTAAAGACTGTTACGATGAGTATTATAAATAGCTCGACCAATGCAATTCCGATTACCCGATGAATTCCAAAAATAATAATTTAAGTTATAATACCTTCTACCCTATTGGCATCATTAGATGGAAGGCGGCTCTTCTGAGATCATCACGCCGTCTTCTTAATGGCAGTACTATTATTATTATAAACGATTGGGAGTTGCATATACGATTATAGAGAGGTTTTCACTCTGTTACGTAGAACTTTTGCAACCACCTGTATTTTGATAATCTTGCGAACTTTCACTCTCCAATGCATTCCCAACTTGTTTTATAAACATATTTTTAAATAATCCAAACTTTTGACACATCTATCTTTTTTTTTGGTTTATTAAGGAATATCTTTGAATCAACGCATTGATTTTCTTTTAACGAGGCCAAAATATGTAATAATTGTAAACCCGCAAGATCTTGAGGGGGATGTATGGGAAGACCCAGATTTAGGCTCAGACCAAATATATTAGTTAGCTAATGATTTTAACTATTTAAAAGAATTTATTAAGTCACCTTTTTGTTGTTCGTTGGTTCACAGCAGTACGTAAAAAAATGAAACTAACTGTTAATCTTACTTTTCTGGACTTTTATTTATTTAGTTTGCTTTTTTTTTGTTTATTTTTTTTGCGTCTATTCTGGTAGCATCCTCGGTTGCCCACGACCGGGGACGACTAGGGACTTTGTGTCTAGTGGGTGGCGCCTTCCTAGTTAAGTGGCTCCTGCCGCAGGAGCCAGAATCTCTCACTTTTTTTTTGCGACTTACGGCCGCCGCCGTCTGAGCTACGCGACCACGTTGTCCCATAAGCTTACCACCTCCAGGTGGACGTGGAAGGAAACCGATAGTATTTTTTAACTTTTTCCCCTCTCTTGTTACTGGCCCCCTACTCTCCCGACGGGAAGGCGTAACAACTCAAAATATTCGTTACCCTGCACCTGCTAAAATGCTAACATTTTTGTCTGAAATATTCTGTAGTTATTTCATGTTTACATCTGATTAAAGGATTACTACCTTAGCTTGTGATGCTAACTGCACACTGTATAAAACTTCTTTAGATTATTAATACATTTCGATTTTTTTTTTGATTTATTTGAATTATTTGAGATTATCTTCCATTCCTAATTTTAAAGAAATTCAGAATTGAAGCCAATAGTGGGAATAAACATACATTTTTTAATTGACCGCTCACGCTACTTCAGACTAATACTTTGTGACAACGCCGGAAGAGTGTTGAAATAGAGCTTCAAAAGAATCTGAGTTAAAGAGTTATCGTACACCTCTGGTAATGTCAAGTTTGCATATTTCGGAAATGGAAGATCAAGTCAAGAGTTGAGAGTTCAAAGGCCAGGCCAGAAGTAGCGACAGTCCTTTTTCTGTTACCATTCACATGTGCATCTTTCAAGTTACCATGCGCATGCTGGGTGACAATGAATTGCGCTGCACCCTTTACGATGAGGTGGTGATCTGTGAAAAACTTCATGTGGCTATGACAAGCAACTTAAAAATGAACCTATTTTTACTGTTACAGCTATAGCAGTAACGCATTCCAGTTTGTTAGAATTTAACACACAAATATCAATTTTTCATAGGGAAAACTTAGATAAATGAAGCCAGGTCGTGCATTTAAATGGTCTAAACAGTTTCTTCTTCAACTGTTGTAATTGTAACATTTTCAATGGTAAAATTCCTTTATGTTCAATATTATTCAATCAATAGCACTGGTTTTCATCTCTTTCGGTGCGGTTTTCGACAAGCTTTACGCGTCGTCCGTGTTGGTTGGTGTTCTACGTCGGTGTTACGGGAGAAAATGTTTAGCCGCATTTCTCTTCTCCCTATCTGTTTCGAATCTAATACCCGCAACGTTGAGAATTTATTTATTTATTCCGAAATGAAATTTTCCCTTCGGAATAACGTTGCGTCGTAGGTTGTACGTTGTACGTTGCGGTTCTCAATAAAAGAACGCACTCTCGCGTCTCGGTCTATTTCATTATTAGTGGAGGCTGTTTGGCGTGATGGTATCTATAAGGAGGGCAGCTCCCAAATTACTGATGTTTCTTTGGGATTGGGAAATTGGGTCAGAGTTCCAGTAATAAATCACTTACCTTGATCTTCAAACACAAGGGTTTTTTAATTTGTTCAAAGCAATGTGTTCTGGCATTTAAAAATTTATAACGTGAATGCTGCAAAGTATTAAGACATTTTGTAGGACAGTTTGTTGTTTAGTTATTGGAAGCAGAAAGGAAGAGACGCCGATTTCATTTTCAACAGGAAGGCGCCGGAATTAATGATAATTATGTTCAATATCTTGGTAATATGAAGATTAAATAGAAACCTCACCTTCTATGGCAGTCTCTGCATGCCAAGAAACATTCCACAAGGATTATGTGACGACTGTGGAAATAACCGATCCCAATGATATTGTTAATGCTTTAGCTAATGAAATTTCTTCAGCGCACAAACCAGCGAATAGCATCTCCTTGGCATGGTTTCGTCCCTGGCAGATCTTGGCGAAGTGATGTAGTGACATGACCAACTATAAAATCTTGTTATCGAAGCTGAGCTCCTTCGCTTTTGTTCCATCTGCTGTGAGTCTTCTCAAGTCATACCTGAATAAAGAAAGTGTTATGCTAGTTATAAAGCGTATTGCCTCATTGAATTTGTTCTCACGTCTGGCGTTCCTCAGGGGCCGAACCTGGAGCCATGATTGTTTATGCTCTACATTAATGAACCACTTTTCAAAATCGACTTTCCTACTGTTGCTTCTGCAGATGATATTATATATAATAAATCAGAGGTACTTACTTGTCGAGTAACCTTGAATTTAGAGATTTGAGTGTACTTTTTGATGCCACTCTCGCGTTCAAATAGTACATTAACAATATCTTTCTGAAGCCGTGTCTCTAAATACTCGAAGGATCCTTGCTTGTTGACGTTATTATACTTTGCCTTTGTACTGAGTAAACCAAAGTATGCAGCTCTAGTTTGGTATTCTTTATATACCTGTGACCGTTTAAGTCATCGCAAAGTCTTCAAATTCCTTTCATTTAAGTTTGATGGCACTTAGTCTGAGAGAGGTACTCCACAGGATGGATTATAAGGATGATGTGTTGGCTTTGAGCACGAGGAAGGATGGTATCTATAAGAAGTTTCTAGGGAAATCCCTTCGAAATGACTTCGATTGCCCTTTTATATTAGAACGAATGAATTTTCATGTACTCCGTTTGAACTCAAGATACAATAGCAGCTCCATTCTTCAAATGTATGGGATGAAATGAAAAAAGAAAGGTTTAAGAGACAAAGTACAATTTTTCCAGTAGCAGTGCCACATATAAAAGCTTTTTATTGACTTTTAAACTAATCTTCGTATATTTGCATATTCACAAAGCAGCTTGCGATTTTCAAATTTCGAATCGTGCCATATAGACATGTAAAGAAGCATTACATTTTAATCACAACTCCTGTATTGTAACGGAAACCTTGCACAAAATAGACTCCTACCGCATACGAAACATACAGTTCGAAAGGTCTATTGATTGAGAAGTTATTGTGAGTCGAAAGCAATGTTTGCTTTGTGTGTGTTGTATTTCGATGTTGTAATTGTTTACTCTGCTTTACGTTGAATTGCAGCGGTATTATTGATTTACTTAGCTTCATTTCCTCTGTCTACGAATGTTAGTTATCATCAAAGTCGTATATAGCTGCACAATTTTTAATGCATGGCTTTTCGAAATTATGGGAATTTGAAAGGAAAGAAAGGGATTAATACTGCACCATAAATTCATTTGACCATGATGAGATTATGCTTATGTTATTTCATATGTTTACCGGATTACGAAAACCATTTTCAAAAGTCGATTACATGCTTGCATACATATGCATAGATGAGAGATCAAAAGGCCGAAATTAATTATGTAAAATGTAGCCATTATATGCGTTAGTCACGCCAAGGTTTGATAGATTAATTGCGATGGGATTGCTATAAATTTCAACGACTAGCGAACTCAATTAAGCATATTAATTAGAGCACTAGTAACCGTTGCAAATGTGTGTTTGAACGCGACTCATGAACATGTGCGTATGCAGCGGGTAATACGATTTGCACTTAGCCACTTATCTGGTAATATTAGTTATAATGCTACAAGTATTTTGTTAGCTTAACGTCTGTGGAAACCCAGTTTTTGTTCTCTGGAGGCCTCCGCTAACAAATCTATTATTACCAATATAATCATTTACGTCTATATCCATTTTTCAGCATGAATATTTCATAATAATAACTTGCTTGTTTGTGAATCCTGAATCAGTGTAATGGAACCTATACAGGAGCTAAGTCCTCTAAAGTCAAATCGAAGTCTCAGAAATGTTCCCCAATTTTGTTCGTAGATACCTCTTGAGTGAGATATTTTCAATGTTTTGGTAATGCTGCGACTAATAAAAAGATTCCACAAACAGAGCGTTTGTGAAGTGGAATCTCAATGAATAAGGTTTAATTTTCATTTATCCATCC
The DNA here is from genome assembly GCA_902655005.2 of Marronus borbonicus. Lineage (NCBI taxonomy): Eukaryota > Metazoa > Arthropoda > Insecta > Coleoptera > Scarabaeidae > Marronus > Marronus borbonicus. The sequence goes on from LR737397.1 coordinate 5,383,880, forward strand.
AAATCAATTCTAGGACTGCCGAAAGAACATTTTAGAAACACTCTTGAATTTCGCGATCCTTTATTTCATCCAAATAATTTCAGAAAAGCATTAATTTCGAAATTTTTTCTATTTTCCCCCACATTAAACGTTACGATACATATGTGAGCCGGTTACAGGGTTTGTTGCTCTAACCTAAACACTAGATATATCTTACTTGCAGGTCTTATAACAAATGCTGTAGAACTCCATTGTGCAAGATTATAGAATATTCAATGTAGAGGTTTCCTCTGCTTAAGGAGTAAATTTTGAGCATTTTAATGAAAACTGTTCACCACAAGTCATTGCAAATTGATTGATTTTCAGAAAAAACTCAAAAATACGTTAAGAATCATATTTTTGCTTATTTATGGTCAGTATAACTGTCACCACCACCCCATGGTCATCTCTTTATTTTTTTTTATTGAACACCTTGTATATTTTTCCATTCTTGGATTCTCCTATAACAGTATAGTTCCAAAATGCAAATACTTAGCCACTATAAAGTGAATTGTTTAAAATTTTATAAACAGAAACGCTTTAATTGATAATAAATTACTTAAATTATTGCGTAGCATCAAACACTAGGCGTTTAAAGGCGACCGCGCCATCATTGGACCTCTTCTACCTATCCCCTGATTAAGAAAACTTGTTTTCCAGAAATTGTCGTATTACGGCAGCGTAATGTGGAGGTATCCAATCTTAAAATACAAGTAAAGCTTCAAACAGATCATCATGGTCGTAACACTTCCTGGTTTCCATCGTGCTGCTTGCTCCTGCTACGAAGCAACACGGCGGAACCTTAGAACCGTTTACGATCATCACCAACGGCCGTGAAGGCCTGAAATATTATTTGAGATTATCATTTTCCAATATTCGAAGTATTTCTGGATTATTGCTTCTTTTAATAATTCCAGATAAGAAAGTTAAAAGGCTAGTAATCACTTAGCAACAATGAAATTGCTACTTATGTGAAATATTCAATTCTAAATCAATTTATTGTGCCGAACACGAACGTGACTTTGAGAAAAGTTGATAGGCCCTCGTTGTAGAGACATTTATCTCATCATTCCTTCTTTACACATCAAAAACTTGGGAAAAGCCATAGATAAGAATGGACCAGATTCAAGTACCAAGAGTAGCTGCTTCAACACACACATTTGGCAATTTTTTCATCCAAATTTATACATCGCTTTATGCTCATTTGATATAAACTCATCGTTGAAAGGTTAATGTAAGCAACTTTGAAAACACCAACTCATTGTGTTTTATTCTTTTTCTTTCAAACTTTGGACTTGTTTAAATTACAATCATTTCTAACACAATGAAATTTCAAGCAAATCAATGTCTCCTTAGTGGATAATACCTCCACATCCCTTACAAAAAAGTAAATATACACTCTTCATCTATTGATACAGTCGTTACTATCTTTTTTTTTACTTTGTTTTCCTAAACGAAACCACACACACACACATCAGTGCATATCTTCGACCATCAGTTAGCCCTTTAAGGAGGCCAAGGATGGCATTCATAAATTAACCCCAGGCACCGCACCACTCCAATTTTATCTTATCCGGTCGATCTTTGACAACTAATTGTGAACTGTGTTTCTAATTCCCTTTATACGATCGTTTTGAACGGGATTTTGTGGCGAAGAGGTGCGCTGTAAATGGGTGGTTTTAAAGAGCAGGTAATAAATAACACCTCTTCGTGTGTATGTATTGTGCTGTGTTGTGGTCGCACTTGTCTAAGCCAACTCGTATTGTTGAATTTGGATGATCCGATGAGTAGACAGAAATAATTACTTAGCGGTGGGTAATAACGATATAGCTAACTCGTAATTGAATGATAGAAATTAAGATTCAGTTATATAAAGAAGTAAAACAATATCTTCGAGAGAAACGACGAGCTACTATTATTTGGTGTGCAAATGAAGAATTGAGTTGGAACATTCTACTATGGAGGCTCACTAATTTAGTAAGAATGTTCATTGCACGTGTTTACAATCTTACGCATGATTTTTAGAAGAACGGAAAGATTTCATGCTCTGTTAGCTGCAAAGAAGGTAATTGATGGTTGATAGGTGCTTAAAACTTGATTTCTTTTTTCTTTAAGATTATAAAAGGGAATTTATGAAGTGATATAGATATCGTCGGTGTAGTAGGGTGCATAACATTAGAACTTAAAAAACTTTAATTAAAGCTTTGGGAACAACAAGAAATTAGTAACTCGACGCCTCTTACAAGTAACAGATTATATGAAAAAACATCTTTAATTATGGACTCCCTCTGTTTTGGTTAGTACTGAAGTCAGGCAAAGCACATGAGAATTATTACAATTCCTGTAGAGGTGCCCTAATTTCAAGCTTAATTTATTCCGTTAAAAATGTCCTTGGATGATGGCGGTAAAGCCACAGTAAATTTTATTACATTATAAAATGTGTACCATTGGAGAAATCGAAAACAAATACGAGGGATGTTTTTCACATCTCCGTGTTCGTTGTCCACTCTGAAGGTGGTATCTATAAAACGTGGATTTTGAAGGTTTCACTAGCTTCTTGAAGTGATAAAAATTGCTCTCAGCGTATTCTTTGTTCAACATTCGGGAACAAAAAGACACCGTTAGGCGATAAATAAGGTGAATTCTATGTAGTTCTTCTGCATAGAATCTATTGTTGGGCATGGTGTGTGAGATGGCATTGTCAGGATGAAGAACCATGTAACAACTGTTTTTGCTGATTTCATCGACAACTTCTCGCAAACAAATTGTTGTCTACCATCCAGGATTAACAGTTCGTCGATCTTTCGAAGTTAATATTTGTGACATGTTCACTACGACAAAAGAGACAAGCAATCAACTTCTTGAAAGTGCTTTGTGAAGGAATAACTTTTGTTGGATTCGTTTCATTTAGGAACACCAAACAAGTTCCACCAAGTTTCCTAAATATTACTAGTAGGAATATATTCAAGTTTTGAGCATTTCCTTACTTCAATTGACATGAGCCCTTTTTGTGCTTGAACCAAATTATGTGGAATCCGTCGGGAACGGATCCTTTTCACATCAAGTGTCCATGCAGAATCGAATGTACTGCAGTCTTTGGTTTGCCTAAGGATGTCTCTGTGTCACATGCCAAAATTTTTCAAAGAAGTTATAAACAGTCTTTTCTGATGGTGGTTCATTATCAAAAGTTGAACGAAGCGATCCGAGGCATTGTTGTAGGGTTCGGTCTTTACTAAAATCATAAAAAATCATCCAGTGAAACTTCTACATAACATTTCACATTTTTTTAGAAAATTGGATTTCTTAAACGCTCACTGTAAACAAATTATTCGGCCGATTTCTGAGCTACCATTGTTTCAACAATAACAAATATCGAATTTTATGAAAATACTGATATCAAGTCTCAACACTGCCGTTTGTAAAAACTTAAGATGGTATCCTCATATGAAGGTAAGGTTGGGGCAGAAATAAAAGCCAGGGGATTATCTATATTTCTTCCGAGGAAAAGAAACTTATGTTCTTAAAAAATAATGTTGCTGCAAATCCTGAAGCTATTACTTTCACACACTTTGAAACCCAATGAAGAGCCAAAGAATTTGGTAATGTTGTCGAGTTAAAATTGTGGTGCAATACCCTTTACAAATCTAAAAAGTTACAAAAACCGAAATTGAAGATTTCGATCATTATCGCAAAAACCTTTTGATATGACGATCACACAATAATATTTTTGTCTTCTCTCACAAATAAGGGAAACATTTTCTCATTTCTCCATTTGCATATTTCAAAACACCAACTTCACTTCTTATAAACATTTCCGAAGACTTCGACGAATCTCCCTCATATTGTTGTATATCAATAATAATATCGTCGTTACATACGCATTATTAAGACACGTTTACTAGCATATTAAACATATTTGCGGCAATCTACAGATCTTCACTAACACCGCCGATCATGCCATCATACGGTATGAAATAATAAACATTTCGCTCTCATTGTTCCTTATCGAGGAACACCCGCGCGTTTGTTTACGTTTGAGGTTTAATTTTGAACGTCTTGCTTACACTATACATGCCATCGATGTCATTATTATATGAATTAGGAATGCGTTGTATACAAATGTTAAGACATTATTCCTATACTATCATTCGGGTCGTAAATAAGATGTCTGATTTAACAGTTGAGATGTGTAACTAGAAGAAGGTATTGGATGATATACATACACCAAATGATGACTATACTTATTTCAGTAATTATTTTTGCAGAATGTAGATTTCTTCCTTCTGCAACAATTTAATGCTGTTTGTATACTACTGCTTTTGTATTTCTCTGGTGTCTGTATTTTCCTTACGCTGCAGCAATTCGGATGTTGCTTAGTTCTAAGATCTTCCAGGATTACAGCTCAGGACTTTGCCAGGTGGTTTAGCTGCCTATGCAATTTCCACAAGCTGCTTCTTCGATCGTTCTGAGCAAGTGTCCAAACTACTACAGCCGATTCTCTTCAATTTCTCTTCTTAAGTTCTATTTTCAGCTCTCGTCTTATTGCATCACCCTTTATTCTATTTTGTCTTATTACTCCTTTGACCGATCTTAGATATTTCATTTCCATGGCAAGTATCCTATTTGTCATACTTCTATTTAGCAGCCAGCTCCCACTACCATACATTAGTTTTGGTCTACATACTATCTTATGTGACGTATACTTGTTTATGGGCTTACTTCCCTTTTCCCATAAATGCTTCGTTAAGAATATGATTCATTCGTACTGCATTATTTATTCGTTTGGACATTTTTTTATTTCCGTCTACCACTATTCCCAGAAAATTAAAACCTTCCACCGCTTTTTTCTTCTTATGTCTGTGTATATGTTTCTGTTTCTTTGTTCTTTTATTATTGCTTTTGCTTTTAACATATTTATCTCCATCTTTCATATTTTTAGCCTTCCCTTCGTCATTCCCAAGTCTCCCTCTAATTTTTTTCTTTCCTTTGACACATGTGACAAGATCATCACCAGTCGTTGGACCTATGTTGACTGTTAGTGTTTTACTCTTTACTTTTCTCATCCATTATGATTATAGGCAAAGTTGAACTGAGTAACCCCCTTGTTTTAAGTCATTTCCAGCTGGGAGCCATTTCGGAGATAAATTGTTTTCTAATGTATTATTTAATATTCTGCCTGCTTTATCTAAAATTTATCTATAATCGCGTATTAGAGAATCAAATCAAAAATTTCGTTGAAAATGAAAATATACTACCAGATGTGCTATTTGGTTTTTGCTCTGGCTACAACGGCCCTGTGTGTAACGGATGATATCTTATATGTTGCGGATCGTGAATTGTTGTGTTTCTGGTCTTTAACACAGTATATCATTGTAAACTATTGGCAATACTGTTAAGTAAGGGATTTGGTTTGGATTCTTTAAATTTACTGACCAGCTTTCGTCAAATGGATCTCAGTGTGCAGAGGTCGATAATGAAACGTCTCCACCAACAGGGAGCACCGCAGTGTTTTATGTTTAGCCCACTTTTATTTTCCTTATAAGCGGCTTGTCCACTTTGCGATTGGGATGTCGTTATCTCAAATCTTAACAATGATCCGACGTTCATTTATTCGATTTCCTCCATGTTTTTGGCTCAAAGAATATAAATAATTGGTATGCGCTCATAACCTCAAAAGTTAAAAAGCTTAAGTATATCTTTTTTTTGCTTACTTAATTTGTTTGTTTATCTAGGTACTGTGTACTTGGAAAGCCACTCTGTTAACTCATTTAGCTGCTCTTCCTTACATAATTGTAAAGTTTAATTTCTTTCTGTATTTCATTTGGCACGCGCACAGTTACCTATTTCCTTTCCTTTGGCATTATTATTAGAGTTGGAGAAGAAGTACTACGATTGTAATTATTATTATTGCTTTTGTGTAAATTCCTTACGGCCATAATGAAAAACACCTCTTCATCAAGGCTTTTCAAAATTATTTTTCTGGTTGTTCTGTCGCATACTTTGTCAAAATTTAGGAGTTATCTTCTTGTCGATAAGCACCACGTGCTTAGCTACATTTCAAGTAGACGGAGCCATCTTTTATGCTTCTCCCATATTCCACATATAGGCTAGCAACTAAACTTATACAGTGGAGATCAAAAAGCAGAACACTATTATTGTCATAAGTCCATTATTTCAAATGTCACAGGAGTAGTCACAGGAGCATTATTTCATCAACAACTCTTCTAATGTTGCATTCCTTGAGCTTGTCGCACTTAATATTATTATTGTAAAATAAAGCTATAAAGGACAAAAAAAATATCTTTTACACATACGAGAATAGATACGTCTTATTGTTAGTGTTATTATTCTCTTCATCAAGATAGAAGCACCACTTAAGTGAGTCTCGCTATCTCGTCTCTCAAGAGAATAATAATTTACTTTTATACGTTTCTAATAGTTTTATTGCGTTGCCGCTAGCGGGTACGGTATCGAAAAAGAAGCATGCAAATAAGTCACAGCAGGTATATCTCAGGCGCGAGAGCTTTATTGTCCCGGCACCGCCTCGTATTAGTACCTCAATATTTCCTCGTAAAACCATCAGGACGATAATGGAACGGGTGGTACAGGTGCTCTAAAGAGATTATTTCCTTTTATTTCTATTCATTCGCCCGTATCAAACCTGCAATGCGTCTACACTATCGCGATTTTTAGATTAAAATACTAGCGAACGGGAGATTGATTGAAATAGCGAATGAATGGTATTCGCTTGATGCATCTACATGGTTAATTTTCGCATTTACTTGAGTATAAAGTAATAATAAAATAAAATAAAATAAGATCATAATTTCAGATTGGCGCCATAAAGAAATAAAACAAAACTGTACCATTTGTGATAAACAGAAAGGTTGGAAGAACATTTCTTGGAAAAGACAAGATCGTTTTCGGGAATACAAGAAACCACGGTTTCAATGGATTTAGTTGTATTTAACTAATAGGATTTGTGGCAGATAATTAGGTAAAATAGTTATATTGATTTTGTTAGACCTTTTCAAGGCTTCTTACTAAATTAACCATACCTTTTTATTTTATATTTGTCATTTCATTGATTGGAGAGATACTACAGTATCTTTTTTCATAGTTATTTAGAAGATAGGTGTCAGCTTTTGTTTATAATGTTTTAAATAGGAGATGCGAATAGGCCGGGTTGAGTTGGGATGGCAATACCAGCACTTCCTTTTTGGATGGATGCTTTAATTTGATTTTTTTAGTTATATTGATGAATTGATGGCGAGTCCACCACGTCAAAATCCGTTGTTTGCTAAAACAAACAAACGGAAACAATTAAATTCAAAGAACTCAAAAATGTTATAAATTCGAAAACATTTTAATTAAATTATTCTTTCCTACTGCCACTTTGCCAATTTAAATAAGTCTCTATGCTTGACTCTTTTGATTGTTTTTTTCAACGGCTTTTAACGCGAGTGCGAGTGTTCCGTTCCGTTCAAAACGTCCTTAGTTGTTCCGCGTTTCGTATGTGATATCAGAGTCTTGCTAGTTGTCAGCATTTGCAGTGAGGAGTTATCAACATAAATGTCAATTATGTGGCGAGTATTTTTCCGTCGTATACCCCTCTACTGAATCTGTCGCTAATTTTCGGGTACCGTGTCGTCGGTTGGATCTTCCGAATATTTTGATGCGGTGTGCTTTCCCTTTTGTATGCCACGATGGGTGATTTGGATCTGTGTCTGCCTGAAGTCTTTCCGCAACGTACAAGCTCTTCACCAGCATCAGCGCTCTTACTGTCGTCGGGGAGTCGTTGATGATGTATGTCCTATCTGTACTTTAAAATTAAGGATCTACTCTGGAATGCGTCAATACATGAAACATAGGCATCCAGGAGGAATACAATGCAGGCCTTGAACTTGAGGTCACAAAGAAATGACTTTACAAGAACGATTTTGACAAAGAGGCAGCGATGCAGATGGCCCGTTTGGAAGCTGCCTATACAGGTAGGACTGTCAACGTTTAGCTTGCTTCTAAGTTTTGCGTTTACTCTTCCGATGAGATAGCGAAATTCCGCAAAAATAATAAAAAATACAAAGAGCTTGTGGATAATCTTAAGGACTTATCTCATAATATGAGTCCGTTTCCTGATGCTGCTGATAACGTTGAGAATGATGATCCAATTTCTCTACCTATCGAGCATTCTCCTGTGGCTGGCGTCTCTATCCCCTTTATTTCTGATGAGTTCTGTGCTACCTTTTTTAACCCAGAAGGTGCTAAACCTGTTAATGTAGCCTTACCTTCTGAGATGCGGTGTGACGATCCTCTTCCATGCTTCTGACAAACACTAGTGCCCAATCGATGTCATTGCTTCGTCGGTTCTTGAGAAGCCTCGGCGTTGCGACGATAAGGAAACAGACGAACGTAATTATGGGGATGCTGAGATGGCCCTGGAAGCCAGCAGTCGCGTGCTACCCGGAACACAGCTTTGTGTCATCGCAGAGTTCGTGGCTGACGAGTTGGCGGCCGACTTGGGGGGGCGGACTTGAGCGTGGCGCGTTTGCGAGTCATGCTGAGGACGATCCCCGGAACAGTTCTGCGGGTATGTTTCATGCTGCTACGGTTGCCGTGGCTAGTCCCATACCTTGTGCGGTTCACCTGGATGAGCAACCGCCAGTTTGAGGGCGGCTACGATTATTTATTACACATTACATGGGGAGCAGAACCGATCAATGGAGAACAGAGGACCATGAGTTGTTCGCCGTAGTGAATGGTGACCGCGCTGAGGAGTTGAGTGTGCAGGCCATGGAGGTGTGGCTACGGATTTAATATTTACGAGACTTTAGCTGCTATTGTTGTTTGTAATTCTACACTGAATATGTTAAGCCTATACGTATTAAATTGTTAATAGTACTTACCGACGTTTTCACTGTAGGGTTAAGTGTAGTGTTTCTTAATTAATACTAGTTGTTTTATAATATGCACTTTTATAATAGAGTCACAAAATACTGCTGGTTACATGACATTTTCTTAAAAATTTGTTTTATTAAAAATGTTGCCAACGTTACATTAAAAATACAGCATTTTATAAATCTAATCTAGTGGATTGTTTTATAGCTCTGCCTGAATGGATAGAAGAAACCTTAGAGTCGCTAGTTTGAACAGTTTTAAAAATTGAACTCAATCCTTTCCCGTTCTTAACTGGCGTGTCTATTCTTTAATCTCCATGTTCCTCCATAGTTCCTTCCAGAGGATTGTTAGGATGCCTCGGATTTAAACAGTCGCTGTCAGAAAGTGGAGGTTCCATTGTTTTTCCTCCTCTTGAGTCACTTTCATCAGTATTCGGATCTCCGCGGAATTATAACTACTAACTTCGCGAGACGATGGTTTAATCAATGAAAATCTAGTTCTGGGCCTTATTTTAATTAGGCTCTCTGCGAGAGACATACCTGCAATGCTAGATGTATTCCTATACGTGAGTAAAAAGTTTGCTACACGATTAGATCCAAGTCCATTTTCTGAAACTATTTCTTCAAACGTAGACCAAAAGCTGAGGATATTTCTTTTAATTTTAAAATAGTTTCTCTTGGTTTTGTTGAGACATTGTGATTTATCAACAAGAATCACTGTAACCATATCTATGGAAAAATGTTTATATTTACCATATAAAAATTGTTAGGTTGGCCATGGTAGTGGCGTACTACTATGAGAAGCAACACTAATGGTTACATTCTCTGGAAAAATAGTTGTTAAAAGTGCTGCTAACTGCTAGACTAAAAATACAACAATAATGAGGAAGATACCAATGATGAGTTTAATGTAAGCAAGTAAGTAATCAGCACTATTTCAATTTAATCTTTTCTCCTATTTTCTGGAAGGTACTGCAACTTTTGGACTTGAAAATCAGGTTATAAGTGGCTGTAAATGGCCAAATTGTAAAAATAATTTTCGTTCAGTCTGTACATACAGGTAAAATTTATTTTGTATGCGTATTAGGAACATCTACAAAATACTAATGGAAAATTTTAACTCACCTACAAAGTGTACATATCCAACGAGATTCCTCCTATTACAAGCTCCGGGTTTCGTAATATCAATGAGAGCATTCTTTTCTTCCGCGCAGAAATGAAACGAAAAAATAAAAGCAGAACCACAATACAACCTGACGGTAAACGAAATTTTAAATGGAACGCTAACAACGCGCACTTTGAAAATTTTTACCTATCTTGAACGTCTAATACCGAGACCGGGGGCTTTTAAAAAAGGAAGCTTAATTCATTCGCTTTCAACGGGCATTCGTCTCGACGCGCCTCGCCGCTTAACACGAATTTCAGTAACTGCTTTTTAATTACAACGTTTTACGGCGTCTTACTTCACCGTCGGCTTTTCCTCCTATCTTTCCAGAAATCCCGCCGACTAAATTTCTACACGAGATTGAATTTTTCGATTTTTTGCGGTTAATGTCGTCGCTTATAACGTCACAGGATTCGTTTTCGGTATTTTCAAGTATACTTTGAAACGGTACCATTTATTCTACATTTTAGCGAACAATGCCAACATATTTGAACATATCTTACGTAATAATATTACTTTAAGGTAAGCTATACTCGTTAATCCATCAGCATTGATCTATGTCGAGCAGATCCAGCCTTATCACCCAGTATATATCTATGGAAGTGGACCGACGAGAGCAGGCGGGCTTTCGATTTCATTAATTATAATTTGCTTTGTGCTAAACTAGAAGCTATTGGCTTTTGGCTTTCATTGATGAAGTTGATTTCTGCTTATGTCTTTAACAGGAGTGGATACGTCTTCTGTTATAGGTATTCATTCACTGTCATCTGGGGTACCGCAGGGTTCCAATCTCGGACCATTATTATGTAATATCTTTATTAATGATTTGCTTGAGAAATTGCCGAGTTAATCGATTGTGTTAAGCGGCAGACCTCATTCTTATTAATGACTGGTGGGTTTCCTAATAAGAACTTGCCGTGCTTTCTGTCGACGATAAGGACTCTATACAACGCTCTTATTCAGACCAAATTGGAGAATTTAATTTGGCTCAAATATCTTGCCAATGTATTTACTCTGATCGTAGTTTAGAATACGTGACACTGCTACAATAACATAATTTCAGTTCATTGGAGGTTCGCCGTCTTAAAAGTGTACCTGTACAGCCAGCAGTTAAACGGGAAAAGAAGACTTATTTTGAATATAAGCTACGACATCTTACCTGGCAGAAAAAACAGCTGGAAAGATTTACGAGATTTGAACATTTGTCGAAGGCCAATGTTGACATTCCTTGTTATCTTCTAAATGCAGATAAATTAAGTGCTCCTCCTCGTCCTGATGTTGCTAATTTTTATAAGCATAATATTAAGGTTGAAGCAGACAGGTTCTTCTCTATGGAAACTTCTGACACAAAAGTTGAATCTAATTCGTGTGGTACTGATATTTCCGCGTATGTTGTCGCTGTGTTATTCTACTGTCACTCCCTCATCTTAAGGCATTTGTTTAATTTTTGTTTAACTTTTAATAATGAATTAAAATGTATCCTTCTGTGTGTTTTCCCAATACCCAAAAATGATAATTCTACTAGCTTTACGGATCTGCGGCCTATTAGCACCTCGCCGGTATTGTTGAAGGTCTTGTAAAGACTCGTTTAAAAAACAGCTACGTGATCACATTCCCCGTTGTTATTCGCTACCCGGTTTTAGACCAGGTTCCAGTTGTGCATCTGCTCAAACTAATATTCTTCTTTTCTCTTCTCCAAGGCATTTGATAGTATTGATGCTTAGTATCCTCCCTTTTACTGGTATGGTTCCGGAAGCTATTAGTTCTTTTGAGGATTATTTGAAGGATAGGGCACAATGAAAATAGTAATGTCAGATCTCTACAGCACTATCTGATTGTTTGTGAAAACCGAGCCCACTACTCTCGTATTTTGTCCGGCAGTACCAATAGAACACTCTAGAACCAATCTAGATTCATGTAATATTTATAGAGTACAAATATAAAATTGTAAGGATATATTATATTAAACGATCTATTTAAAACTTAAAATACATAACAATTGACGATGAAGATTAAATGAAAAAGGAAAAGGGGGATTACAAATACACAAAATATGAAGAAACGTTTGGAGTAAAACAGGGGAAAAAGTTTTTCTTGAATTTAAACGAAATTTAAAAAAAAAAGAAGTAGGAAGAATGTGGTACTAATGCAGCAGATGTAAAAGATGACAAATGTTATATTTACACGAAAATGGCCAAAAGTCAAATTCTATTATTTGCCGTGTTCAATCCTGAAAATGAAGGTTTCAGTTGTTACACAGAATAAGAGTGGGTGCATATGGTTTGGATGGAGAAAAAATAGTTCTTTGGTTGTATAGGAACCAGTATGTACGTTTTAGAAATTAAAAACGTCAACCAAGCGGAATAACCCAACAAACAAGGGGGGAAGGAGATAGATAGTTTGAATGAAGAATTGATTGAAGAATCACATCATATATGCGGTAGTTTGAGTGACTACCGTGCGAACCGATGATTTAACATATTCACATATTCTGTAGATGTCACATGTAATATATACAGAATACAAAATAAGTGCAAAATGCACCAACATTGAACGTTGAACATTAACCATACGGGGAATATTTCCCTAGGCTATTTTCCCGGCATGCTAACCTTACAACGTTGTCACTTTTATCCGTTTTTATTAATTTTTTAACTGGTAAAGCCTGTACTTCACAAACTGTCCAATCAATAGATAATCCATCCCACTAGGCAGAGATCCAGTCTGTAACTTTGCTACAAAAAATAAAATTGTAATTCTCGTCACATATATACATATTAATATTAAATCTAGCACAATAAAAATTTTTCGTTCGATTCTAGTTTAATCCGTCTATTTTTAGGAGAGAGGTATTTCATTGGGTGGAATATATGTAAAAGCGAAAAGGGAATGTCACTGCATTATCCCAAACATCTTTTTTATTTTTTAGCGGATGAATATTCATAGAGTAACCTTTCAGAGAAGTAAAACTACAATAGCGTTTACCATCAATTTTTCAGAATAAAACAGCCTTGTTTGTTTATTGCAATAAGACATAAATAATAATAATAATTATTATTATTATTGATAATTATTTATATTATTGTTATTATAATTGCTTTATTTTTTCACATGATACTCTCGCGTTTGAAGTATGTGAAGTTGTACGATTATAAATGGTTCAAATGTGCTATTTTGATATATGTGCATTTTCTATCTCAAAATTAGAGATAAAGTCATTAGCACTCGCATTTTAGGCAGTACTGAATATCTCTTAGCGCTTTTATAAGTTGTCGGAAATTGGCAATTTGTTTAATGGGCGCTAGCAGCCAGGTAAACTAGGTAACTTCGTTACAGCTCTCTTTTGCAAAAGAAAAATGCGGCGTGGCGCAGGGCTCAGACCCTATTAAAGTATGCCCATAATGAAACGATAGTATGATAACGCATACTACACTACGGGGAGTTTTGCGCACAATACATCGATATGGTTAACCTAAATTAGCTCCTCATCAGTTGTTACTTCCAAGATTTTACACGAGGTAGTTAGTACTAGGACTCCATACTTGTTTAACAAGTTTACGTCAGTCATGGTTTTGCTGTTGACCAAATATAATACATTTAGTTTTTCCGTTGTTTGTCAACAGTCAAAAAATATAATGCTGTTGCCTCACAGTTAATGCCACAGCGATAGAAGGTAGAGATAAAAAATTACTCTCGAAACCACGCTGATGACGCCGGGTAGGCAGAAACATGTCCGTGTGTTAGTGTAATTTTTTTCTCTCCTTTTGTTGCGTTTGTCGTGAATTATTCCATCAATACCATGAGGAAGCTAAGCTATCTTAGCATTATATTTTTTGGTTATTGTTTCTAGGCATTTTCTGATGTGTTCTGTTGTCAACACCATTACCATATAAAACAATATCGCAGTAGAGGTTACTGGTAGACTTTGGGAGGTCGTTAAAAATTAAAAACGAAAGTGGCACTAGAGTTGTATTCTGTGGCAATCGCGTCGCCATTTGATCCACGGTCATTAATGGAAATAACTTGCCTCCTATCATTAAGATATGATTTAAACCGCTCTCCAGTCACAGCATTTACCCCATACATAGGCAATTTATGCAACAAAGAAATGTGGCAAAAATGATTAAATAGCAGTGTATCCTCTATTGATGAATCCGACATTTTTAATATTATTCACGAGCAGGATAACTTTTGAACACTTGATCTTTTACAATTATTCAATAAGTCCAAATCATTTTTAAAAAATTCACAAGTCTTTCCATTGATACAGCTCTTTTCCAGCGTTTAAGGCTAATGGCAAATATGTACAGATCTAAATAAAGATGTATTTTTATTATTAACTTATATACCTGTTGGGCCGCCTCCACAACTTGAAACAATTATCATCTAATACAGAAAAAATATATTTTGATGGAGACATCGAACAGTACCACCTATTATATTATGTACATCTATGAAATAATACGTCTATTAGCGAGCTAGCTATTAACAGATTACGTCGACAATCCTTTAATAACGCTGGACGACAAAATTTAACTTTTCATTTGTTAAATGAGAACGAAAAACTTACGGTTGATTTGTCGAATGCAGTGACAGTTGGACATAATAAAATGGATAGCCACAAACTTCCGTAATCTCACTAATAGATACGAAACCGATCAAGATTTGGACCAAATGCAATGCGAAGTAAGGGCAGTAGTTCTTTTCAATTTAGCAGATGTGGTTCCTAATAGCGTTCAAGCGTTGTAAAAAGTTCATAGATATCGTATCGAATATTAAAATATTTGAGCATATTCTTAAAAATCAAGTGTCTATTTTATTTTGTCTAGCTACTATGTGTTCACCATTATTTTTGAGAGGTTTCCCGTGTTTTAAACAAATTCGAAACAACCATGGTTTGTGGCCATGATACTCTTCCAAGCTTCGTTATCCTTGACTGTTCTCTGGTGTTATATGGATATTTTTGATTGATCTTCAATGTGGCCATTCGTAAATATACGGTTTCATGTTGTAAGAAAATCAGTCAGATTATACCAGTTTTTTTAATAAGTATGTGATTAATTATGCTAAAGCAACATCTTCTCTCTGACGGAGTCTATAACCGTGACAAATTGTACTTCTCTGTTGACTGTTCTCTTGACTGTTACTATTTTAGCTGAGCTTATTCAGTATATAAACGAAAATCCTGAGAATCGTCAGCAGATTTTGATAAATCATTCGATACAATAGATCCTAACATTTAATCTCTGCGCGGTTGGTTTTTGTTTTAGTGTTGTTGCTCTTGTAGCTTGATAATTTGATGATTATATTTGTTATGTGTCAGAATTGATTTTAATTTAGAACATTCATTGTATTCAATGGTATGTTCAAAGGCTCCAACTTAGGTCCATTTCTCTAACATTGCGACGTCCTTACTAATGCTCGAAAAAAGTACGTGAAAAGCGTATTTTTTCGTTGGACCAATTCTTTAATTAAAATTGGTAAACGAACGAGTTTATAATTATAATAAATTTCTCTTTATTGTGTCGATGACACTTTCACACACTTTCGTGTTCGCAGGACATAGAATAAACGGATTTACTGAATACAAAAAAATTTTAAAACTTTGTTTCTTACGAAGTAAATTAATAAACCGATATTTGTCATATTGATAGACAGATTTCAATGTGATAAACGTAGTTCATTTTTGTAATAAATTTATTAGTTACCATAACAATTTTTTCGTTGCTTTAACAAAACGAAGTATATATTTTTTCAAGGGCAAAAAATGTGAAAGGTCCTATGCAATTCACCATCGATATTGCAATATCCCTAAGCTGATACCAGAAAATACCTTGATTTTCTAAGGCATATCTTTTCCTCTTTAAATTAGCTTCTAGCATAAACAATAAATTATCTTTCTTTGTCTGGTACGTAAATCCATCATATTTCCATTTACGTCTTAAAAATTTTAATTCCTACTTACAACAGAATCACAAATTTAAATTTAGGTTGCATATATTAAACCGTTGCCAAATATGTCCTATGCTTTGTCAGGATAGACATCCGCTATACGTGACACAGATATTCGCTGACTGCGTGCTGATGCCAAAAGCATGCATATCTGATCGTTAATGAAAAGCGGCATTGTCCTGTTGATTAAAAAATCGATTTGTGGACAAGTGTACACTAATTCATAAGTAATAGTAGTTTACTGGAAGCGTAAATAATAATTATCGTTGGAAATAATAAAGGAAAGTACGTAAGCTATAGCTTTAAATGTCTTACTTTAACGAGCATAAGAGTCTTATTGAATATCTATATAAAATGAGCCTCTAAGCTTTATAGACGATATCCTTTCTCGACTCTTATTTATTGAAGTGGTGCTTGCGAGTTAGCAAGTCAATAGTTCGATTAATGAATAGTTCATGTTAAATTTATGGATGGACGGAGTTAGTTACGACTCGAATACGGGGTAAGGTTAATTTGCAAGCTGAATGTGTAATTAAAACGATTGTTGAAATTGATTAAAGCTGTATTTTGGAAGATGAAACGGAGTACTAGAGAGTTTAAATTAAAGGGGTTGGGTATCACTGAAAACTATGCTTGGAGGAACAGAGCTTTTTCGTGAAAGTATTATTTGAGTGAACTTAATCGAGACATTCAATATATAAAAGTATTCACACGACATAAATATAATTGTTCAAAGCTACTAAATTGAAATATTTTGGAACCGATTTATTTGAAGAGCAAGTAACTATAAGAAAAGTAATAGCTATTTGTGCATTAAGCACTGTCGCAATGTCTTATATTGTCGATTGAGAGATTTTTTTTCTTGTTATTTATTAGGATTATTGTTTATTTGGGCCAAAACAATTTGATAATTTATTTAAATCTAAAATTAATTATTTACAATGTTAACATAAAAAATACAGTTATTATAATCCATGCTCTGGAAGTGTGCATTCTGGTTTTGGTGCGTATGCGACTGATTCAACTTGTACCGTTGCCATGCTAGGTCCTCTGATTTTGTGTGCTATTTCAAATGTTTTCTGCAACATATGCTGCTTCTGCTACAGTGCAGCATTAAATCACCTCCACCGTTGACTAAAGCGGTGGCTGAAGTCCGCTGAAAGCTATGGCCAGTATACAATTTACAATGTCCGGTGAAATTAAATATTGTGCAATTTCGCTGGGTGTATTGCCAATAATATTTATGCCTACTACTTGTTTGGCAAGTGTCCTATTACAATATCGTAAGAATAATTGAGAAGGTGTGTCATCATCTAAAGGTCCGAATACAATATATATTCTGTAGGACGACTTTCCATCATTGTTAGTTACAGTAAAAACGCGACTTTGCCTTGTCTTGACATCAGGAATCTTCACTATTACCAGGGAGCACTTATCATCTGTATCATTGATGGTCACTTTGGCGTCTGCAAATTAAATTGTTTAGAATTAAAAAAATGTGTTATGTTAGGTTACCTTTTTTTAATAAATTTACTTTATCGGGCACCTCAGAGAAGAATTTCAGTATCTCTTCTTGGGTAAAGTGTTCAATTCCTTTGTCTTGTAGCCAACGGACCGTCGTTCCAAATAAGCGATTAGTTTTTTATTACTAATGTCGACATCGCTCATGGATGATACCGATTTGACCATTGAATAGCTTTTTTAGAAAACTATTACGTTCTGTGTATATCTATCCTTCTTGGTCTCGGGGAGCTCGTATTTTTCATATTCCTTTCTTGATTTCCGGGGCAGTAAATTAAGGGTCACATCTCGGGGGGTGTACATGAAAAACTAGTTTGTGTTATCTTCCTCGGTAGTTTCCATTTTAATGTTTTTACACGATGACGTAAACTGATACAATTGTTTCTGTTTATTCGTTGTTACTAGGACATCTGATCATTTATATCATGAAATTGTGTAACAAACCTAAATTAAAATTTAACAGGTGATCCTGAATGGACATATTGTCAAACTATCTGAATAAACGAACATATTGAGTAACAGGACTAATTTGTTTAGGTTCATTAAATAAACAGGCAGCATGTACCAGGAAGTGGTGGGAGACACCCAAATCCAATGTACCGGATTCACAGTACTTATTAGTAATGATAAAATTCAACAGCGAAATACATCGCTCACATCTGGTTGGTTCTTTAATTAGCGTTACTTTTAACGTCGTAGTTTATTAAAAATAGCGCACATATCTCCTGTGTTGCAGCCGCTATACTTGAAAAGATTGAAAAATAAGAATCAGGAACAATTCTCTTATTCACACGTCAGCATACGACATCTTTCATGCGTATTACACATAATGTGTATTAAATGGAATTTATCTTCGCCGGACAAATTCGTACACGTACATTCATCTTTTCAAATACTGGTAACAAGGTACGTAGCAGTAGAAAGAAATGAATTCGAGCGCAGCATTTCAGTTTATAGATCGTGTGTTGGAAATACATAATTTTCCACACGTACAATGTATCACCTCGTTGAGTTACAGAAGTACAACGTAGATGCATACCTCTATACGTACGTATTCCGGTAGACGTACAACCTATAATTCACCTACGCGAGCTATCGTTAATTATTGAAATGTGTCTATCGATCCAGGCCGTCATCGATACGAGAGCGAGTGTCTGTAAACCGATTAAATCGCGTTTAACTAACGAGTCCAACCTTAGAAAATGCGGTTCTGAATTATTGGATGCGAGTGAGGTTTTCACCTTTTCTTTTATTTATTTTTTCATATAGAAGGGAAAAAAGAAAAATTAAAAATAAAAGAAAATGGAGCCGATTGAAGACGTATAGTGCTTTCAAAGACTTTTAAATCCTTTTCCTGCACTCTGGTGATGTATTGATTTTTTTGGCTGTCATGCTATTTGGTTATTTACGGCAATGGGAATTCTCTTAGTCTTATCCTCTAATATAGAATACGATGGCTCTATGTCGAAACCAGGAATAAATGCTATATCAAATGCTAATTATGTAAATAAGCGAATTACGAAAGACTACTGCAATTATTTGGATTTTGTCATGCACAAACCAAAAGAAAAAACATACCACAAACCGTATTCTTCAATCCGAAAACAAAGTAAAAGTGCCTTGGTTCAAGTTAATGAAAGCTTCGGTAAGGGGAAGCGGAAATATATGAAGATTGACAAGTTCTGCAAACATCACAACACAACAACACGTCAATTTACAATTAGTTAAACCCAACACTCATAGGAACGGCAACATGAACTACCTTTGTCGAAGTCATAGATCTATGTTCCTATAAAAGACGGAAAAAGCGGAAATCTCGAATTAATAATCTCATTGAAACACACGTCAGCTGTAGGGCCAGACGAATACCAACAAAATTAATAAAAAGCTGGGCTGGTGCCATTGCTCATGTTAATTAACCTATGCTTTCGAACTGGTATATTTCCCGACAACCTCGAAACAACTACGATAAAGTTTGACCATCGCATTGATAACTGCAGGCCTATCGCTTTGACTGCGATAACTGCAGAATTAGTAGAAAAGGCATATCTGGTGCGACTAATGAAATTCGCTGAGACCTGAAATAACAAAACGCTTATGTATAAGGTCGTTCCATTGTCTGAGCTTCTTGTATGTGAATATCTAGAATAACGCAAGCAATATGCGAATAAAACAACAGGTGTATTTTTAGGTCCTTCAAAGGCCTTCAACAGTGCGCGGAGTATACGCATACCATAAGTACAAATGTTGGAAGTACCACAGTCTCAATATTCAAAGACGCGTAGCGAAAGGCCAATATTAGGACCATTTATGTTCCTAATATACACAAATGATCCAAAAACAACCAACCATTTCATCAACATATATGCCGATGACTCGGTGATTATTTCGCGACAAAACGCCAAAGAATTTTAAGATAAAATCGTCAATGTTATGACGATAATGGATAATTAGCTTTGCCTAAAACAACCAGCAATTAAACATAAACGAAACAAATATAGTTAAAGTTGTCGTCTAATAAAGTCACACCCTGTATTCAAACTAAAAAGATCAACAATTAAAAGTGCTAACCATGTGGAGTTTTGAAGTCAACTCGATAGCGCCCTGAAGGAATAAGTAAGTCGACTAACAGGGAGAATTTCAGGAAGCTGCAATTTCTACATACCAGGCCTGCACAGATTCGAGGTGGTTGTATGGTAATATTTTTTGGGGCAATTCCGTCGACGCAGACCGAATATTCATCCTACAAGAATCCTGAGTACACAATATCCTGCCAACATTGTATGTTTTCGAGAGTGTTTGCATTGCAGGGAATTGTTTCTAAAACGTACTAAACACCTGCAAAGGTAAGAAATTCACCCTACGTTTACCTCTAACAACGTTCTTCGAAGCGCGCAAAGGTGTTGTCACACAAATGTTAAAAATATTTGACGATATTTCAAGTAAATTAAGGATAAAGAACTGAAAGCTTTAAAAAAAAATAATAAAGAAAAATTTACTTAAAAATACATCTACAGCAATAATGACTTCCTCGAAACAAAAATCTGGATGTATATCCGCACTGATAGATATTTTATTATTATTAGTTGTATCAGTCAGCACAAAATGAAAAGAGATTCGCTGAAATTCTGAAGACATCCTTTCAGAGTTCATTATTCAGTGAATTCTTCCCTTTGTAGTTTATGGTTGTCTGAATACTCTGAACTGGCTTAGAACCCTTTTCAAGCACTTAAAAATTGATGTTCTCTTTATACATATTCTTTTAACAATGTTGCTTCGATTCGACTACGATGATGATGCGAGTTTCAATTGCCTTTGTAAAAAGTTCTCGGTCTAACAGTAAAAGACTGTGTTTTCTCCAATGAATGGATCTGTGGTACATGCCACTCCTTCATTTAGCTCCAAACAAATTTCCTTAGGCCGGGGAGTACGTCGAAGTTAGAGCGAGCTGAATCTGATGAGAGGATCTTTCTTTTTTGCAAACCAGACCACTTCTCATGCAGAAGATTTGTATTGTTTTACCCTTTAGAAGGTAAGCAATGAAAAGAATACCTTTTGTATCCCAAATGATGCAGGCTATAATTTCTCTGGAAGTGGCTTACGCCCACTTCTTCGATTGCTGTTTCGTGTCTGTCTTTCGTGTGGTCGTGTCGGATCCATATTTCATCCATAGTCACAAATTAAGGTGCAAATTCTGTTGTATTTAAGCATTGTTGAGAAATTCGTTTTTGCTTTTGGTCTGCGTTTAATGTCGCACTCATTTTGCATTAAGTTTTCTCACAATGCTTGATGTAAAAGTGTATTGAACCTCTTCTCCTGACCTGCCTGCGGTTTCAGCTATCAATTATTTCACGCATCTCTAATAATCGAATTATAATTTTTTTGTTATCTGTATATATTTATATGTATTGTAATGTTACAATATAACATCAACGAAGTTAGCTGTCACCAGCCCTATATTCACTTCTCATCTTGGCATTTAACATTGTCCATCTATCGGGTATGAGGGTCCATCTGTTCGTAGGAAGCCGGTGCCCCTGTAGAAAGATTCCTGTTCTTAGCCGAATATTAAAGGAGCCTAAAAATAATAAAATTAATATAAGTTCAGCTAACGACAATCGTGGGGAAGACTTATATTAACTACTTCTATCTCTCATTCCCTTTCTCATTAAATTAATGTCAGAAATTTCTACAGCAAGTTACGGTGCATAAGTTAGTCGTATAAGAGTTATCTCTGTCAATTAAAAAAAAAAGGTCATCCAAATTCTCAGTGTAATTTAACGTTGTAGTGTTGCATGTGATCAAAAGTGCCATCAAAGAACACAAAATCCCAGCATCAGTTGCGTCCCTGCATCATGCTACAGCAAACATCGTTCGTTTCGGCATCTATTTCAATAATAGTATATGTTAAATAGTTAAAAATTACCATAGGTGACAATGGAATAAAATAATTGCCAACGTATTTGAACAATGGTGAAAAACAACGCCAATTTTATTTGTGACTTTATGTCTAACTGTCGCCCAAGCACATTGTACTCAGCATTTCCTCCAAGTTTAATAGTGTTGATTAAATATTTCAATTTTAAAAATTCATAAACGTATTCAATAGTACAATATTGAAGAAGTGGTGTTTGAAGAAGGACATAAACCTTATGTTTATGTAGTGGAAAGTTTCAAGATTTAAGGTTCATTTGCCGAAAGAGCGTCTAGGGACATTCCCAGATTCACGACCCTCAATTTCTGTAAATTTAAAACCTTCATAAAATTTCAAAAATTTCTCAAATTTCATCCCGTAAAAATATTACAGTATATTTGTATAAAAATGTTCAGTACATCAAGGCAACTGCAGCGGTTTTGCTCGAGTTGGATGCCGAATTACACCAGGTTTGATTGAAAACTAATGAAAACTATACTTTGAAATGTTTATTTTTAAATACTTAATGAGACTTTTAAATAAATTAGCTCCCCAGCTTCTCAGGTTGTGCGTAGTTATGCACCAAGAAATAAAAGAATTGATTTCGCAACAAGAATGTATTATTACAAAAAATAGTGAGAGATAGAGAACTAAGATTTACAACAAAAGAAGTACACCCTTTAAATGACTCAAGGTAACGGGTTGACAACAAATAAATATGAATATCGATAAAGCAAACAAAGGAAGATGTGCAACTTATTTCGGTTGATGTGGTCCTTCGGCACAGAACCTGCAGCGTCCGTGTGCAAGAAATGGTAACTAAATGTCCACACTTGAAAAAACAAAAACTGCGCAAGAAACCCCTCCTGGTGGAGCATCATAAGCAAGGCCGATTATAATTTGCTCGAAATTATCGCGAGTGAGTGGAAAACGGTTGTCTTCAATGATGGAAAAAAGTTTAATTTGAATAGATCTGATGGTTTCCTATATTCCTATATATCACGATTTGAGGTTGGCAGAACGAGTTTTTTATCACGTCGTGCTGGATCAGTAATGGTTTGTGGTGTGATTTCAAGTCGAGGAGCAGCGAGACTAGAAATTCTGGAAGGAAGACAGACTGCTCAAAAGTACCTGGGGTTGCTCCAGAGACAATTCGCTTATATCGACTTGGTGTTTCCGGATGAAGATTGGACATTTCAACATGATGAATTCGCACAGCAAGAATAATCAACACATGGATGAACGACAACAATATCGATGTTCTGGAATGGCCTGCCCTTTTCATAGACATGAATAATATAGAAAACTTATGGGGTTGGATGACGAGACAAGTTTACAGCGAAGGAAGACAATTTAACACCAGAGAAGAACTGATGTTAGCCATAAGAATCACTTGGGAAGCAATTCCAATGAATTTGTTACATACTTTATGTACTTCGTTGCCTCATCGCATGTTAGCAGTTATTGAGAAACAAGGAGGTCTTACTCATTATTAAAATAAAAGATAGTTGCTTTATTTCTATTTCTTGTTTTTTTTTTTTTGGTGAGAGTAATCAATTGTCGCTTTGAAAATTACCATCAGAGTAAAGAGAAATCTTCAAAAATTGGTTTTTGAAAATGTTAAGGCAAAGTGGTGTCTAGATTTATACAAGGGACTTAATTTAACTATTTTTATAGTCATTGTTAGTGTTTCAACGAAATGGCGTCAATTGTGAGATGAGAGTAATCAAATGTCGAGCACTGTGTATATGCAATCTTTGCATTTCGTTAGGTTCTCGTCTAAACTCGAGTTTCCAATATCAGTGCGTGGTAGCTGTAGCTCATTCGTGGTGGTATTTCGCGTTGGTAATTTTGACATATTTGCGTATACTACAAGAAACTAGATCGCGTTTTATGGAGGACGTATTTAAGGCCATGTTAAAGTAAGAATATGAAAAATATGACTTTACAAAAACTATATTAAATAAAATTATAAAAACCAGCCACCAACAGCCACCACGAAACACACACGAAACGCGCGTTTCGCTGTAACACAGCTCATCAGTACATCTGTGTGGAAGGTGGTAGCTGTAATTGAAATTGTCGTATATATACGAAGATAGAACTAACATGTTTGGATAAGAGTATCTAATTAATTCCGACGTTTTCAGTGATAAGAGTATCTTTGATTAGATACTCTCATCGAAACATGTTAATATATGCTATTGGTCGCAATAGGAACTTTACGGTGGTCAGTTTACAGTCTTTTATCTCACTTTCTTGCCTTCTTTACAAATAGGTACAATCTTACTATGCATCAAAACCTCATTAATAAATTTGAATGTTAATAACTAAATATTAGCTAGATTGAGTATAATTATAATACCTTTGTTTATTTTCGACGTGTTTTTTCAAAATAACGTATATCCCATCCAGTTATGGTAATTTCTTCGTGTAACAAATACGGTTCATATTACGAGTTTTCCACGCAAATGAAATTTGTTTCGTGAATAAACGCCTACATGGAAAAAATATTTCGTTAATTTTCATTGGAAAATACCCAGTTAAAAGCTAAAAATTACCTATACAAAAATGATTTTTTTTTGTGTATAGGTACAATACGTATGTGCGTCGGCCCTTTTGCTATGTACGCAATAGCATTAATATTCATGCGGCTTTGATAGCGTGCTTTGAAGTACGCGCGGACATGAAAAAGCAATTTAACTTTCCGCGAGTCGCGAGTTGCTAAAGGCATTTTGAATTATTAAATTTAATTAGAGTCGCGAATGTGACAATTATAATGAATAATTCGGCAGGTGAGCCGTTCCCTAATTTCCAACTCGTGCGATTGAAGTGTCGCGTTTTGGTGTTATCGGGAACGCGAAGAAGTACCGAGCTGCTGGAGATCTTTGAAATTTTTAAGTGCAACGTTGAAAAACTTATGAGATTCGTATTTAATTTTTAAGAGAATCTTTCTCTTTAAAAACATGTCTAGGTACAGATTGATTAAAATTTGTCATCTAATTTAATGCGAACTACGTAGCAATTTCTGTACTTGTGGCGAGCACCCCAACGGAGTCTATATTCCTCAGACAGGACAATTATATATACTACATTTGGTTTTAATTTTTTTGCGTGTAAACCAATGTCAAAATTAGAACAAAATCCAACATCAAAACGAGATGTTATGTTTTGATAGAATGCTGGATTATCTCAAAATAATTTGATAGTGTTGTGCCTTGATTATTTGTTTTTTTCCAAATAATAGTTCAATATCGCATCATACTATACCTTATTCCAACGTCGTACTTATTAGGCCCAGGTCGCTGGTTAAGTTCAGGTTGACTAAAAGTTGATCAGGCTTATCAATCACAGTAATCTCATGCTCTTGGAAAATCTCTCGACTGATTGGAAATAAACCTGCTATCTTAAACCCATGCTCAGCTATTGCTACAGTAGCTGCTTTGTTGTAGGCCTCCCCAAACAACCTGGCAATTTGATAATAGGTAACAGCCCTGCCTATATTTTGTTTGAACCATTTTTCTATAGCTTGGGCATAGTAGGTCTTTAATGGAGCCATAAACGCCTTGTCCAAAGCTTGCAATTTGCGCGAGCTGTTCCTCTTCGTTAGTGGGCTTTGCAAGGTATCCACTTCGTCGCAGCATTTAATACGACTTTGGGTATTGAACCACGTTCGTTTGGAAAAACCTATACAAAATCACCACATCCTTGACGATGCTCGTGCCGGCGTGGTACTGCTTTAAAAGAAGCACTCTTTCCTTAATAGTTTCATACTTTGCCTTTGGCTAGGCTATTTATCTACTAGTTGTATTTGCTGATGAGAAAGTGTTTCAGCTCTCTAATAAAGATTGTAGCCGAACTCGAACATACAGCGTCTAACTCTGCACAGCCAGGCGCAGGTCCTCTTACCACAATCCATTCTGGAAGAACGATATGTTTAGACGTTTTTCACTTAACATTTGGGGTTGGCATGAACGTGAACTTTGTCACAGAACAGAAGATAGATTAAACGAACGCAACCTACAAAATGTAACGGTGCCTTCTTAGAATACAGAACATAAATAAGTATGTATTTCCACATGACAATTGTAGGGTTTAGACATGCTGATTGATAAGAGAAAGATTTGACAACAATAACTAATTGAGGTTTCCAACAACGCAGAAGTAAACCCAATAGAAGATGCTGCAGCATTAGTAAAATCCATTTATAAAAACAATTTTATTCCCCAAAATGTAAAAGAACTGTACCAAGCAGCTCAAATCGTAGCGGAGGAACTAATAACAACCGAATATACTCAAAAAAGCTAATCTCATCTATACCTCTATGAAAGTTTCAACTTTTGAACTGCTCGTTGCTTGCTTATTATTGAATTAAATATTTGAGAATGTAATATGATATAATAGTGTAGTTAGAGTGGTTCTTCTCCACCATGGTTCATTCTCAAAATTCTTAAAAATTCTCTATATTTTGAAGCAGTTTATAAACAGCCTGTATAACATTTAGTAACAATAACAATAAGGTGTGGCACGCATGACCTTCCATTTCGTTTTGCAAAACTAAACACTGTAATCTGCATTACATTCTCAAATATTTAATTTCAACAAGAGTGGTCTAAATGATAAAATTTCAACATGATCATAAATATCCCGAAAATCATTGACTTTAGGGATGATGTAGTTACTTACATGTAATGTGTGCAATCGATTAAGCTGATAAAAAGTGTATATTTAAAATAAGAAAGTTGGTAGCCAGTTCCGGTTCAACCGAAACTGATTTGGAGGCGAAAATATTTTAAATTAATCGGTCCGATGCTATAATTACCTATTCCAAAATGTCAGAGCTTCATTCATAGCAACAACTACTTGTAGAGCTCAAGTAGAGGTTACCTTTGTTGCAATGTTTTTGATTCCAAGTTTGCCTACTCATATTTCCTACACGCAAAACTGTTATTAAAATTGCTCAGGTGAAGCGTATTTACAAACAATTCCGATAAGATTTCATATGTAAGCACTGCCACCTACGCTAAAGTTTCACTTTTAACTCAATTTACCACCAAATACATTTCCGCAGACGTTTTATTTTTAGCTCGCATAACCTAAACGTACAATTTATTTATGTAGGAGTTACCGCTTCGATCTTTAACGCCGTTTTGTAATATTTAGACATCAAATTGAACATTTATTTGACTCATGGACGAAAGTTTATTTTTGAAGTGTTAGGGTTTGCATAATAAATCGGAAATCCGCGCCAATAACAATCGAAATATCAATATTGAAACGTAAAAGTTTAACATATCCGTTGAGTAAGGACAACCGGATGATGTTTCTTTCATAAAGCTACCGACGAATGTAGTGAGTTTATACGTTTCGATTGTATAAATATGCCAGTAGTAGTATTATATATTTCTTTTTACCTCTGTGTTGGGTCCTTTTGTACTGGAAAATTGATGAGAAGTGTAAATCAATAATATAACGGTATTGCTTTGACGTATTATTATCTCTTTGGTCTTTATTTGCATTTTATTCGAGGAAAATGTTTGTATTGTTTATATATTTTTTACGCGTGTCACTTTATTAGTGTTATACCGACGATATATGAGAAATATGTCGGCCTACTTTTTATTTCTGCCGCTTCTATAAAATGTTTATAACGCAATACCGACGAAATGAAAAAAAAAGAGTCTTTTGAAATTATTTAAATAAAGAACTTGAAATGAATATCATTTAGCACAAGATACTTCCATCTGCTCTTGATTAGTTTTCAGTAGTCGGGATTAATTTATTCTGTAATTAAAGGTAATTATAGCTTCCGTTTCAACAGGAAGATGAGCTTTTTTATATTTGAAATAGAACATTGTGTATCACTGAAATTATCCATAAATCTACTATTAAATAGGATGAATTGTTTGTACTTTCTTTAATGCCTGCATACTGTTATTGACTGTTAGTCAAAGAAGAACTTTCACAGCAAGAGCGAAGAAAATTTACAAGGTTGGAACACCCCACGTGTAGATAATATGAATATTCTAAAATATGTATTTATTTACCGAGTTTCTAAGTGGAACGTTTTCGTATTCTACATTTCATTTTGAATATTCTTTGTGAAGGGTACATTGTACCTTAGTGTAATTTAGTGCAATAATTTTGGAGATATCTGACTTTTTAAAAATCTCCGTTCTGCTGGAATTTGCAAAATTCCTTACATTTTATGACATTCTTAATCAAAAAGTGAATTTTGCGGTTGACTGGTAGCATAGGGTTTATGACATCTCAGTAAAGTATTGTGTGGTCCGCTATTATGCAGGATGCTCTAAATAAACTGCCAAAGGTGGCCGGATGATACTTTGGTTTACCAAGTATTTGAGTTGAAAAGTTTAAAACGCGAACAAATTTGTGTATTTCCTTTGACGCATTTGTCTCAACATACTTAGGATCAAAACCAGCCTTGTCAATGGAGCAATCTTTTGAAGACAGATAGATATGTAGGTAATTTGGTTTGTAGAAAGAAAATGATTACTGTCATACCCGGAAAAAAACATTCCAAATGCTTCTGATTAATGACTGTTCTTGTTGTTCTGTTGAATGTCTTCTCTTTCTTACATATCATTAATCATTGTTTCAGGTATTAGTGTGCCCATTATATCCTACATTTGCGCTCTTTGGGCGTTCGAAACAGGTGTGCTAAGCAGTGTTACTCTTGGTGCACTACATCCGATTCAGGTTAAAGCGCTATGAAAACGATCGAAATCAATCATGTTCCGTCAACAGCTGGATCAGATGAGTTCAATTAGCCATGTTTTTTGCTAACCCAGGGTCTCAGATCTCTGATTAGCCTCCCTGTCCTCTGCGCTTGTTCTTCCTGTTTCTCCCATCTCTCCTGCCACTTACTTACCCTATTATTGTATAGGAGGCGTGGGTCACTCTTGTTTCTGCCGTTTTTTTTCTCTATCTCTGCTCTCTACTCGACCAGTTAGTCTATTGGAGTAAATCTCGCGAATAACAGCAGCACCTTCGTCGATGTTGTTCTATACGTATGAAAATTCCACGCTGAGCGCCTATGTAGGCCCACATGTGGGCGTTCTTTTCCATGGCTTCCTCCCAAATAGAAGATCCATGAATTGAATTGCGACCCTTAGTATTCTCCTGAGGTCCTCCGTAGTAGTCAAGATACCTTAAGGTGTTTTGGTTTTGCACTACCTTAATAGTTATGCTTTTTGTTTTCCGTCCAGCGAACAAAAGAACGGCAACTGTTTTCTGCGGAACCAATTTCAGCTGTTTTGTTTCCGTCAATCCCAGAATACTATGTAGTGTGTTTTCAACTACTACCTCTAGCGTTTCTGCATTCTTAGCAGTAACTACAACCCCCAAATCGTCTATATAGCCAATTAGTTCAATTCTCAAAAATATTTCACAAGGTTGGGCCTACCACAGACTCTTGTGGAACTCCGCATGTTACGTGTATAGTGCTACTGTCACCCATAATCAATGATCTACCTTCGAAGTAACTGGCTATATTGTGATATTGATGGGATTTTCTACGTCTATTGTTATCTATTGTTATCAGTGAGCAGATTCTTGAGCTATGTGACCCTTGATGCAATTGCTTTGACATTCTCGAGTGCACTCACTATCGCTATTCTTCTGATAAGCCTGCTTTCTTCTCTACCTCTCAGTCTCACCAACTGGAGCTGCTCAAGCAGTCTATTCACCAAATTCAGTAGAGAGATAAGTGTTCTTCAGCGAGTTCTTCTGCTGACCCTTTCTTTTATGCATTAACACAAGTCTCGCCATTTGGGAACGCTGCTACTACTTCACTATAACCAAGCACATATTACACACTCTCGTAATCGTATAATTCCCGTTTAACATCGATAAATGAATAATTTGTGCATCATAAAATAGTTTTGCAAAATGTGTTGCGATAGTGAAATAGCACTAAAACTATAAAAACATACCAAAGCTTTGAAACCAATACGTTATATTCAACAATAAAAATCCAACAAGCAGTAACAACTGTGGGCATTCCATTTATGAAACTGGAAACGCGCAATTGTGTCCTTTTTAA
Organism: Marronus borbonicus; assembly: GCA_902655005.2. Lineage (NCBI taxonomy): Eukaryota > Metazoa > Arthropoda > Insecta > Coleoptera > Scarabaeidae > Marronus > Marronus borbonicus. The sequence goes on from LR737397.1 coordinate 5,413,909, forward strand.
TTCTTAACTTCCACAATTCCATCATCGTTACAAAACTTAACGGCAATTTTTATAAGTCATAAACCAAAAACGGGAATAGGGTTGCTAATAATACTTTTTTTTTTATTTTGCAGTGGTTCTATATGAAAACGGGATCATAAAGGAAAGCGAGGGATACGAGGAACACGGGACAAACACGGTGAGTGCTTCAATTACCATTACCTTTAAATTGTTGCTCGATAAAACGCGGCCCGTCAGCAGTTAAAAGTCTACAGCGTTCGGTCAACGGTATTCGCACAAGCTATGTGTATATGGCGAAGCTGTACGCAGTCAACTGTAATGGTACTCGTGTAGCTGTGTTGGGTAGTCAGCCGTTGGCCCAGAAAACGAATGCAATTTAGAGTTCCCTTCTGTTGTATATCCGAAACTTTATTCGGCGAGATTGAAAGACGCTGATAAAGCAATGCTGATTTGTTAGGTGGAGAAATGAAGACGCTGTACGTACCAATACTTACCTTTTTGTCAACGACAACCTTTTTGTTGTAATTAGAATATTGGTTGAATTTATGGGGTATTAAAAATTACCAAAATAGAAGATGATGGGTTATTTAAAAATAAATCAAAAATTGCTCTAGCAAATAGTCGTTATATTTACCCTGTCGTTTTTGGATGGCCCAGTTATAAGAGAGCGCGGTCCTGATTCTGTCGTAGTTAGACAGTGCCGTTCGAGTCCCAGTACGGTCGAATAGGAGATTTCTTTGGTAGATCCGGTAAAATCTGGTCATGCGCTTCACCCTTTCCGGTTAGGGGGTAATAGTAGTAAAATCATGGAGCTCTTTATACACATTAAATGCTTCTAAAGTTATCACAAGTTCAGAAGCTTATACATCGTATATCTCTGAGACGAATGCAGATTTTAAACTTCTGAAAACTTTGCAATACATGTACATATTTCATGTTAAAACATTTTTAAGCGTCATCGCTGGATAACTTTTTTTTTTAATAAAATAAGGGTTAGGGTACGTTTATTCGTCTTTTGAGATTCACAAGTTTCCTACTTGCATGGTTGGGCGAGCGGTGCACTAAACTTAGTGGAATTTTTCGTTATAATAAAATTACTAGCTCTCTAATTCTTAATACTGAATTGACTACATCTAAACCTTTAAGTTGTTGTACATACATAATAACGAGCTCGCCTATCTAGGAGCTAGCTATGGATTCCACCGGACCTAATCATCGACTACACTTTTTTCTTCCCAAAATCTAAATCCCATAAGTTCCCACCTATAGTGTTCTATAAAGGTGGTTAAGTCATTTCATATCGTTTTGTAATTGTAAACAACATAAAAGTATTGGAAACCTCCCCGCAACATAGGTTTAATTAATTAATCCGGGACAGCCGTTTCGAGGATACGAATGATCCTTGTTCTTTACTATACTGCGCCACAGCCCTTGCTATCATTATCGCTTCGTAATTGTTTTTGTGTTGCTGAGAGTTATTGCGGAAGTGTTTGTATTTAACACAATTTCTTAGATTCACACAGTTTCCTAATAACTGTCGCAACATTGAAATGCATTCATGAAATAACTCAACAATTAAACACGAGAATTAAGGTTGCAATATGAAGTGACCTGTAACCTTGCCTCGTTTTAAAACAGTTTAATATACTCAACTAGTTGTTAAATTGAAGATATAAAAAGAAGAGATGTTAAACTGAAGATATAAAAAGTTCACTCCGTTGGATTTTTCTATTGAGCTATGTAACTCCCATTCGGTTTGTGCGACGTTTCCATCCTTCAATACCATAGTATCTTAAACGTCTTGACCAGTCATTCGTGTCTCCAGCCCAGCTACAGGGTATAGTAATGACCAAACCAAACCAGCTTCTTGGTAGTCCAACAACTTGGGCAAGTACCTCTTGATTACCAACTCTTGATATGGTGAACCTAAAACATAAACTTGTACAATTGTATGAACGAATATCTTACAAGTGTACTATTTCAAACCATCTCTAATGGTGTAAATTACTATTACTGATAAAATAATCCCATAATGTTGGATGATCTTCATTAAAATATTTATTTTCACTTCTTACTTTCAAATTCTCGTCTTAATATCCATTCCTAAATTCACGTATTGGAAAGTTCACTAAACAAAATATGGATAATAACATTTAAAATGAAATGCAATAAAATAGTGCATGTTTCCTGTTTCTGACCCTTTTCTATTTCGGGCTTCATTTGGTACGTTGCAAATCCTCCAATTATGTATGTACGTCCCTTCGGCTTCGTCTGTTATTACCATCAAATAATTTATAGAGAATTAAGATTGCAATATGAACTGATGTGTAGCACTACCAACCTCTCTAGTTTACTTGTCCGAAAAATAATTTCTATGAATTTAAGACGAAGACATACATACATATCTACCTAGATAAATCGAATGAACGATGGTAAATTGATAAATTTCACATCAAATCAATGATAAAGGTTGTATTCTGTTGATGTAACATGCATAATACCTAAATTATAGGACAATGTCCTCCAATAAATTTCAAATTTGTTGGCCCTTCATAGTTGCAAAGATTAATTTATCAAAAATTTTATCAAAACTTAATATACATTCATGCAAAGTAAATTTAAAATTGAAAATCGTTGATATTTCGGTGGTTTCGTGGTGTGACTGCTAATGTCATATTTTCGTTGTCAAATGAAGAGTATTATGATGATAATAATAATTTATGGAGCGTTTAAGCCAAATACAAGAGCTACGTAAATATCATCCCCGATTAGATTTCCTCATCGACCTCATCCAACAAAAAAACACATTTATTTATACGGCTAATACGCTAATAAATACTGGTAATTTTCCTGAAGGTAAAATCGAAGAACAGCAACGAATAAAGCCAACAGAATAGATATATTAGCAAGTGTTGATTACCACTCCCGCATGTTTGTGAGATCCGTTGCTATATCGATTAGTTCAGTTTACAAGATGCTGGCATCCAGTAAATATAAACTATTGAAAATTCAAACAACATCCTCCGCACCGCACAAGTTAAATTAATTAATCCAGGACGGCCGTTTTGAGATTACGAATGATCCCCATTCTCAACTGATGACCGAATGAGATGCCGATACTTTTGTGTTCTTTGCCTTACTACGCCACAGTCCTGCTGTCATTATTAATCTGATATCTGGTGTAGAATATTGGGAGATCAGCAGATGTTTTTTAGCGGCACTTTAACGGGACTGCAACTCCTAGATTTCCTAATGCATAGACTACCTCTCGACTACCGCACGAGAATGTTATAGTAGGTGATACATTGTCAACAGAACAGTGCCTTGCCTCAAAATAGTAACATAATAAGTAAAGTTTGCCACTTGCCGTGCGTTTCACTAGAGACTAGACGGACGCGTTTATTCGTCTCATGAGAATGGGTTCGTGTTGCCTACTGGTTTCCCCGAGAGTCTGTGGAGAACTTTAATAATAAGCGACCACCTGAACGGGGTATTTCCGAGACGATGGTCCTACAATATAGCCCTCAGACTATCTTGGGGACATTTAAAAAGTCGATACACCTTCCAGAAATGTCGAAAGAATTAAAGGAACTTGTTAGGTAGGATCCCTTGTGACGGTATAGTGCCAGAAAATTTATAAAAAGTAATCAGCCTTAATTAGACGTCATCAAAAAAGTTAAAAATATGATGAAGGATCTTTTGAGGGCATGACTTAATTTAACTTCTCGTTTATTTTGAGGGCTTTTTTATTCATAGCTGCCCAAGTTTTATTAAAATGTTCGATAAACAAATTTTTGCTTATAGTTTCTACAGATTACAATAATTTACATCTTCGTCTTAAATAAAAATTATTTTCTCGGAAAGTACAACAGATATAATGGTAGCAGTTATAAGGAAAAGTATTATAAATGATCTGCATTTAAATTTAAATTTAAAAAACTCGAAAAAAAGTAGCGTAATTAAAAAAAAATAAATAGAACCACCAGGGGGTGGCGGGTGCAATTTAAAAAAGAATTAAATATGTGTCCCAGTCGTACAATTATAACAAAGCTTTCAGAATTTTAACATTTTGATTCGTTCGTGAGGTATCGCGTTGTTCATGTTTTCCACACTTTAAATGATTTTTATTCGAAAATGCTGTTATGTGAGGTGTTAAAATTTTGATGGTACCATTTAGACAATTTAAATGATCTATTAAAATAAAAAAAAAATCCGGAGTTGTTATCTAAAAAATTATGGATGACGATGGGAAATCTTTATTTTTAAAAAATAAAATCGATCTCTCGAAGCATTACTTCGAAAATAAATTGCTTCAAATTTAATGAATTTATTCCACAATTCTGTCGCGCATAGTGATACACGCACATTAATACACGATAAAAAGTATGGCGAAAATACATATTGTCATCGTATAAAATACATAAAAAATACCGCACCCGATTGAATATTTACGCTATAAAAATTTGATTCGTTGACAATATATCATAACATGAAACTAATTAAAATTATTTGAAAAGTAGATTTGACACTGTTGGGCTCAGTCCGTTCCATTAACATTTCCCCATAAAATAAACATGTAAAACAAAAATGTAAACATTACATACACACATAAACCGGAAACGTTATTCTGTAAATGCTGCATCGAAACACGCAGCTATATTTTTATTATTTCATGTAATCTGCAGCGTTCGGGGAATGTTTTACATTTATTTTACTTTATTTTCTTCTATTCTGTATATATATATATATATATATATATATATTTATGAACTGCGCTTGATAGTTAAAATGTTTTGCCCGACTAAAATTTATATCCAGAGCATTATATAGCGTCAGTTTGAATATTTATAATTTTAATGAAATTATTTTTTTAAATTATATATCATGTTAATATCTTCCAATATACGGTATGCTAATTAAACGTGAATTAATTTAAAATCTAATAATATATTGTAATGGGTCATTGCCTTGAAGTACCTGCACTCACTTGCGCTTTAATTTATTAAATATTTATTATTGAATTTCAATATACATAAAATATCAAAATTTAATTGAATGTTTGCAGATGAATTAATTTTGACTAGTTTTCCAATTCTGGTATTTCAATAATTTCTATTATTAAATTTTTATATTAAAAAAAAAGGACTCCATTAACATTACTTAGTTTAGTCAGTCTCCAATTATTTCCGATAATTTATATTTTAAATACATTTTTTGTAAAAACACACAAAACATAAACGACACACACTATTTGGAATTCAGCAGTCTACATTCACAATGTCAATCAACAACGTTAGAAGCGATCGTCGTTAGGCCAGCTATTCAAAGTATCAAGTTGTTGGATTGGTATCCTTGAGACAACTTGGACATAAATCTAAACGTAGTTTGTTAGTAGACACAATTTTCGAAAAAACATTTAGAAATTTAGTTTTAACCAACGAAAAGTATTACATTCTATTATTGGAGTATTAGAAAAACAATGAAAGAAGAGAACAAAGCAGAACATAAACCCAAACAAGAAGTTTCCTTCTCTTCTACTTGGATTTCAACGGGAGCAACCTACACAACAAACGTAACGCATCTATTCGGTAGATAATTTTCTATAACATTTCTGTAAAAATAATTGTAAATAAAAAGAGGGACTTTTGATTATCATTTGTCTGTCTGATTTGATTGTCTAAATAATTCATCCAACCTTTATCGCAAAGTAAAGAAAGTAAATTCGACACAATTTAAAGCGTGAAAGGTAATATCATGCTTCAAAACAAGGCAAATTTCTTAGGACCGTATTCTGATCTCCTTATTGTCAACTGGTACGAACGTGGATAAGTGCCTTGATGCTTTCTATAACAAACTAAATTCAACTTTTAACTTATCTGTTCCCTTCCGAAGACTGGGAAGCCGAACTAAGGTGACTCTGGTTAGGGTATTAGGACACGAAGGCCATCGAGGGAACGTAAAAGCAGATGAATTAGCCCAAGGAGGCTCGTCAACTGCTGAAAATTGCACAATGCACTCGGTGGGAATGGCATATACGGTAATAAAAGCAACCACTGGACCCCCCACCAATGGAAATATAAGAAATCTCAAGACTGATGGGAGATCATTCGAAGTCATAGAAAGGCCAAGCAATTTCTGATTGGATACAGGCCTACATTTACAGCGAACCTACTAAGCAGAGACAAGAAGTCTGTTAGAACAATAGTGGGCCTGCTAACAGTACACTGTATGCTTAAGAATCACATGAGTAATCTGGGACTGACAGAGGAAATAGCATGTGGGTTCTGCCGGGTGGAAGAAGAGACTGTCGTCTATGTGCTGTGGGACTGTATAGCACTGGCAGGGGTACGGCTCTCAGAAATGGGGTCGGAATACCCAAAAGCCGAAGGCTATATACAGGGATCATTCACAAGACTGCTAAATCTAGCAAAGGAAGCAAAGTTAATGTAATTGATCTAATGAGAGAGGAACCACAACAGATCTGAAAAAGTCGCGGTGGGATAGGTCAAGAACCACCTCGGGTAGTAGTCTAATCTAATCCCTTCCGAGGATCTACATTGCGTAATAATTATTCGAACTGGTTTACTAATTCCATAAAAAGTAATCTTGGACTAAAGAAAATCGTCAAGGCAGAACTATCTGTTGTATAATTCCCAATCCAATAAAATATTATTGGTGATCTCTCCGGTTGTTGGGACTTTATTAATTGAAAAAGAATATATCCAAAATTCCAAATAAATTACACAGCGATAATAAAGAATTCAGTGACCCGCAGTCTATTGTCGATGCATTCGCGCCTGCGTTTGTTAGTACCTCTTCACCTAAGAGTTATATCGTCGACTTATCCGACTGTCTCACAAATTTTCTTTTTGTTTCTATCCCTCTTGTAGATTTTGCAGATGTCACTCGGGTTATAAAGCATTTGAAAGGTAAACCTACTGATGGACCAGATGATGTTCCTACTTACTTAGTTAAAGATTGTGTCAGTGTTTTTCTCGCTCCGTTGTATAAACTTTTTAATCTATCAATACAAACCTCTACCTTTCTACAAGTTTGGAAAATCGCTCCCATATGTCCGGTATTTAGAAAAGGTGATAATACAAACATTTCCAATTACAGATCCACGGCTACAATATTAACTTTTGCAAAGGTTTTTGAGTTTGTTTTTTATCTAAATGTCATCCTTTTGTATCTTCATCTCGACATAGATTTGTTACAAATCGTTCAAATATAATATATATAATAGAATGTAGTCGAAACCATTGACGACGGTGGTCAGTTAGGTGTTATTTATACTAACTTCAGCCGTGCATTCTCTGGAGTTCTCCAAGGTTCCAATTGTGGTCCTTTAATGCACGAGTGACTTACTAACTTCTCTCTTAACTTCATCACACTTGCATACGCAGATGATTTAAAGATTTATCATCAGATAAGAGACCTACAAAGTGCGGAACTTATAACACTCATATTTGTAATAATATTGGAAACATTTTTAAATACAAGTTGTTTGCTGTCTAAATCCACTTAAAATCATATGTACGTTTCCAGCTATACAGGGTGCTTTAGAAATACCAAACAAGATACAAAGTGCATTTAAAAAGCACCTCTACTACAATATCGATTCGAATAACCTAATGGTTACTAATTGCAAGAAACAACTGCAGCAAACTGGAAACAAGCGCAATTTTTTAACAATGGGCGCATTTTTGTATATGTAATATGAGAAAATAAGAATAAAGATTGCTTATCCTTTAGACCCGCTTGGGGTTATATCCTGTTTGCAGGATGTTCCAGAGGTAAGTAATACTGGCTCTTTTCAATGTTAACTTGCGCTAAGGAAACTTAATAGCAAAGTTGGTCAAGTACAGTAAACTCTATTTTGGCCCAGAAACGTTGTTGTTAACTCATCAAGTTTAGGAAAACTAACAACTGATTTATTTAATGATTGATGTCGATTCACCCAACACCAGGCTAACTTGCTTGTGGATGAGGACGCTGTCCAGAATCTTTGAAACCAAAAGTCCACTGTGAAAAAGATGTTCAAGTACTGACAATATCAAATTCTATTGTTTTTAATTTTGGATTTTGAGGTCAGGTCTCAAGAAAAGAAAAACCATAATGTAAAACATATTATTGATATTAATACATTTTACATTATTGCTTTTTCAAACCAAGACTTTCCATGTTCACCACATTGTTCTGAATGTAACTCCTTGTCATCTATGCGCTGCTCTTGGAGTGGCCATCTTTATTGCTTTAATCACTTCTTCACCGATTTTCTTTGTCATCAGTAAATGTAAAAAATTCATACTTGCAACACTTTTTATATTGAAAATCGTATCAGAATATTTTGATTATAATCAGTCGGAATGGTGATTAGGATTTAGAGATACATAATTCTAAGCAGATTTAAAGGATAAACAATCTCTATTTAAAACATTTTCCCATTATTATTACAAATAGATCGTAGTTAAAAAATTGCGCTTCAGTACAACACTCTGTTTATCTCGCAGTAGTTTCTTACAGTTAGTACCATTAGGTTATTTGAATCGATGTGAACTTTCTGTTTTGTTTTTTATGTTACTTACTTCTGAATCACTCTGTATAGCTGGAAATATAGATATGACTTTAAGTAGATTTAAACAGCAGACAACTTTTATTTAAATCTTTTTTTCCATATTGTTATAAAATATGCCTGACATACAAGTATATCAAAGAAAACACTTGATAATAATTTCTCAACCTTTTATTATTACTCGATGTACATTTCTCCTCGCGGCATCGGCAGGATATTAAACACTAAAACGAAAATTTTAGACAGGGAGTGTACATGCAAATAACATGTCGTAATGGTAATTAGAAGCGAAAAAAAACGGTGTACCTAAATTTAGTTTTTAACGGGAAGAGAACGTCTGGACCACTGTAGAATTTACTAAATAGCTTATGTTGTTGTTTGCTCATTCAACATGTTGCCTAATTTTATTGCTTGTGATTTCTGCCATTCGTTAGTACGTTATCTATTAGAAGGAACTTGTAGCAATTTTTTTTACTGAAATTTTCGTGTCATCGTTCTTTAAAAACTCAAGTTATGTACATAATATTGATAATTTCTATTACAAGCATTTGTAGACAGCGATATACCCATTAGGGTAAGCACAATTATGCAGTGTAATATGAATCAATTTAAAATTAAATAGGAAAAATGCAGAATAAAATCATGTAAGCGTGTTTGTTTTTGCTTTTAGCCAATCCAGCAATAGCAGGCGCGAACAAATAAACTCCCAACAGTCTACCGCCCGAACAAATTGCCCGTCTTGATCGCTCAATTTACACTAAGAAGGCAGCAAACATATTTGCGAAATATTTTTTCCTTTCTCGTTGCACATAGACGGCGCGTAAATTCAGATTTCACACGGGAATTGTAAACAGGCTGAAGATCGCTTGTAAAACAGACGATAACACGTTTCTTAAATAGAAAAGTTACATTACTACTACCCATATTAATTCTGTTTGACGAATGTGGGATGGCTGCACTTAGAAATTCAAACAATCGACGGCTACGAACACTCCAAATTTGGCACTGGACGTTGGACAACTTCGGAAGACTCACAGACAATTTCAAGAGGTCGGAAAAAATAATAAATATGTCGCCATAAATAGTCGGTAGCATATTTGTCAAACACTTAGGACTGCGCAGGTATGTTGGGAGAAAATTACATTCTTCATTACGTGCATTAATATGAGTAAGTGTCAGGTAGGAATGCCCGTATTATAGACATGTATGACATAAGCTAACCTGAATATGACATCTGTAAGTACGGAAATAAATATAGATTAATTTATGTGTGACTTTAAACAAAATATACAGAGATTAGAAACGTTTATTTAAAAGACAAAATCAGGTGTAAGCTATACATTTTTCCGTTTAGCGAACACTTTTTGATCTTTTGGCTCGATTTATAAGGTCCCCTATGCTGAACAACAGCACTAATTTAGTCGTCTTTGGAGACCTAAAATAATAATAATAAATGAGTTTACTGCATTAAATGTCGGAGAGGGAGGAATGTACACAATCCTAGGGCAAGACCCAATAAAATACTGCTTTCGTCTAATCATAAATGGCCTGTGACTAAAATGGAAAGAAAAGCAAATGCCTATATCTACGCTCTTAAACTAACAGGAGTCCGTTGTGACAGTGCAATATTGAAACTACAAAGAAAAGAACATAAGAACAATGTAAATGCTAAATTAAATAAGAGACTACGGTTACTAAGTTCAAATCTCTAAAATATAAAAAAAGACAACTTAGCTGCTGAACAAACCTAAAGGTGTTGTAATCTTACGACACATCAACCAGATCTCTGATCTTGGGAAAAAATAACACAAAGACTAAATAAATTTCTAGTTTAGAGCTCCACAAAGTACAAGACGGCTAACATTACAAACTTATGTTCATGTACCCAAGTGCAAATAAGGCCAAGCAGTTATGCGGTGGGCTCACTCAAAATTGTAGGTGGTCGTCGGCACACTGAATCATCTGAATTTGGTTATGCTCTTTACAGAACACTTTTCCGTTATTTGACCAGGATGCTTTTGTTGACCCATGTTTAGAAACCTTCTTCAAAAAATGATACTCTGAGATGCATATCTTCCTCGAGAACGTTGATAACGATAGTAAATCCTTCTAATTTAGTTTTCTTCATATAAATTCTTTCTTTTTTGTAACACGGTTTGCAGAGCGTACTATAATTGATCGTTTTTCATCATTTTTAGGTTTTTAAACGATGAGATAAATCGAAGTTGCCCGGCTGCAGTTTAATGGCTGCAGTTTATTGCGTAATATTTGAAGTATGTATGTAATTTTCATGGATAATATGTTTTTTTTTATCCACTTGTTCCACTCGGGCTGTTGGTATTGGCGGCGATTTAATATTGTTTTTCTTTGATATTGTGTATTAATATTCGGTTTTTCTATTTTATTATTTGTTGAGTATTTAATCCATGCGTCTTTTCGTATACTCCTGTTGTTGGAGTTCTTTTCTGGATGACATATATTGTTTTATTATTCTGTTTCTGTCTTTGTATTTTCGTCAAATTCTTCTTTGATGTGTTGTTTCAGATATTCATTACATTATTTATGTGTGATGCAGATACTGCGCTGTATATTGATTTTCTCATGTAAAACCCAAACCGATATTATTGAAAATAAAGAATTCAACAGACCATGGAAAAATAAAATATATATGCTGTTGTTTAAGGCAACTTATCTATCTGTTTAATGTATTTGAGTGACCCGAAGTTTTTAATTTTCTTAAGCTCTGATATAAGTGAAAAGAATGGAATTAGCTGGAGAGCATTTTCGAATCATAACTTATTCTGATTTTGAGAAAGGTTTCAGAGCTTATAAGTGCAAGGAAAGTTTAGATTTTGCCTTTAATTAAAAAGGACCTTCTTTGGCTATAATTTACTGATTGGACCGAAGAATTTTAATTACGAAGGAGGTATCTTGTATGATCCCCACAGAAGAAAATTTGGCTGCTACTCAGAAAATAGAACATCAACTCAGGATTGTATCTTTACTTGTTAAGACAATCATATACGATCACCTATATTAAAAAAAAAAACGTTGTCAGTCATTTTGTGCGGCATCAGCTTTTTAACTTTCAAAAAGCAGAGAATGTGGGAATTTTTCATCAAATTGGAATTCTTTTCAAGAATGGCACACAAGTAATAACAATAATATGCCTTTATTATCGTTACGCCTACATTACAAGCGCTTATATTACAAAAGCAGAGCAACATCAGAGCAGCGTAGTTAAAGAAAAAAGAAAAAAATATAGATGCAAGAACGATCGGCTTAAGCGTCCAATATACAGTCAGTTTACAGGTAACTATGTATTTCCGAGATAGAATGCCAAGTTGAAAATCATGTGGCGAATACGGGTCTTAAAAGCTTTTAAAGACATGATGGACATACGCGATGGCAGCGTCGTTTAAAAACGAACAATGTTGTAGTAAAACGTTCAAAGAAAGCAATATGAGAAGTTGGCGGAGTAATATAATGAGGAAAACGTATGTTGATACTGTGCATATCGCTCCTGAAGGTAAATCTGAAGTGTAAATAAAATGTATTGAGAGGAAACCGGCAAAGTTGGAGGTTTATGAAAAGCATCTCGAAATCTTCTTATACCATAAATATAACGAATGCATCCTACTAGCACAGACGGTAGGCGCAACGTTCTCGCATACTTACCTGATCTTTGAACTGAAGCCCAACCGTCAGCCAACAAACTGTGCTACTAGGGCAAGAGTTTTGAAAGCTCTGATTTTTTTCGAGAAGCGAGGACACCGATACAAGGACCATACACTACATTACCGCAATTAAAATTACTTAAAACTAGAGCATAGCATAACATTTTTTTTTTAGTAGATACAGATAAACAGTTTCTATTGGAATTGCCTTTTTTTAAATTGTTATACGTTACACGAGCACACTGTATGATGTGGCCATCAAACCTAAGATCACGGTCCATATGTAATCTCAGATTTTTTGCAGAGATGCTAATTGGTGAAATTGTACAATTTATATTGATTGTAGGAGGTAAACTCAATATCATTCCTTTGACAAAGATAATAAACATTTATTAACATTAATATTTAAACAAGGTTGAACAGGGAATTTATTGGCACTGGCAAGATTAGAATTGGATTGTACATTATTTTAACTTGGACGTACATATGTTCATTCCAAATTGGGTATTTTGTACTGAATTCATTAAATACAGTCTATCAACTTTTAGAATAATATGCATAATTGTCTTATAATATTAACGAAAATGTTAGAAAGCATTGGCGATAATATATATACGTATACAGTTAAAACTATGTATTTAAAAGAAAAAACCGTTAGATTTCTGCGATTTTAATTGAAACTATTAAAGAAACAATGCGAAACGAAGGATAAATTACTCAAAGTTTAAAAACGTCGTACAAAGCCGTTAACTCCTTAGGCAGTATTGTTTTACAACTGCGTCCATTTGGATATTTATCTCCTGGTGCAATTTCAGACAATTCTTCATACCATTAAAAATTCTAACATTAATATGGCATTAACATTTGCGTTCTAAGAAGATAATGAAAAGAAATCGTTTCCTCTCTTTGAAAAGGTGTTTTTTTTGCATGGTCACATGTAGAAAATGTACGAGGGTAGCCTCAAAACACATAGAAACAAGTGCTCTTACTGTCAAATTCAGTTTTAGTTCTCAACATAGTCTCCTTGTAAGTCTATGCATTTCTCCCAGCTATAGTTCCAGTAGTTGGCATCTTGTTCTGCAAAATAGGCACTTACGAATGTGACGGTGTCCTTATTCGATGTCGTCTTTCGAGCGAAACTTTGATCCTAGAATAGAGTGAGTGATTTATTCAATTCGAATTTTTGAAGGTATATTTTTTTTGTGGAAGGAAGCTTCCTTTTTCTTCAAATATTGCCACTTCTTCCCAAATTGTGCGCTCAACTAGTGGTGCGTAATATGTCCCAGTTATTGTGTTTTCTTTTTTAAGATAATCGATTAACACAGCTGTCCCAAAAAACAGTCGCCATCAATTTCTCGACTTAGGAGCGAGTTCATCCTTTGCAACAGTTTCGACTGTGCGTTGGTTTCAGGTGTATAGTGTTGTATCCAAGTTTCATCTAGAGTTGATGCTAATCTTCCGATTTATTTCGCATCAACTACTTTAATAGGGCTTTGGAAATGTTCGAAAACGTTTTTCATCCTGAGTGAGTAAGCGGAGCATTCAGCGAGCAGTTAGCTTTTTCATTCCCAAATATTCAGTCAACATATGATATTTTCCGAATTGTCCACAGCTTTTGCTGTCTCTCTAAGCTTATTTGGACGGGCGTTTAGCACTATTTGGCGAACCTTTCCGATGTTGTGATTGCAGGTTTTGTCAAGGGGTGCTATCGACTTTAAGATGGTCATTCTTGTTTTCATGGAAAGTCCAATGTTTTCTTTTATTAACGGGTATAGTTTCGTTAATCTGTATTTTGCTAGACCTGTTCTCCTCTTTGTGCAAGAGACAAAATTTAGTTTGTTGTACAGCTGGATTCCCAGTTTTGTTTGATCTTTATATGTTAATTATTCCAGGGGATTGTCCTGCACTTTAGTCTTTTATTTGTAAATTGGGTGACCTCTGTCTTTCCTGCGTCGATCTTTATATTCCACCTCATTGCGAACGTTTGAATCTCTCTCAGTCCCAGTTTCTTGGTTGTCTTTTCTTCATTTCGCTCCGTGGCCACCAGTACCGTGTCGTCCACTAACATCGGCTAATTCCAACGATTGTTAAACAAAAAATGAGTGCTCAACCTGGCTGAGATCGTCATTTTGCACTCGTAAAATCTAGACCAATGACGTGAATAGTTAAAAAAAATGTTACTATTGTATTAGGTTCAAATCTATATAGATTACATAAATTAAATCCTCCTATATGCGGTAGGAATGCCGTAAAGCTGGACGTTAGTATTTAAGGGTCACTAACGTAAATATATCAATGTAGTGGTATAGTTGTCAGCTTCTAGATCTCAAGTTCTAAAGAGTACTTGTGTCCGATTAACATTAGACTTGTTAAAGCAATTGTTCTACAATTTCATTAGGCGCTATATTTAGCCTCAAGCTCATATAAATCTTTACTTTAGATGTAGTTAATATAAAAGAATTGATTTTACGATCAATATTACTTTTGATACTATCAAATCGACAGATTGCGAAAACAAACGCTTCCAGGTTTTATGGAACTCTTATTTTCTTTGAAGTTGATTTAAATCGCACTTTAATCTTTTACTTGCTATTCAGCGTCTAGACGTTGAAAATCCAATAAGTACGAGTTCGCCTATTACTCACGACGTCGAATCAAGTAAGCAACTACTTATTCTGAAGTACGTCGATTTCAATATCAAAAGAGTTTTCTTATTAGCGTTATGTTTGCGTCGATTATTCACGTCTTAAGAGGATATTTTAAAATTAGTCATTCTAAATGTGCGTCCTAATGGTTCTAGGGTTGAAGTTTCAACGAGCATCTTAAGTGATTCATATATGTCGAAGAAATGTTGTGATTAACGTGAATACGCGGTTGTATATATTTATCTGTTTTCATTAATGATTTGTTCCCGAAGCTAGATTGTGCTGACGATATTAAAATATATCTTGAGATTTTTAATTTTATATTCATATTTAATCTTGATAGTGTCAGAAAGAGTCTATTTTTCTGATTTCAGCCATGTAGAATATGTTGAGAAAAGTTCTCGATATTATGCGTTAACTGGTAGAGAAAGCATTTTAGGATTAAATAAAGCAGCCAGGATATTTGAAAAGTATCAAGATCTAGAGAAATGGTATGATCTGGCTATTGTGTTTTGGATGTAATTGTAAATTTCTTGTATATATATAATCATGTCTCTTTATTACGCAAAAGGGCGTAGGGATTCTGCTTAGTTCAACTTCTTATAAATCTGTTCCATTTCTCTTTATTCCTGGCTAACTCCTTTGCTTTACTTCATGTCATTCCTCTGCTTCGCAATATCTTTCCCAATACGCCATCCCAAGTCTCGAAGTCTTTGAGCCTTCCTCGTTTCTTCTTAATTGGAACTCTAGCTTCCCATAGTTTTTTTACTGGTAATTCCCCACTACGCTTCCGTAAGTGTCCCCACCATTCTAGCTGCCTTTGCTCTATATATCTTTCGACGGATTTTATGTTTGGCTCTTCTCTTATTTTTTCATTTCTTATCTTGTCCATCTTTGTAAGACCTTTAATTCTTGTTAAGTACTTCATTTCTCTTGCCTGCAGTTACTTCTTTTCTCGTTGTGTCAGTACCCAGAACTCGCAGCCATAAGTTAGTGTTGGTCTATATATTGCTTTATACACGCCCATTTTAGTTTGTGTTGTTATTTCCGTACTGTTTAATAATCTTTTCCTCAGCGAGTAATACTTTGGCTATTCTTCTGTTCAATTCTATTTAATGTTTTCCTGCTTTTTCTAGCGTAACACCCAAGATATTGGAATTGATTTATTTGCTCAATTCTTGTAACATCTATTTGTATATTTATATCCTGCTTTTCTTTTGTAATTGCCATTATTTTTGTCTTCTCTTTCTTCATTGTCATCCCATATTTCGTAACCGTTTCATTCCATGTTTCCAAATTGTACTGATCTTTACTGTTCCCTATTATCACTACATCATCTGCGAAGACATGTAGAGATGTCTACTTTTTCTAGGTTCCGATATTCTATAGATGTCACTCTCATTTTCTTCATCGTCTCTTGAATAATCTCATCCATAAAGGTTATAAGCAAAAACCGGACTCAAACCATTTCCTTGTCTTAGTCCTTCTCTTGTGGCAAATATTTTCGATCTCGTATTTTTGCTTATTACACGGTTGAAAGTTTCCGCATATACACTTTTAATGACTCTAAGTAATTTACCCTCAAACAGTTAGACATTCCTATATTTTCGATTTACGAACTCTGCCGAAAGCTTTTTCAACGTTCATAAAAGCCCTTTGTTTATTGTCTGGATTTTACGTGAATTTTTTTTAATTTACAGCCAAAAATTATGGTCTTTTCCTGAGGGAAGTGTACCATAGAACGAAATGTTGAAGTGATTTGATTCTGAGCAAACATAAAGAAACTAGTCACTGCACTACCTACTTCAACGATTATAATTTTTGGTTCTACATATCAATTTAATACATAAGATTTGTGTTTCCATTTGCAAAATATTATCAATAGGGCTAGTATCCAACTTCTTAGCATTTCTATTCTTATAAACTTTAAAATTTTCATGTTAATAGAAAAAACATCGGCAGATACTGTCTTTGTCGTCATTGTTTATAAATACTTGCTTACTTTGAAAAGTCGTTTCTGATAAGCAGAACATTCATATTATGTAAGGGAAAATTAATAATTAAGAAAACACGAAATTGTGCCTTGAGTAAGGGGACCCTATTAACTCTGAAACGCTTAAAAAATCAACTTTCAGTCTTGTAGCTTTTAAACTATGTAGACAATCAAGTCTTATAAGAAACCCACACCATCTATACACGGATTTTTAATATCCTGTTTTCAGGGTTTTCATCAGTTGGGCAAAAATGCTTACTATTATTATAAAGTACTGCATTACAATATCTAGAATAAACAACAAGATTTGAGTCATCTAATTCCAGGTAATGTGACTAAATAAAATACCATAAACATATTACACACCTGGAACTCCAACATTCTCCACGTGTCAGGGTTATTTGCCTCCTCATAAGAAATATATTCCGTAAAAATTATACGATTTAATTAAACTTAGCATTCGCTTTCTAATACATTTGAGTGTACGCGATCGCTTACGAACCCATTACTCAATCCAGAAATAATTTATTACGTCCATACCGTAATTTAACTTATCGAGATTTTCCATTAACCGCTAGAGGGCACTTGTTAGTTACGAATTGTTATGGAAACCGTTACTTCGTTATAGGCCATTATAAATAATACTAAAAGGACAAATCATCGATACGGAACCGCGATAAAATTCAAATTAAAGTATAATAAATATAATATCGTAGTGCTGAAGTAACAGCGCGTTCGACGCTGCATAATGGTCTTAATAATAATAACAATAATAATATGAATACGTACGTACGCTGGAACGAGAAAATGAACGCCACCTTGTTCAAACAATTGACAGCCACCGGTCGTTATCTTAAGCTACTGTTATAGTTCCAATAAAATCAATCGTAAATCTATGCGCTAAGAAACTATTATGTATTGTCGTTTATATATTATCTGTGATTCTTTATGGATGTGAGATTGAAATAAATCCTAAGAACAAACACGCCTATCTCTGACAAGAATCGCTACAATGCTCTGTGTTTGTACTTGATCTATTGGATTGTTAGAGATTATATCTCTAAGGTGCTAAGCTTTAAACAAAGTTCCTCACTTTCTGTGGAATGTGCTTTTCGTGAAACTGGGAGAAGCGGGGCTACAATGCGCAAGTTGCTTTAAATATCGTCACCAGATGTAGATATCATTTGTATAGCTAATAAGGTTGCTTGAATTAGAAGTGGAAGATGGAAAATGGAAAATGGAAGATTTTGAAGTGTTTGATTGACGTTTTAAATCTGAAGGTTTATGGCAACCAACACAAAAGTATCGGCACACTCCGCACCACACAAGTTTAATCGAAGATCAAATGAAAATCAGCTGTCCCGGATTTAATCAATTAAACTTGTGTGGTGCGGAGTGATCTTCAGCTTTTTTTGATTTTAGAACTATATGTACACTGCCGTTCAGAGAAGTTTGGTCGGTTGGTAAAAAACATGAAAAGATTACAGAAACAAACGAAACTAAAAACAAAAAGCAATTTTATTGTATGTACAGGTAAAAAAGACAAAAATAAATAAATAAAAAGTTATTCTGGTTTAATATAACATACTGAACATTATATTCCCGCCATTGACGCGGACATATATGGCCGCCATTGACTTCGGCCGCTATTTTTGGCGCTGTTAATTTTCTATCGCGTTTGCTTAATAATACAATTCTCAAATCTTCAGCTTTTGTTGTTTTCCTAGATGCTCCAGGACGAACACGATTTTCTATAGTTCCAGTTGTCCGATATCGCTTTATGATGTCATTTACTGTTGAACTTCTCATATTTATTTTTTCAGCAATTTGTCGCCCCGAATATCCTTCTTCAAACAGCGTAATAATGCGTGAACGTTTTTCTACACTGGTACGCCTGCCACGTGCCATTTTGAAGCCAATTTTCTTAAAACTTTCGCGCAAACAGTAAAATGAAGCAAATTTATATCTTTACGCCTGTGATAAATAAACAAGAATGATACTGCGGTATATTTCCTAAATGTATTGTTCGTTAATAGTCCCCAAACGACCCGTTTCAGAAGATCGGTACTTCCGAGAAATTCTTGGAATGATAATAAAAGGGACTTTATTGTGGTTGTCGCAATATTTCTACTTTACATAATAATTTATGGATTTAATCCCTTAGAAAAGAGTGTATGCTTAATATTTTTCTAATTTTATGTATTAATAATTGTATACAGTGTGATATAATAGATTTTTATTGTATGACCGAACTTCACTAAACGGCAGTGTACATGTAAATGATGGCTTGTGCAGGGAGTACAGATGTAGGACCATACGAACAAGCAGCAAAACTTTGAATGAAAGAAAACAAAACGCATAAAAATGAGTCACTAATGTCCGCAAAAATTTTAGTGAGATATAGAAAGAAATAGAAAAAGAAAATGAGGAGATTGAGGAACTTCCACTCAATACTGACAATTAGCTGGTACACGAGTTTAGAATATGATGTTGATGTTAATTTGAGCGATCCCAACTAAAACATTTCATTCAGAACAGGCTTCTCGACATTGTATTGTTCTAGAATCTTTTCTACTAATGGATGGATACTAAAACAGCAAAGTTAGTGAAAAATCGTCAGAAAATTGCGCAGAAAATAGAGCATGTTCTATTCAATTTAATCAATCCGATATTGTTCATGGTACGATAATGGCCAATAAATCGCGGCGTGTAAAATACCTTGTTTCACAAGGTGGATGCGATTGACATTGTAAGGTGGGCTGACTATCCGTTTTTGAGAGGTGGCAATCATTTTGCGCGAGCTAAAGCACTTTGTGTATCCACTAGAGGCGGTGGCAAATGGTGTAAATGAAGGGGCGCGGACAGCGGTTCGATTCCCTCGTGTATTTTCCTTGCATATTGTACTATACGCGAGAATATCGAATCGCTATGCGCGCCTTCCTGTTTACGTCATCACCCACCGTCGCAAAAAATGTTGGAATATTCTTGGATGGAAATTTAGATGGATATTTCATCTGTTATGAATGGAAATTAGAATTTTAATTATGGCGTTTCCATATTCATATTTAGCTAAAAGGGGTATTAGTACTGTCAAATATGCCAAATATTAAACTTTGCAACGATCATCTACCTCAATGGTATCATTAAAAGAAATCCAGCTTATTGTTTATATGTTATAGTAAATACTTCAGTTCCATGTATCTTATTAATTTTGTATATTAAGTTGAACTAAGAAGTAATAAATGTTACTTTACTTTCGTTGTTTTCAAATTCCTTTAGTTAGTCTTACTAACGCTTAACCTTAACTTAATCTACTTTACTTTGGAGATTTTCATGCAAATTTAAACCTTAAAAGAATCAAAGTTTCCGTATTAAAAAACGGACTTGACAAAGTGACTCCAAGAAGGTTGAGAAATAGCGCCGTTATGTTTCTGAATGAAAAAATGCTAGCTACGAAATTAATTATTGTGGGAAAAAGTTTATTGAAGACTTGTTTGTGTAATAAATCATATGGTTTTGGGAATATTTTTATGAAATGAAAAATAACTGAAATCGAAGTAATTAAAATACGTTATTTACGATGTATCCTGTGTAGCAATCGGAAATCCTGTATTCGAAATTGAAGTTTCAAGGCAAGCAGATGAATAACTTTTTCTTCTAAACCCTGAAATAAAAAAGTTTTTCTCTTCCGTAGTCTATCCATAAATGCGTTGCATAACTGATGTGCGATTGGTTAAAATATTTTATGGAGAAAGAAGATTCGCAAGCCAACTAGAAGATGGTCAAAATGAATAACATGTTTGCATGTTATCTCTACTTTAATTTTTTATTTTCTTTCAATATTTTCATCTGAACCTTTAAGCCAATCAACGTTTTCTTGGCCACATTCTTTGCATCTCATTTCTCAAAAAACACATGTTTGCGCGGCGTTTTCTTCTGCAAGCAGTAAGATTTTTACGCGACTCTACGTTAATCATTAACAATCATTATCTCCACTTTTTGACATTATAAGCACTTCTTTTCCGGCCAACCAATTAAATTTGAATTTTTTTTTTGAAGGAGGTTGGACAGTGTAAGAAAGTGCAGACTTTCTCACATTGATCATCAGACGATTTCCATGCGAAATTGATAATTTTGGAATTTTTAATAAATTCCAACATAAAACCAAAATTTGAGTTTCTCGTGTTTTACTCTAAATCCCTTCGAGGGGTTTTCAGCACAATACAAAGGCTTCAGTTACATATTTTTGAGTAAAATCAGACTCGGAGAATCGATTCCTGTCTCCCTCATTTACCTATCTCGTTCATTTTTCGAATTACACCCAGAAAAATGCTAAAGATAGGGAACAAAGCTTCCCAACATTCTGAAACCTATAGTTCGCTTATCGTAGGAGATAGAAAATCGGAGTAACTTTTAGTGGATCCAGCGTATCGAAATCTATAAATGAAGTTGTTAGTTGGAGAGATATAGGAAAATTAAGAAAATGAAAAAATTTCTAATTTCTAATTTCCATTTGGAAATTCGGACAATTTGACGATTTCAAAACTTTTTTAAAATGTTTATTTTGAGGATGGTGGTGACGATCATTTTGCGGTATCTTCAATGGTTTTTAAGAAATTTGAGTTTGAATGTCATTATTTTGTAACAAATTTATTTTGGTAAATTTGGTAGACAAATATCGTTCGAGAAACAAATCTATTGCAAAATCATTTACAACCCTTTCGAACCCACCGGCGTGAAAAGAGCTGTCAAAGGTACATCTAGTTTTGAATGTCCAGTGGCGGCCATAGCACAGCAGCAAATTGGAGAAATAGAAAAAGGAAATAACATCGACCGAAGCTCAAATGTTGCGACACATAAAATTCGCCTTGCGAAGGGTTCAAGGGATAGTTTGCCTGAAACCCTTACCCTGAATGACCGTATCTTGCAATCTTGTTACTGTAAATTGATCCAATTTACTTGTTAGAAAATGTAACAACTTACAATAATGGGTACGTAATTTTTAAAAGCAGCTACGTACTATTTCAAATGTGCATCTTTTCCCCAGAAAGTCACTGAGGCTTATTTCCTTTAAATTATATAATAAATAATTATAAATTAAATAATTAATATGTTAGGTTTCCGTCGGTAAATACTGAAAATTCTATTCCTATGGTTTATCTGACTAGTTAATGAATCGAAATCTCCCCAGCCACCGGTAGGATTTGAAGCCAGTCTAGAAATGGCACAAATAAATATGTCTGACAAGATATTTCTGCAGACAAATAATAACTAAGTTCGTAAAAGGATTTGAACAACGGTGCTTCGTGGTGTAAGCGGTCAGCGCACCCGTTTAGAAAACGAGAGACGTAGGTTCAAA
This sequence comes from Marronus borbonicus, assembly GCA_902655005.2. Classification (NCBI taxonomy): domain Eukaryota; kingdom Metazoa; phylum Arthropoda; class Insecta; order Coleoptera; family Scarabaeidae; genus Marronus; species Marronus borbonicus. The sequence goes on from LR737397.1 coordinate 5,436,158, forward strand.
TTCTATCCGTGTCTAATGAATTTAGATTAATTAACTAAATTTAATTACATCGGAACCAAACCAAGGAAATAGAATTTTCAGAATTTACTGATACCGACCCAGCTACATAGGTATGTATGTGTGCATAAACTTTCAAGGCGTATCTAGCAGATTCCACACGTAAACCTATTCCCAGCTCATTCCTATTCCCACCTACCGCCGAATGTCTCGGATCAAATGGGGGAGACATTCATCTTCCACACGTAAACCGATTCAATTTAAAATGATACATCTACTGCGATAAATTCTTTATCCGCGACAAGTGCATTTTACCGCGGAATGTCTACGTAGGTTTTGGATATCTCTGGAAGAATGGAGACCTAAATGTGAATAGATCAAAATGGGCATTAGATCATGAGACTAGCTGGTTTACACCTGAAACTTTCCAAATACATATTCGTACGTGCATTCATGCTGGATGGTTAGCTCCCTCATTCTATAATATTTATTTATTTATTCAAATTGTTAGTGTTCGTTAACCGTCTTCAGAATTCTCTCGAAATTTGTGTACGTGTGATAATATTATTTTACGACAATGCGATGTTTGCCTCGAGTGCCTTAGATCAAATAGTGACTCTTTGGTTGGTCGGCGGTTTAAATTTAAAATATGAGAGAAGGATCCCATGCAGATACCTGGATGTAGGTAAAACTTCGTGTGTAATATTTAATAATTCATGCGCTGAAAGTGAGGCGGTGAAAAGTTTCGTCGCTTTCTTAAATGAGAAAAGGAACGGTAAAGCTTTTATTTGAATTATATAGAGCTGTATAAAGTTACTTTTTATGGAACATAAATCAAAATTACACGTTATATTTTAGTGATTTTGTCGTTTAAACTCCGTATCTGTTTCTTTCATTTGAGAATCGGATTTGTTTCCAATTCCCTTCGCATATAAAGGTGTCCCAATAAGTGTTTTTGGAGAAAATGCTGACAAATTCGCGTTCTTTCTAATTTCTTCTTCTAACTTCTAACCTCGACGAAAGAAGTCCTCGTGAAATAATTTAATTTTTTGATGTGATGTGTGTCCTGTTGGAACTACATGTCTTTGAGATCCATGCCATTCATTCGAGTCACAAAAAGCTGAGTTATTATGCCCGGAATCCGTTCGCCATTGACTGGTGCATTCCCAGCAGTCTCTTCGTAGAAAAATGGTCCGATGCGTCTCGCCCGAAATTCACACAGGATACGTTTGGAATGGATTCCCTTCCCATAAATCATGCGTGGTCTTTGTTATTTCAAATGCGGCAATTTTGTTTGTTGACGGGCTTTATTGCTGAACATTTTGTTGGAAAACTCGTAATAGACTCCGTCTTCTCAAATTTTTTATTATCCTCTTCACAGTTGATGTATTTGGAATATCTTGTTTGTCAAAAGGCGATGCATGTATACACTCGCGGTTGATGATATTTATAACCGATGAACATTCAGGTAAGACACTCCATCTTCAGCAGAGGAAACAGCATATTTTTCCCTGCCGCAAATGGTAACTAGTGTCTAGTTCCAGAGAAGTGGTGTTGTACAATCACAATAGTAACTCAATTTGAACCTACATGAAACAATAAAGTTCTTTTGGCGAATTCCAGAAGTTCACTTATTGTTAGTGAGGTCTTTCGCAGATTTTCAGGCTCTGATCTGCAGCCGGATTAGCAAAACAGGTGCCCAACTACTTGTTCATCTTTCAAGCACACTGTTCTCGAGTGTAGGTGCTTCCTGAATCTAATATGGCATTGCGGTCAGAGTCCTCACAGACTTTTCGTGAAGTTATAGTGCGAATAGTGAAATGTAGTTAATTTATATGTTGCTTAGACATAATTAGAGCCCACCACGCCATATTATACTCGAGATACTCAGTATGTTCAGGAATTCTTAACATCAAATCGAAAGATTTTGGGACACTTAAAGAACGAAGACGACATAATTAATTTTCTTGATATAATAAATTCTTCAACATTTTCAAGTTTTGGCGACCAAATTTTGTTGAGAAAGGGATTTATTAATTCCTTAGAATATATTGAAATTATCTATTAGTTCTATTAGCATAGACATTTAGTTCGTATGAGAGGGCGTTAATATAATTAATTTCTAAAATTTATTCGCCTAAACTACGGAAATAATACGCTTTGAATAATCACATAGCATCTGCACAGTATCAAACAAGACGTCTCATAATTATACCTAAAAACGAAATTTCGGTTCCTTTCTTGTGCAGCTCCATCCTAATCCCATAAATCACCATAAATAAAGTAGACGCTCTCTCATAAATGTGCATACCTTTTCAGAGCGGTACTATAAACATAAAACTGCATCGATTGTAAAAGCGTTTCCTTTAGCTTCCATTTTGACTAATATTTACGAAACGGTTTGGAAATACAAACAATCGAACTGGCTATTTGATATTGGCGTAAATTACGTTCGAATAAAGAATCTTAAACGCTTCCTAGTATTTATAGTCGGGCGATCTATACAAAGATGAAAGCTGGGTTCCAAAGATATAGAAAATTCTGTTTGATAAATAGTGCTCACATTTTCGGATTACGAAAAGGATATGGGGAATAAAGGAAATATTATAGGAACACAGTCTGTGTTTGATTAAAGTTTGTGTCGTTTACCTCAATGCATAGAAATGACGCTTTCTGCTTGTCATACTTAAGTCAATTTGACGAGAAAAAGATGTTAATATTGATAGGAAAATATTTGCTAAGGGCACAATACCAATGTACAAACACTTTGAATAAGTTGATTACAATTTATCTAATCGCTTATTGCTTATAAGGAGGGATTAAAAGATTGTAATAGATGAAAATACTTTGATCCACGATATGTCGGGACATTCTGTGAGAAATAGTAAAATGTGTAAGGTGCGGTGGAGTTATCATGGGAGATGATGAAATTTAATCTATTTACCGAAATTCGTAGTTTGTATTTACTTACGCGTTTCCCAATAACAATAGTAGCATTAGTCTTGTGGTTTCCACTATTAGAATTGTTTTCAGAAATCTATCAGTATTTTATTTAAATGCAAAGAAGAACAGATTTCACTTCAACGAACTGAAAAGATAAACGGGTTTCCCAATTAGCGCATCAGAACATTCAAACGAGACGGAATAATAATAGTCACACAAGTGTTAATCCTTGAATCCATTATTATCTTTTAAAAATAATATCTTTTAAGCCTGACTGAATGCATTCTGAAGGCCCAATTTGCGATTACTCTCGGAAATTGTTTCTGGTTTATATTTGTAAACCAGAGGGGGCGTGAGATTGCAAGATCTTGATAGCAGTTGACGTTGGCATTCTTCGAAATAACGCACCCGTGACAATAAAGCTTAACATCACACCGCCTCGTTGAAAAAAAAAAAATTGTTCATGCGAACATTTCCTCTGTACCATTTACCATTAACAATAATACGATTTCCATCACCGTCTTCAAAAAAATAGGGTCCGATCAAGCCTAATCTCAAGATAAAGAGATGCTTCGTGAACCTCTCGGGGATTCTCATCAACTCAAATTCTATAGCTACACTTGTTTACAAACTCATTAAGCCAGAAACGCGGTTCATCAAAAGACGATATCCTTTACAGCAATGTTACATCATCTTCCTTGTCTGCTACGTCAGCACGTTTGAAATGAAACTACACATTACACTACCTTCGTCTGTGCGAAGTTAGCCCCACTTTTTTTGAAAATTAAAATTATGGTGGTTGTTTCAGTTTGTTGTAGGTTTATTCCACATTTTTCCAAAATATTTTAAAGAAAAAGCAAAATTGGTCCCAAAAATGTTAAAAAACGACTTTTTAAGCCAGCTCTACTTTTTTTTGAAAATGTAGATTCTGTTCCAGGTTGTTTTAGTTGTTCTAAACATTGTTCCAGTATTTCAGACGTGTATCCCTCATATATCAAAAGAATGACCAAAAAACGACATAACAAAGTGAAGTTAGTTCCATTTTTCTTGAAAATCGAAATGTTGGGAGTTGCCAGGTTGTTGTAATTGTTCTAAACATTGTTCCGGAATACCAACAGATCAAAAGATATGGCCAAAAGCGAAATTCGTATAAGCCCACTTTTTTTAGAAAATTGAAATTCTGGCGGTTGCTTTAGATTGTTCTAATTGCTTTAAACATGGTTTCAAGAATTGTATTTTTTTTACAGATTAAAAGCTAGTAAAAGATGATTCCCTCTGTTAAAAAATGAAAATACTGATAGTTGTGGACGGTTCTCGATTTGTTCTTCATAGTATTAGGCAAAAAACGATATTGCCCTCCGTCCATTTAGCCCTACCCAAATGTCAAAAATGTCAATACCTGCAATCTGAATTATCTACGAATACATGAGCGATAGATAAGCTTTGATTATAAAATATGGATATTCGATTGATTAGGTTTTCTCTCTCCATGATTATAAATAACATAATCCCCCTGCTCCGTATTACATTACATTAGTTAACGTTATCGTTACTGATGGTACTGCCCTCCGTTTTTTTTTTGCCATGTTTTTTGATCTGTAAGAGATACAGGTCTGATATGTTTAGAAGAACTAACAACCTGGCACAACTCTTAAAATTTCAATTTTCAAAAGAGTGGGACTAACTTCACACTCTCTTATTTCGCTTTTTAACCATATCTTTTGATATATGAGAGATACTGTTCTGAAATTCTGGAACAATTTTTAGAACAGCTAAAACAACCTGGAATAACTCTCAAAACTTATATCTTCAAAAAAAGTGAAACGGGGTAAAAGTTTATAGGCCAATTTTGACTTTTTTTAATAGTTTGGAACAAACCTAGGACAACCTGGAACAACCATCAGAATTTCTGTTCCCATAAAAAGTGGGAATAACTTCACACGGGTACTTCTTTGGGTTTTAAAATTTCCTTGGGTTTCCTATTTTCTTCACAGAAAGGCGACTTTTTAAAATTGTTATTGTTATTGGCCTTGGTGCTGTGTCATTAGCCACTTACGAACATTAGCAACATGTATAAATATTAAGCAACATGTATAAATAGACACGGTTTTTTAGAAACTGGGGATATTTTATAAAACGAGTAAGAATGCGAAAAAAGTAGTTACTATTATTGTTTACTGAGCGATTTAACTTCAATCACTTGAAAAGTTTTTTGTAAAAACCAGATAAGCTAACATTAATTAATCAGCGTGTTAAAAACGAAATCTAATGCCTTGAAGTCAATCGGATTGTCAACGCTTAACATGGCTTAATTCTCCACAGCATGGCGCACCGATCGGAATTAAAAAAAAACAAGCGCACCTTTCATCGTACGCCGACGTCAAATCCGGATTAAGCTCCAAATAGGGTAACAACAAGTGTTTAATGAAGATAAGTTACTGTTCTAATAATTTTTTATCGATAAAATTAATGATCTACCTATGTAGACGGCTAGGTTGCGGCATATGCAGTACATACCTTGTAAGTATAAATTTTTGCGTAGGTAGCGCTAGTTAATTTACCTTATGAATTACCTGATGTCTTGCGTATGTTGTTTTGATATGAGGGTACTTTTTTTTGCGTATGTGTCTTTAATCTTGTGCATATGATCGCGAGTGTGGTTTTACTCGAAGGAAACAGTGCTTAATCTTAAAATAACTTGGAGCTAGAAGTATTTATTGGACAGGGGAATATATACAGACCGTGAGATCTATTGCAAATTAATATTTAATGCTAAGATCCGCATTCTTAACGTTTATTGTGAAGGAAGCTTTTGAGGAAGTTAATAACAAACAGGAAAATACGTTTTCTGCATTTTGAGAATTCTTAATAAAAATGTTCTGAGAGAGTTTTCCGTTGTTAACATTAAGTATTGAATGCTTACACGTATTGAAGCTATGATCCACTTAGAGGTTGAAATTTCCAGATGTAAGTAAGAGAACTACACGGTAGGCATAAAATAGGGTAGTACCACAATTCACATATACAGATTCTACATTTTTCTTTTTAGAAATTGACCCACCTTCTTTCCTTTGAAATTATTTTTAATTTAGTTATTCAATACAGTATTCTATTAAAATAAAGTATTCCCTCTGTTCGATTTTTTTCAAAAAAATTGCAGCATGTCAAGGAGGTTGTGACAGTCGTTTCCACTATCAGATTATTTATTTGATAAATGTGACAATTAGTGAACCTAAAGCAGTTGAGCTAGTCTTATTATTATTTTAAGAAACAATTCAAATTGTTAGAATTTTGGGTTGAAATGTAAAACATCGGTTTGAAGAAACTATGCAAGCTGAGAACGAAAATTTGGCCAATGTTGCCAGGAAAAAGCACAATGTGCCTAATCACATTGGGGAAGGCATTTACCAGTATCTTTTACAAGTAAGCAACAATGGTGTTCTAAAGCATGGATCGATCAAAAATGCTGCATTTTGACATTCTACATCTGAAAAGCTGTCAGGTGGACAAAAATTGTTACGAAATGAAGGATATTCCCAAGTAACGTCACTCACAGCTGGTTGAATTGGAGGAAAATCAAATGTCATGGAACGTAATTAATGTTCCGGTTGCTACACTGCATGAACATATTAAATCAGGTTTAATTGAACCTCATTGAACACAATAAAACCTTTTATCATGGATGAAAATAAAATCAAACGTCTTAAGTGCTATTTGTCGATGGTTGAGCCGCAAAGCTCAAAATAATGCAGTTTTCAAAACATCGTATGTAGACGAAAAGTGGTTCTATCTAACGAAAACTTCATCCAGGTTTTAACTCGTTCAAGCAAAGAAGAAGCTCACCATGCAGTTGCGCGACCACAATGGGATCATTCTCGAAACTGGTTTGGATGGTTGAATTCTGTTCAAGCTCTACATCAGGCTGCAGCGAGCAATATCGATGAATTAATCGCTGCTGTATAAAAAGGAGTTTTCGACAATTTAGATAGTCAACCGTTGAACAAAGTGGTCAATAACTATAAACTATCCCACTTTGGAAAGGACGTTCGATTCGTGGAGATTTGCTGCAACTGAGCCTTACATATGATAGCAATCTTATTCAGGAAGCCAAGAACAAAATCTTTTAATTCGCATTTGTATGTAGATATAGATTAGTTGAGTAGTCTAGGTTTCAATGTTTACTTTGACGTTAATTTTTTTTCCAACGAAGAGAGTAATAATTAGTTCTGGTGGTAGCTTCCAGATACCTCTAGAACTAAAATGGATCTTCAATCTTTAACTCATTCAGAGCTGCTTTACATATTTCGTCAAATTCTAAAAAATTGCAAATCACGCAATGTTAACATGTATACCATGAGAGGAAGCCAGTAAAGCTGTGGAACACTTTTTATACACTTCCTATGCAACTGTAACCGTATTAGTCTAAATACTATAAATTGACTAAATTATATATTATGTTCTCTATCTCCCTGCGTTTATCGACTAGAATGTAAAGTAAATAACTATATATTTTTATAAGAGAATGTATACTGCTAATTATTAATTATTATTAACAATACATTCGATACTTTCAAACAGCCTTTATACAGGATGGCGCAATAGTGAGACGAAGTTCGATCTTTCTAATAAAAATTGTAGACACTCCTAAGCATAACATTTTAAAATTATTTGCATTTATAATTTAATAAGTTTCATAATTCCGTGGTAAATCTAACCTTTGTTTTCTTTTAAAGGAGCACCCTGGATATTAATTTAAATTATGGTTAAGCTTCATGGCGTAATACTGTGTATTTAAAAAGTTATGGTAAATTGTATTTTAAAAACACGACAAACTTGATAAATAATTAATACTTAATCGTTTTAATACTAGCACAGGTATATTCCTGTGTTGATATCAACATAGATAAAGGGTAAGTCAAAATGGAAACTTATCTTTCTTGAATGGACATCCATATATGTGATATCAAAACTACGAGGTGTACATTACGTGCTCTCATTTCTGCTAAGCATTCCCTGTATCTAAATTCAATAGTTGAGACTTTTTCAAATTACTATTTCAATAAATCAAGTTATTCCTGAAATATTTACCCCAATTAACCTTTTATTTTTATTTCGAGACAACAAAAGTTGTTGCAATATAACTTAAGGTTAAGAATAAAACAATTCCAAAAAATAACATTTACAATTAATAAACAAATTTGATAACAAATGCTCAAAATGTTGACCCATAGCATTGTAAGTGTTTTCCAAACAAACGACCTACATTCTTTAACATGTGTATATGAATAATATGAAATGAATATTATTCGGTTCTTCATAACACCTGGTGTTGTTGGAGGGTTTAGATATACTCGGTCTCTTACATACCTAACTCAATTTTGAGAAGTGTATTTTTGACAATATTGGCGAATGAGTGGCCATGCAACTGGTCCTCCTCTTTTCTATCCATCTACCAGGAAAGTTGGTATTAAGATGGTTATGAGTGAATCCAGCGTGACGTGGAGCTTCATCGTGTGAACATCACATTTCTTTAAGGCAACTGATTTTCAAAAAAATCTTTTTACTTGTCCTTCAGAAAAATGTGGTCCGGTAAAGTTATTTCCAAAAAACTGCCCTAAACACCTAATTTGACTTTTAGTCTCCGTGATGTAGGTACATTTTTGTACAATAGTAATGGAAGTTATGTCTATTCACCGTTCTATGTTTATGAAATGCAGCTTCGTTTTCAAACAGAACAAAGTCAAAAAAATCTTCCTGACTATGGAATTGAGTTGTTGAGTTCATTCACAAAGAGCTAGTGTACAGGGAAAACCATCTTCGAGTAAGTCCTAGTTCATTTGAATCTTTTAGGAATGTAATTTCTACTTATGTAATATTCTATATTACATCCACTAATATGTTGTGGATATATGTGGGTTTTCTGTAACGGCTATCAGCACACTGAATTCATTTTTTCCATAGTAGCTGCTTTTGTTCTTTCGTTTTACTTATATATTCTTCTTATACAATCTTTTAAACGCTTTTCTGTCAAGTTGTCTTTATTTAGGACATCTCTCTTGGTAAATGTTAACAGTTCGATACTAAGAATGTTAATTGGAGCAAATTTACAAATAATTTGATATATAACTTGTAAGTTACTTATGTTATAAGTCCAAACAACTATAATTTTGATTTATTAATATTCGGTTGGTACTGGCAACTCCTGCACTCTTACAACTTAGTCGTATAGTTGCAAAGTAATACCTAAAAATGCACACGTTTAATTTATTTTATAAGAATAAATATATACTACTATATGTGAATCATTATTGCCCCTGATGAGGGGGGGGGGGCGTAAAAACAGGTTAGGTGCCTTGGTTACCCTCATTGCCTTTGACAGTGGGATGTAAGGAAACTTTACACCTCTACGGCATAAGCTGATAACAGTATAGGTGTCGATACATAAGAGTGTAGCAAGTATATAAGCAAATGTTAAATATTTTCGCAAGATACTGTTTTTTTTTTAAATTTTTGGCTCGGGACTCGCGCTCGATAGGAGGGAAAACATAATATGACTTCTGAGTCGTAAGTGCTTCTGGCAGTCTCTAATATAAACAACATCCTCGATCGCAAAGCTGTACTTACTTCCCTTGCAACATAAATAGCAGTTTTTGTTTCTGTATTTCATAAACGTGTTGAACTGAAATTATTCAGAACCAAACCCACATGATATATGAGTCTGGCAACATTTGAATGCAGAAATTTTAGGTGATAGTACCTTAACTCTGTGAAATTATATCCTTCTAGCATTCTCATTATTACGTCGAATTGTGTGCTGTATACAAGGATTTCAGTTTTAATATCACGAACACCTAATGACACCACAAGTCCTTGCAAGTGGTAACCATAAATTTGCGTTCTTCAGCTCACAAATTAATCCCCTGCCAACCTATCTTATCGAAGCAACATCCATGCGAATAATATTTATTTTACTGCCGAAGCAATTAGATATTATGTTCGATTCAATTAAAATGATTCAAATAGACGACGATCGCGGCAGGCAACTAGATGTACGGTAAACTTTTATATACAAGCGTTGGTACCATCGGCAGGCTCCGAGTTAGCGATTGAACCTGCAGCACCGAGAGAGCGTAATTCTAAATATACGTAATTATGCATAGTATGCAGGATTATAGCATTATTTGCATAACAAACTCGACTCCCTTGTCAAACTTTACGATATTCGCGCGCGATATAAAATAATTTTATTATCTTGTAGTACTACTAACGACCGGTTATTATGCCGAACCGTGCGATATTTTGCGAAAAGCGTTTTCAGCGTCTCCCGAGACGACGGCGAACGCATAAAAATTTATTTTGTCCGCCCGAATAAATGGGACATTATTACTACTCTTTTGCAGCGGGAGCCATCGGAATCGCCTGCGTTATTATGAATGTTTTTATGTATTTAATGTACTTAACTCCGAAATGGTAATAATATTGTTTGTAATTCATTTTCGCATTGGGGATTTGCGAATTTGTCAAGGGGAAAGATCGTCCATTCTAGAAAAGTCAACGCTTTAAGATGTAATAAAGTTTAAAATGTAATAAATTACTCACTCGCAATAGGAAACATAAATGTCTTGGTATTTAAGCGAGCCGTGTTTGAGATTGTTTTTAAATTGGTTGAGGTATATTTAGAGTTAAAAGACGACGGTGTTACAGAAATAGCGTAGCGCAACACTAGAAATAATCTTTCAGAGGCAAACTTCTCAAACATTTCAGCTACTTCATATGCCTAGGTAACGTAACTTCAAGAAGAAAATATCCCAATTCTTTGGTAGGTTCTATATATCTTGGTTCTACTTTTTGCATTTAAAAGTAAATACAGTAAATTAAATTGTTGTAATGAAAAAATATAATCACTGTTCAGTTACACGCATTAAGGTATGTTCGGGTACACAAAAGGAACGTTGGAATTATTTCAACTTGTTCCGTAAATTGTTATTGCCTTAAAAGTGTCGAATCCGCTGGGTTCTTAAATTTTGCAATTTATAAAATTATATCATCCAATAGAAAAGAAATTAACTAAAAGCAAAGATGTACGAATCTCTTTCTTGGACATGGAATGAACCGTTGACATCATAAGTACAGAGAAGATTCGTAAAGTTTGGAAAATGAAATGGCAAACACGGAAACTATAATACACGTTTAACATTTATACAGAACTATTATATGTACTATTCACTACAGAAAAAGTTCATTCAGCATAAAAAAATATTCAAGAAGAACGAAAATGGAAGCAAGTACTGAGCATTAGCAGAAGCATAGGAGAAGAGGAGAAGCGGCAGAATAAAAATACGACCGCAAAGTGATAGCTATAGGAAGGCTACAAATACAAAAGAGGCGCATGAAGAAAGTATGGAAAACCAAACCGAAGAGGAAAACCAAAAATAAAATGGAGCAGTAGAATAGAAGATATACTGAAGGAAAATAGAGAAGACTAGAATTCAGCACAGGAAAAGGCAACGGATAGGAAGAGATGGAGAAAATTGGTAAAAGGAAGAAAGAAAGCGGACACAGCAGAGGAAACCTCGACATCTTGAAGGGTAACAAGATGACCGAATAAAGCTTAGAAGCACCTAATGGATAATAATCTGTTTTATTCGTTAGTAATAATTTTTTGCACACGACATATGCAAAATACTACAAAAGATTCTGCAAGGGGCAGGTCTTCACTTGTCGAGTAATTAGATGTTTTGAGAGCAAACAACTTTCTGGATTGGACAGTGATTGGTGTAAAAAGTAAGCAGCGCGTATGTGATAAAATGGATTATTCAACGTGATTTTGTAACAAAATATTCTTGAAAAGCTCTTTTCCATGTTCAAAATGAAGGGAATGATAACTTTTCTTTGTCACACCAAGGTAAGGATGTGATCTTGATTGAATGGGCATGCGAGAATCACACCGTCAAAGGATATTGCTTGAGCTCTTGACTCTTGAAAAGACGAGCGAAGAAGAAGAGAATGAACGCTTTGTTATTTTTAAAATGGTCTCGTCTGGAATAATCGCTTATCTCTGCTCATTTTTTGCTTATAACTATCAGATTAAGACTAAAACTAGAAGGTATATTCAACGGGATATTTTATTACAAGTTAATAGGCCACAGTGATGGCTTGATGAATTTTTATTTCTTTCTATGAATCGTTGTTTCTCCTTCAACTGAAACAGGTTAATTATTGCTGTTAACACTATTCCGTGAGTAAGTCTAAGCGATTGTGAGGTTTCAGGTTATAAGGGCTTTATTACCCTAGAATCGTAGGATTTGTTTGGAAGGGAACTAATTCCCAAATATATCTCTAGAAACTATTCGAATGACTCTGTTATGTAATTTGCATTGCCTCTTCTTAATTAATTAATAATTTATCTTATCTGTTTTGTTAATTTTGATTGCCAGTTACGTTTTGATACAAACAAAAAATGCAAGAAAGAAATATATATGCGATCATCACGGTTACGGCAATTAATTTTCACTTAACATTTTTTCTAGAATTAAAGAAAAATCTTATCCAGAAGGTAGTTACCAGATTCGGATCTACAACCTTGGAAGCGGCAAACCTAAGTCACAAAGCATAAATTAAATAACTAATTAATTTACAATTAAAGGTTGTGTAATTATTAATTAAAAGAAATGTCATAACGTTTTTAAGGTATGATTATTTTTACATTAATGTTTACGTGGCTATTCGTATTCACTATTAATTTTTATCAAAAAGAAACGCTTAATTAACCATGAACCTGCTTTTATAGATCCTCGAAAAAAAGTACAGCTGCAATTACAATAAATTTACTTTACCATATGTTAGGAGCCTGTCGAATTGCCCACTGAAGTAATTTATCAGTAAAGCAGACATATCCACTGCATTTTACACGGTTAAGATGATTAATCATCTGCAAAGACTATGATCAATAAGTTTCTCCGTAGATCTAATGAACGTGTTTTAATGAACGCATTGATATGCTGTCTAGAAACAATTACGATATAAAGATCTATTAAACCTAAAACCAACTGAAGCAATATGCTGTAGATGGAAGTCTGGTAAATGTAAAGATAGCATGTATTGCTTTTACCAGTGGCATAGATTCCATCGTTTTAAAAAGAATTTAAATATCAATCAAGTGATTTTTTTATATCAGATATTAACCTATAACGAGATTCTAATTAAAATCAACGAGAATATACCGATTACTACGCTGGCTAATGTTGGTCAATTTGAAGAGGAAATAAAATTTTGGGATGCGACCATTTAGCATAAAAGCAACACTCATTTCCCAATAGGAGACTTTCCGACCAAAAAAACATATTCTATAATTATGTTATATAAAACGATATTTGCAGAACTCTTATCACGTCCTATTAACACTCTTTCAATACAAATTATAAAATAATTAAAAAATATATTTTCAGCTTATTCTAAGGAACAATATTTGGTTTAATTACTAATACTCTAATGTAGAAATCAATTATAGAGACCAGCCAAAAAGTCGAAAAACAGCTGAATATCTCAAGATTTCAGAACAAAATAAGTTAATTTTCTCGACCTTGTACTTTCCAGTTTTAGAGATTCAAGTCGAAATTGATTTTTGCTTAATGGAAAAGGGCCAGCTTCATGATTTTATGCCCTTGAGGAATTGGAGTAAAATTTGATAAGTAATCTGTCAAAATTTCTGTAGAAAGCTATTAATCTAATATATCTAGCCTATATCTAGCCTATATTTCTAGACTATTTAGTCAATCTGTATAATAATTGGAAGCCGTAGAAACGTCGAGTGGGCGCCTTCTCATGACAAATTCCTAATTATAGTTGACTAACTATGATGCTGCTAACAATCCCTAAACCACCCTAGTAGTTGGTGCTTTATCGATATAATTAATAGGAGCTCCCATACCCACCTCGAGAACATCTCTAAAACTTCTCTGCTATATTTCAAGATCGCCGAGGAAGTGATTGTTATTGTTTTTTTTTCTTTTAAAATTAAATGTGCATCATTCACTTTCTGAAATAAATCATTAAACAACGCAAGCTACGCTTACTTATACATCTGCTACGTTCGAAAGTCCAAAATTATGGTCAATAATAGTATACGTGTCTTAAGGTTAATATCACTTCAAATAAATTAATGTTTACATCAAATGCAATCTAGGAAGACACTTAAAAGAGACAGGTTAATATATCTGGGTAATATAATTTCTCAGAGCTATTACGTTGCAATAACTTTGTATTCGATTCTAGTAAAGCTTTGTCAATTTCTCAGCTTGATGGATTGTGTGAAACTGGTCGAGAATAAACATACAAACAGTACCAGTATAAAGAATCTCCTAACTTCCTTTGGAAATTATAATTATTATTAATTAAGAAACCTTGAGGGGGAATAGTATCCCCTAAAATATGCAAAAAAAACTTAACAAATGTGGGTCCGCAAATGAACGGTTTCGAAATTACGGAGGGTCATTTCTTTTTGCAAAAAGATTTAGTAAGTAAAGTATTTTCTTACTGTAGTTGACATATAGTGGTTAGTGCACAACCTTACAATTTTTTTTTTACTATTTTATAGTTTACTCCAACATTAAATTAGCTGATATGCATTTTATGAAAGGTGGTGCTAATGTTTACCAATTTATTCGGTATATTTAGGGAGAGCAAGGCTGGTGTCCATTCCTGAAGGTAGAAGAGACAATTTTAGCGCGGGGAAGTAATTTAGGAATTAGTGCCCTTCTTGTTTGGAGAATCTTCTACGAGAAGCGGCTTTACCTCTATCATGTACAAGTGTTGGTCCTAAATCATCTGATCACGAAGTAAATTTTTTGTGGTTGGTTTCTACGAAATGATGCTGAGAACCCTAATTTTGCCGCAAATATTGGCTATTTTTTGCGACAGGTTAGTAAGCCCAGTTTTACTAAACCAGTTAACAGGCGCTGTTTATCTAAACTTTCCGCAGAACATAATAGACGATGCCTTTGATGTCATTCCTTTAAATCAAAGGCAACAAATGTAGTTTCAGCGATAGTGCTCCTGCGTATTTCAAAATTGATGTTAGGAATCATTCCTACGGAACTTTTGGACAAAGATGGGTAAGAAGAAGAGTACCTGATTGAAACCTTGTTGATTTTTTTGTCTTTGGGAATATTTGAAAATTTCGGTATATGTTACGACTGAAAATTACCTCGAGCAGCTGTAGCAGCGAGTAGATCAAGGATGCCACCGAATCCAAGCCAACGCAAGGATTTTCGAGAGCATTTGTGACTCCTGCGAAATGGAGGAAGGGCACTTTGAGCATCTGATTTGAGTTTTTGTCTGTGTTGTTTGTAAATAAATTACATTACATTGTTCTGGCTCCTCCACGATCTTAACAATCAGTAGGTTGTCAAAAACGCTGGCCTCAGCCATGTGCCCTTCGCCAAATCTTTAGAAAATTGTAACAAACTGTTCTCCAAAGTAGTTAGTGTTGTTTTTTTTTTTGTACTGAAATGACTTAATTGCGCAAGGGAAAGTTATATCTTAAACCGATGACACATCATCGTTAATCGAAATATTTGGGTGAATTTGTACATTTGTACAAATATTTCTTCTCCTGAATTTTACCGTATGATGTGGGAGAAGCAGGGCGATTGTGAATTTTCAAACAGCCACCTGTACAGAATTAATAGCAGATTGCTATTGTGCCGCGTTTCTACTATGTTGAAGATGTTAATCTAGCAATTATATTCACAATAGAGACTCTGTTTAACGTGTCGAATATTTTGCCTACTGTTTATGATATTTAACTCAATTCTGTGTCAGAATGACAATGCAGTAATTAAAGATTTCCGGTAGCTATTGAAGACAGATGTTTTGCATTTTTAGTATTGTCATTATCAGTAATAAGGAAGTTGTATCTTTTGGTTGCAGATTGTATTCATGAATGAATGACTATTAACACAAATCCCATTAGCCTCGTTTCTGATCTAGAGAAAGATGATGAAAGTTGGTCTTGGCTAGGAATTAGCGTGTCTAAGCGCCAACTCTATTGTTTACAACCGAATGCATTCGTATCTATGTGTATACAAATAGACCAGTAGGTATCTGCAATAAAATTGCAAGGAAGTAATAAAGCTAAATGCCACGGTATCGCTTACTTACACAAGCGTCTTTCAAATGCCGCTTATTGTCTGTGTCGGTAAAAATATCTACTCTTTTCCGTGCTTAATCTATTACTCTATGGCGAAAGAAGCGTCTTTGTCGGCAACACAAAACTACTGTTTACAGCTTACCTGCAGTCAATTATAAAAGTCTGCAAATGCCCAATGTGATTTTTTGAAATATTGTAATTATTGCTTGGTAGTAATTTAATTTAAATTTTGATTAAAAAATGCTTGAGACAATTTTTCACTGAAAAAAGGTCCTGACAGAATTTAAACCAGTTGTATTTATCCTATCATAACATTAATTATTGGAACAATCGCTGTGTGCGTTAGATTTTATTCTTTTATTTTTCTTGTAAATTCATTGTGGCAAAAGTAAACGCAGCATTTTTACGATATGATTTTGTTCTTCTAATTGCAGATTTAATTCATATTTAGTATAAGTACTTCATTTACGCTTGCATTTTTTCTAACAGGATGTTGCACATTTCATTACAGAGGCTAGAATGCAAAGATACTTTTCAATAGATGACGATGCTTGCTAGTACTGCTTTATGAATCTCATGCCGGTTGGATTTATTTTGATAGTCTTCGAAAGTAAGTAGTGCAAATTCTACCGTGACTATGTTCCTTCACATTTTATGGTTCCAAAGCGATTCACGGGGTTTCAATGTGGTCCAACCAGCACAAATACGACGCTCCGCTGAAATGACGAGGAAATGATCAATAAAATCCGTGACATCGTTTTGGCCGGTCGCAGAGTGAAGATTTAGGTATGAGAAAGCATTCAGCGCGTTAGGCTCACTGTGTGGCAAAACTGGAATCGAGCGACCTCCTCACAACGGTGTCTAGATATGTGTCAGCGCAATTCTGCGGCGATATGTGACTGTTGATAAATCTTCCTATTCCTAACTACACGTCAGACTCGAAACAGAGAGCTATTTTACAGCCTCGGAGAAATCTTATCTAATCTTTTTGTGGTGCTTAAGAAAGTTGGAATATCCGTGGGCGAAGTGTATCGAGCTGGAAGAAGATGTTGAGATGTAAATGAGAAATTATCGATTATTTTCTCAAACAGCATGACTTTACTCAACCCTCGTATAGTTATCGTTACAGGGACTATGATGTCAATAAAAATACAGTGTCGATAGCAGTTGTCGTTGGCGCCATGAGGAATGTCGTTCAACTAGAATGGCTTGATCAACTTCTGGTAGGCGTTCTTCTTCCATTTCTTTTTTGGTCAGTTTGAAGCCTGTTCTGCGGGGAACCTTCTTGTTTCTAAAGATACAAGGATGGTTAAATAACAAAATAATAGAACTTTTTGCCACATATTCAGAATCTTGTATCAGCAAAGCAATTGGCTGTACCAGTTTATAGGAAATGACACTATCTTTGGTTTTTTAGATGGAACACCTTGTATGTTTTCAAATTTTCGGAATCTACGAGTTATTCTCCTCGTGAATGCATCAATTTCGTAATCAAGTACTTTAAGTTGCTTTTAAGAAGCATAAATTATTAGAGCAAAACAATTTTTGACTTTTTAATTAAAATTTTATATAAAATGTTTATCAAAATTTTCACAAATCAACTGCAAGTTACTTGTTAAGCTGTGTTTGTTAGTCATGGCACACTTCACGCGAAAACATTGCTGTCATGAGTCACTAGACTGAGACCTTTAACAAGCTCTTAGAAAAAAGAAATATTCTTTGTTTTCTAAAATCATGCATTCAGATGCAGAATGACTCGTAGATTCTGAAGATATAAACATATACATGTGATCCGCTTGAAAGATCGGTGAACTGATACAGTCAACTGTTTTTCCGATTCAAGGTCCTGAATCTACCGCAAAAAGTTCAGTTGTTTTGTATATTTAACCAACGTTGTATCTTTAGAAAGAAAAAAGTTGCCCGTAGAACAGTGTTCAAACTGAACAAATGCTATCGGGAATAATGAGGAAAGGGAAGAGACGACAGTTTGCCTTCTTAGTTCAAAAAGCTGTTGAGTAAAGGCGTATATGATTTACAGTTTTTGTATTGAATCAGCAGTGCGCTTAAGATGATTATTCAATAAACTAATAAGCTTTTTCATCTCAGTAATGTCATATATAAGAAACAAAGGAATACTAAATAGATCAGTTTGAAGAGAATTAAAATTGAATTGCTTCAGCAAACGGTAAGTCCGTGTACAATTAATGGTAACAATATTCTGACCAACCCAAATTGCAATAAATTAGTTCGTGATCAGCTAAATGTATTTTCTTTACAAACGAGTCCATATTCAAATTTCTGTTCTATACGAAATTTGAACCAATTAAACTGATACATCTTGCAGATTCTATAATTTGCGCTAAACAGTGTACAAGGCATCCATGACACTGTAGATGATAAATTATCAATTTTATTCATATCAATGTTAGTCTTCCAATAGCATCGTCATGTCACTTTCGGGAGCGACTTCTGAAAGTTTGCTTCCTAATTCATTGACAGAGCGAGTGTAGCGACAATGCTGAGGTAGCTAGCCTTTTCTATATTGATAATACCATAATCAATGCATCTTTTACATGCGTTCGAACCGAGCTCTGAAACATTTTTTCCACTGTGAGGACAGTATTTTCAAAATATGATTTTTGAAGGCTTCAACAATCTCTTTAAGGTGATAAAAACCGTTGCCCTCACAGTTTTTTGACATTAGAGAGCAAAAAGGAGTCGTTGGGCGATAAGGCATCTGGATACGGGCAGTGAGACATAAATTCGATGTTTTGTTCCTTCAAATAATCAATTGCTTGATGTGAGAAGGTATTGGCATTGTCATCATGAAGAATAGTGTGAAGTTGTCAATTTTTCCTGGTTTCTTGGATAACTTCCGACAAACAAACTTTGCCGTATGCCGTTCAGCATTAACTGTTCGAACCGCCAAAGCAATGCTTGCGACATATGCGGTACAACGAAAGAAACAAGCAATCATTTTCTAAGAAGCACTTCGTGATCAAACAACTTTTGTTGCATTCGGTCCAGCTGGGAATGCCCAAACTGTATATCCAAGCTTCGTAACATGTTACGATGTTTTTTGAGCATTTCTTTACACCAACTGATACGAGATTCGTTTGTTCTCGGACCGAATTATGGGGAATCCATCGGGAATAGATCTTTTTCGCACATAAATGATGCTTAAGGCTGCATCTATCTCACAGTAAATCAGATGGCGATCCTATTCAATCATGTTGTGCACAGCAACGAAAATATTCGCGTGAAATTTCAATCCTTTACAAACTTGCTTCTCTTCAACGTTCGTTGTAGACGGCTCTATCGATTTCTGTGCCGTCATTTCCTTAATAATTTTAAGGGTTAAATTTTAAAAAATATTACATGTATTCTTGCTTAGCCACATTTCACTCAAGCAAATTATTGTAAAATCCTTAATTTATTTATTTTGTCATGCATGACGAATTTTGTATCACTTTAGTTGCGAACTATTATTATCATTGTTATATTGTATATAATGCAATGAGTAAAAGAAAGGAGTTTTGCATGATACTGCAACGAAATTAGTAGATTTTACCTTCTTCGAAAATAATTTATTGCACACATTTAGTAATAACAAGTATTGCCCTTTAAAATACCGTAAGTTGATGGACAATTTAGGCCACGTAATTTGTTTAAAAAGTTCGCTTTATGACGTCGCAGCATCAGTAATAGCAAAATTACTGCTAGCGTGTTCATAATTTTATTGTAACAGTTTGTATTTGTATGTATCAGGAACATATGCGTGTGAAAATCATTACGCTTCATCGTACCTACGTATTTACGACAAAATTGTGAGGGCTTAAGCAATATCTAACGCCAACGCGCGGACCCGAAGTCCCCGCGAGCGAGTTAGAAAGCTTCTTCCCATCGCTCGAGGTTCCGATTGAACGTTTAGCGGTAATTATGTAGTACGCGTATGTACCTCGGTACACGGATAGTACGCGCGCCGTTTTATGTGTTTATTGCGGTCCGGTCGTTCGGTCGAGGCGATAGTGGCGCCATTGATCGGTCGCGTGAGTAGCGCGGATCTAACGGCGCGCCGAAAGAAATAATCTATTGTGTGGGATGCGCTAGGTTTAATTAGCTATTTGCCGTGCACTTCGAGTTTAGTGCGATTATTATTATGCGGTATTGTTTGTACTCGTAATGGCGGGATACCGAACGACGGTAGCTGTTTCATAGTTATGTTTACTGGAATATTTTACGCTTCGCACAGTAGACTTTAATAATACATTTATCTATTTTCGAATAAATTGTTGCCTTCAGCGTTGCATATTTTACGTTTAAGGACTTATTTTTATCCTGGTTTTTAGATGCAAATTACAAATAATAACGTTCAGAAAAGATGAATCAATAAAGAACCTTAAAACCTTGACGTTGATCGGCCCTCCCTATGCTAGCGCGTTATTTCAAATGACGGAATTTGAATTAAGCTTGGACCTGACAAAATTTGGAACACTGCAATAAATGAAATCGTTTCGAAAATACACCACACAGCGAAATATATTTTCTCTCAAAGGCAACTCGAGCTAAGAGCCCCATTTGTATTGGTGTGTTCATTGCTTTGCGTTACCAATTGCGTTTGTTAAACTTTTATCACTGGCAACTACCATGCTTATTTGAATGAACTAAATGTCACTTTTAACAAAAGCTTATTACAGCCTGTAATATTCCATCCCAGTCCGCAACTAACGTTTGAAGAACTGATATCAGCAATATCAGTTAAGCAATCGTAAAATATGGAAATTTCCGTCCGGACTTGACGATTTATTACAAAGTGATATTTAATTTGAGAAATCATTGTAGACAAAATAGAATCTATGGGCTTCTATGGGAATAATAGGATTTATGGAAAGAAATTACATATTAAGGATCTGAAGAAAACAGAATAGGGGAGTTACTTAGTAATTTCTCTGCAATTATGGTTGGAATCTACAATGAAATCCCGGGGACAGGGAGGGAGGCTACATTAGTCTTCCAAGAATCGAAAAGGGAGTTAGGAATATTTAACTCTGACAATGGACTAATTAAAGTAATTAAATTATTGATAAATATGGAGAATCTACGAAAATAATTAAAATTTTTTTCTCTTGAAGAAAATGGTTTTAGTCCATGGAAACGTTAGATTCAACATAATATAGTAATTAAAGAAAATAGGCCACTACGCTCAAGAGTTCTATTTCCCCCATTTGAACCAAATTGCCCATGAAAGGTATTAAAGATATACCATATACCTTTCGAACATTATGTAAAATTACTGCAATGATTTGGTAATTTTTTGTTGTAAATACTATATCGAACGTAGCTGAATTACGCAGATCTTCATATCCAAATAACCTTACTTAAAGGAGCAAAGTGATGATTGATCTAGGGTTTTGTAGGATTTTTTTTTTGAATTACAAAACTTTTTCACCAGCCCATTTTAACATTACACTACATTTCTCATGGTTTCGTGATAACCTATCACAATTTATAGTAAGCACTAGCTAACATAATAACGTATACCAGCGTATAGCAGTTGGTTTTCATTTATTCTGTTTATTTTCAAAAATATTTCCTCCTGTCGCCGAAACTAAATATTAAAATCAACTGTTTATTAATCTAGATAAGCGCCTGGAATAGTTTTCATTTCGCAAAAAGTGGCATTTTTTGCATGACATTTCTGGCGTAAACAGTTCGGCAGGATATTTGGGATGTATCGAAAGCACGTAAATATAATGTCCGATCGGAAATTATGTATTTATTCATTTTAGCGACCGAAAAAATTCCCATTTCCACCTACGCCACGCATCTAATTGTTTCGATCTGGCCGTCAAAGTTGTCATTTCCTGTAAATGTGTTTTTGTTGAATGTCCACCCACTGAAACGAGTAAATTTGATTAAGCTTGACGGATGTTTTCCACCAAATAAAGCGGATCTTTAAAAAAAATGCCAAATTACTATATCTGTATCAATCAAATATACATAGTTACAAATGTTTTAATTTTTTTTAAATACTAAATTATGTGAAAAAATTGAACTGAATGGAAAACATTCTCCAATCCATGATTTATTATAATTTCAAAGAAGGTTTAAGCACTTATGAGTACAAGGAAGCTTTACATTGAACCTTTAGTGGAAAAGCACTTTCTTCGCCTTCAATTTATAGATACTTTGAACGCGAAGGAAGTGATGTCCAGCATCAGAAAGGAGCAAGACTTCCACATACGACTGTCACCCAAAAAAATATTGTTGCTGATAGGAAGAAAATTATAATCATTAACAGAATGAGAGTAAATTCAAATGAGAAGACTTGTAAACGTAAACCCGTTAACGATGTTTCCAAAAAATCAACAGAAACTATTCGCCGTGAGCTGGCTAAGGAACTGCCAGAAACGATCGCGATAACATCCGAAGAAATTTCTGCAACGCAAGGAGAAAATTTCTTCCCGGGTCGTTATCACAAAATAAAGCAGAAGTCTATATTAACAGTGGGAGCTGCTGATGTTAAAACAAGCAAGGATGAAAGTTTCGTTTTTATAAACTGTCCAGTGAGCAATATTATAATGTTTTCTTGTGAAACTAATGTTAAAAGTTTATTTCTTATTATTATTTGCAGTCCATAGCCTTGATAATAGACATTATATTCTATTGATGTTTTGTTCGTTGCCTGACAAACGCAGTGAAACATATCGAAGATTATTTGAAATGCCAACAACAGAAATCTCTGGACGTTGCTTTACAATAATACAACCATCCTGAAGCTTTTGTAGATTTTGAGAAAGGCCATCAACACAGATCTATGGTTGTCCTTTCCATTTACACCAGTCGTCGTTCAAGAAAATCCAAAGCTTAGATTTAATAATCTAAGCTTTGGAGCGCCTTAAGTTAATCTTGTTAACGTTTTATTTTACTTGTTCTCTCCTCGCTTCCCTCGCATTGTATCAAGTTGTTATAAAAAGATAGTGAAAGCTGCGGTGACTGACATACCGAAGATGGCGGAAATAGTTTTTCAAAAAGTTTAACGTACTTCTTAAATTTGCCTGCTATCGGTTCCGGGTAAAACCGCTCCTCAGATACTCAAATTTAATAGTCTAAAACGCATGTTGTTCCTTGTGTATGTATCTAATATTTTTACAAAATGAAACAAAAAGCTATCCCTAGAAAGAAATTATCCACTCTAGAACGTCCATCTCTTTTTTCTTTTCGCCCTTCGAAATATCGCCAGCTTAAGTACTTCAACGCGATCACATCCGGTCCGTGCTTTTCAATCTATTATGAATGCCCAGAAATGAATCGTTCGGAATTTCCACGGGTTCAGCGTTTTCTCAACGAGGTACAAGTCTGGAAGCGAAGAAAGAGATTAATTTTATCGGAGAACTTTTGAACGACAACGGACTGTCGCCATTTGGAAATACGAGCATTCGTAATTTAGCGATATAGAGCGACGTCAACAGTATAAAATTTAGTAGTGGCAGGTATGTAACGTCAGTTTGCGTGGTGGTATGCATATTCGTTAATGATATATTCAGTTGTACAGGTTTTGAATTTGAATTTATTGAAAGAAGTAGGGAGTTGGGATGATGAAGCGTATTTGTGAAGTTGTTTATAGACGTCGTTGTTATTATTTATTGGAAATAAAATGGCCAAAATATTTTTTTCATCGCACGTAAAAGATGCTGAATTATTTCTTTCTTCCATAATTAGTTTTAGAGTAGTAGGTGTTGAAGACAATTTATTGATTTAATTCAGCCATATTCCAATGATTAAATTAATTTCAACAAAAGGACTAAGGTTTCGATGTATGTGTTACCTTTGTTTTTAGTTCTGAAAATGTTTCTTAACCATTGTATTACCTTATAATAAGAAGAATTTGATAAATATCTGGCCTTGGCAAGGAAAAAACATTACTATGTGTACAAATTTCATTTTTCAACATAGTCTCCTTTAAGGTCTATACACTTAGTTCAACGTTTCCTATCTTTTGTATCCCTTGTGGCTTTGGTCTTCTCTGGCGCTGGTTAGCCGCGAAGAACTCACTGTTTGAAGTGTTTCTTGGATCTCTGGTGTGCTGTGATAAATCCATGTTTCGTCAGCAGTGATGAATCGATGCCTAAAATCATTCGGATTGTACCAAACATTCCTTTGAAGTTGTGTATATTGTGAGCAATCGCGACACCCATCTTACGGAAAGCTTCCTTACATGAGTTGTTAAAATGTTATACATCCAACCAATTAAGATGCCCTCGGCAATCTCACGCACTTTTCTCCTCTTGTTATTCATTACTATATTGTGAATTTCTGATGTGGTGATCTCATTTGGACGACGTGGACGTTCTTTATCAAAATGCTTGTACGGCCGCGTTTAAGTTCAGCTGTCTAATATTTTATGGTTCCAGCTTTAACTCACCATTCGTTTTCTTTTTCAATAGAAAAAAATAGAAAATAGTTTTTATTTAAACGTGGTCTTGAAAGTCCAGCCGTAGAATTTCCTTCCAGATGGAACCTTTAAACTTGCTAAAGCTTTTGTCGATCTGAATTTTTAGCAAATATTATGCTTAGCGATTAAGGATCTTACAGAAATTCTTATATAGTTAATAACGTGTTCCATAAATTGCCATCGTCAGCACAAATTGCCGCGTAAGGCATTTAAAATTATGCTTTTCATCAGTGAGTAACAGATTAACACAATTTTTAACGATATTTTAACAGTGCCCTTGTGTGTTAAAATAGTTGGTGGCTTTTGATGAGCGTTAACACTACTCTAGGATCCTCTTCCTTAAATTCAGTAGGTGGTCTGCTGTGAAGTGCTGATGTCGATTGTGACTGATAGCAATGAATTTGTCCAGAAAATGTTCTACCATATTTGGATCTTCTTGACATAGACGGTAGAATTGATTTTCAACTCTTCCGAGCTTAGTACGGCACTTTAGAGCGGGCTGCCGTCCTATTTTCCGATTTTCTGTTTTAGATGCTTTTTTTTAGACCGCGGCAGGAATTTGGAGCGACGCATATTTGCTGCTTCTTTGGTCGGCTTACCGGCCTTTTCAAATCCCTTGACCCTTTGGACACTATGGTTTTTGGGTCCACGGTGAATTAATGTCGCTTTTGCGTCCCAATTGCTTTAGACTCTATGTATAGTCGTGCCACAGATTAGATTCAAATTCATAGGTTTTGAGTTGAGTCTTTCATGATGCCTGACTGACTCATTAGGTGCTTTTTAGCACACAAGCTTAAAGCAGAAACCTTTGCTTGCAAGATATATTAGTATGGTAACTCATTCAAGTACTCCGGTTTTCCCAACATAATCAACTGTAACAAAACAAAATTTAAGAAGATAAGAGCAATAATAATTATATTTCCAAGGTGTATTTCTATTCGTTATTAATTTTTCGTTTTCTGTTATAGGTAAGACTAAAATCCAATCATTGCTACAGCAATCCAATATACCATGAAAATTCAACAAAAATGTAAGTAGAGAACTCATATAAGAAACTATCACTAAGCTTCCTCTACCCATAAAAACCAAGAATGTTAGTCTTGAACAACATTGTAGGATAAAACCGTTGCAATAGACATCTTTCCGAAGTTTTTGCTTAGTTACATAAACTTCCTTACATTGGATATTCGGGCTAATAAATTTATTTATTAGCCCTTATTCAAAGATTGCTGCATTATTATTGATTACTAAAGCGTAATCTTTCAAAATTATCTGAAATATTTTTTTTATAATGGTAAGGTTGGCAATATAAATTAATGCAACTGTACGGCCATCGCCACTCTTTCGTGCTGTTGTCATATGTAGCCATAGAATTTTTTGTGAATGACTCGTGAGGGTTCATGAAAACCAATTTATATTGCATTAAAAAAAAGAAATTGCAAATTACGGCTAAGTTTATAAAAAAAAACAAAAAATGAATGTTATTAAGTAGGTTAAAAAAAATATTTATTACGCAATATCATCAGTTTTTCAATTTATTGGGTATTTTCAATGTTTCTTCAAATCTTACAAAGTTTTGTCGTTAATTTGCTCTAGCTTTCAAGGCAATCGCTATATTACACTAATTAAAAATGTATGAAAAGCATGTCAAAAAATATTGTACTAAAAAGCGAATCAGGAAATGTGTAACACCAAAAACAATACGAAATAGGCTGCCAGAATCAAATTTGCATGCTTGAATGGCACGTAGAAAACCTCATCAATACTGTAAATAGAAAGAGACTATAATTTGCGCCAACGTTCATAAATAAACCAGCCGATTTTTAGAAAACTATTACTTTTTCGGATAAAAGCAAATTTAATCTACAGGATTCTGATAAACGTGGATTGGTGCGGCAAAAAGAAAGGGCCGCATGTTTGATATTCATTATTAGCACACATATTTCTAGTAAGTTGATGGACGCCTAATCCGATGAATACTTCCCACCAATAATTTGTAAATTTTTAAAGTAAAATCTTGTTTTGTGGAGCCCTTATTGTTGGTGTTAAAATATGCAGTGTGCCATAGGTTCTTAACCTATTACTTTTTGATATAGAAAAATGTCTTATTGAGTATTGTTGGGTGAATGAATACTTATTTCCCTGACTATATTATACGTGGCTGTGGCAGAGTTACGCTGTGTTGAAGCCACGCAAAGCTTAAGTAACAAACTTGCCTCTGCAACGGTGCTGATTGCGAACTAATGAAATATTTACTTAATAAACTTGCGTGTTGTCAGTGCGTAGTTCCGATGGCGGGAAAGGTTTCCTCTTGGTCCTCGCTTGCTTGTTGGGACTTCACCTGTTGTTTTCGATGACGACGCTAATCAGCTTCTTTTTATGCACTTATTTTTTCACTATTGTGGTTGTCATCTACGCCGTGCTTCTGTGGTACACCTTTCTGGTATCGCCTTGATTGGGCAATTCATAATGTTTCAACAACGTTGGCGTCCCGGGTCCCTCTAGAACTCCGGAACGCGGACTTATCCTCCTGCAAGATAAGTTTATTAATTAAGTTAGTCCTTTGCTTGACTTCTATGTTGGATAGTGCGGGTTTGATTGAGCCCGTCGTCTCGCTTATCCGCTGGTCTTGCCTCCTTGGCTACTTAGGGAGGACTCTCTTGTTTAATATTCCGTTCCGTGTTGGTGACGATCTCATCTTTTTCCCGCGTTTTCCATAAACCGCGGCATCATTAGTTTTTAGAACCAATCACCATACATGACAGAAAAGAATCGATAGTTTTAATACTTTACGTGACACTTTGCAGTTTGAATGGAATCATATAATTCTCACGGACACTCATATACATGGTTCATACAAATAATAAATATGTACACTATCGTCCATCTTAGTTCGGACACCTAGTAAAATGTTGTAAACTCTACTAAAAGATAATATAATTGCGTTTATATATAAATAACATATTTATATTAGGTCCTTTATGAAGTTTATAACCAATTGTACCGGCAAACTTCCAAGATATCGATTAGAGAATCATTAAAAATTATATTTTATGACCCAATATAGTAATTTTCAGAATAATCCTCATCGGCACAAATAGGATTATTTTTGGGACAATACTGCAGGTAATAAATTTACAATACTCTTTGGGGTGGGAGCAGGCCACCCGAAAGTTTATTGTGTATTGATAAATGCTTTACTTTCTAAATAAACCTGCTTGTGCGTGCGTTAGTGTTAATAGCGTATCTTTTTGTGTGAACCTGACTAAAGTTATTAAAATGCCGAGAGGAAAACCGACAAGTTTAGAAAAGCGCTCTGTAATCGTTGCTTTTCATCAAGGAAGGTTGTTCAGTGCGACAAATTTCCGAAAAAATACATGTTAATAAATCGACTGTTAGTGATATCATTCGGAGACATCAACGCACGGGCAATTTAAGAGATCGGACGCGTTCAGGTTGTAAGAGAATAACAACTCACGCCGTCGATGAGCGTATAAAATTGCTCAGCAAGCGAAATAGAAGACTGACAGCAACAGAAATCGCCGCCGAAATGAATCGCGACCGTGCAAGAAAAATTTCTGTTACTACAGTGAAAAGAAGATTAAAAGCTGCAAATCTTCACGGCCGCATTGCAACAAAAAAAACCTACTTCGACGGGGAAATAGGCAAAAACGGCTACAGTGGGCAGAAACACATAGAAATTGGACAGTGGATGATTGGAAAATCAAGGCGCGTTTTTGTAAGAAGAGCGAAAGGCGAGAGAATGTTGCAGGATTGTGTAGTGCCGATTGTCAAGCAAGGAAACAACAACGACCCCAAACACTCAGCAGTGATATGTAAAAATTTCTTAAATGAAGAACAAGATGGCACTTTACAAATAATGACATGGCCGCCGCAAAGCCCCAATCTAAACGCCATCGAGCTGTTATGGGATGAATTAGACATGAGGATCCGAAAGTATGCCCTACCTTCGTAGGCCACCTGTGGAAGATTTTACAAGAGTTACTCCATTACTCTTATGCAAAATAGAGTCCCTGAAAAACTAGTGGAGCGGATGCCTCGGATTGTGAAAGCAGTTCTTCGCGCAAAAGGGAGTTTCTTTGATGAATGGAATGTTTAAGAAGTTTTTGTTTATTTTTCGTTAGGATTACTTTTTTTTTTTACTTTTATACTTTAATTTTAATCGCTATTAATAAATGCAATAAAAATTTTAAGTTTTGGAAAAATGAGTTTGAATATTTTCTCGTTTTTTTTTTAAATTTTTTGCGTGTCCGAACTAATATGGACGGTAATGTATGTACATTTGTTAATTGCAGGCAAGGTTGAGTAATAAGTTGATACGTGCTGCAAGAGATCAGAAGCCCGTTGCGGTATGTTGTGCAACCAATTCCGTCGAACTGTTACAGCTAGAAGCTATCAATTTCAGCAGCTCGTTCATAGATTAACACAAGTTTTAATCTGCATATTTAAACATGACACAGTGCTCATACGTTTTTCAATAGAGAAAACGTTTTGTCCACATTAAAGCAAAAATATTGCATTGCGAATTTCTAGAGAAAACTTAAAACATTAATAATGATGAACAGTACTACAAATAGACAATAGACATTTTATACATTAATTTTAATCGCTATTAATAGAATGCAATAAAAATTTTACGTTTTGGAGGAATGTCCGGACTAATATGGACGGTAGTGTACATACATTCTGATACAGCAATGAAACCAATTCTAACACGTGTTTAAAATAAAAAATACCTTGTAAAGAATACTAGTAAATTTGGGTGTCCTATTACACCTTCTTTTAGGGCGAGGGGGTGATAGTAATAAATCCATAGAACATTTTATACGCACAATCTACACACTAAAGACGCCTGAGGTTATAAGGAGCTCCGAAGTTTATAGACTTCGTGGGGGCGTCACACACGTAGTGAAAATTATTTTCTGTCCCCTTCCATCTCATTAGTAATGATTATCTGAATACTCTGGAATATTAAAGTTAATGCTGTACTGGAATTAGGTGACAATAAACAGAAAGATTTTTTTATAGAGCGATAGGATAATAGCTTCAATTTACCGTGTTCAATTGTATATAATGGAAAAGTACGATAATGGTTTTTTAAATAAAATATACCCAAATATCAGACATTCACATTATTTCCAGTTCATGCGCTTGACGGTGTACTTATAATTAACCTGGTTTTGTTTCCCAATACACATTACTTTCTGATCAACTCATTAATAACAATAAGAAATGATGTTTAATTTCGGAATAGCCTTCAAATAGGAATTCTTCTTGTAATCTACTAATTCTAGACATTAAAAACATGCAAGTGCCCGAACTTAAAAGGTAGCAATATGTAAAATGTAAGGATTTTAAAAGCTTTAAGTTATTGTTATTATTTTGTTTGGTTTAAATTAGCAAATTGTTAAATTTTGTTGGAAAACAACCTAAATCATCGTCCATCCTATACAAAACTCTCTTCATTAGAAGCTTTTAGAAAAACATTTTTTCCAACAAGATAAAGTTCTCTACCACGCGTCTTGAAAAACTAAAAGATTGGATATATGAAAATGGATTCCATTTTCGGTATTGGTCTGCCCAATCTCTAGACTTAAATTCACTCGAGCGTCTGACACTTTGCAATAACCTAATTAAAGGGT
Source organism: Marronus borbonicus (assembly GCA_902655005.2). Lineage (NCBI taxonomy): Eukaryota > Metazoa > Arthropoda > Insecta > Coleoptera > Scarabaeidae > Marronus > Marronus borbonicus. The sequence continues at coordinate 5,466,366 of LR737397.1, forward strand.
CACGAGTACTTTTTATAGCCACTGTTTGAAGCCAAAATGATAGAGGCGTGGAAAAATATTTCACCAACGATTGAGAAGCATTGGTGGGTACAATGCCCAAAAATAAACGTTAAGTTTTTTCAAGTTTAATGTTTTCCGTTCTATTGGCTGAGGGTGTATATTGGGATAATTAGGAATAAAGAAGCTTTTAAATGAAAATGTTAACGCTGACAACCTTTCTCTAGAGCTTCATGTCTGACTTAGCAAAAAGTAATGTCATTGGATTCCAGTAAAGATGTATGTACATCTTTGTTCTTTTCCGAACCTCCACCAAATCACCGTCATAAAAAGTGACCTCCTCTTTATTTTCTACGTTTCTTTTTTGTTAATTTTCCTTTCAGACGCCAACATCTTAAAGGTACCGTGCTCAAAGAAACATTTTGGGACATTCTCGCTGCGAAAATGGTACCAATTATTCCCTCCCTAATAGCTAGGCAATAACAATATTCCCTTCCATATCGCGACCGTAAAACGTAATTTACTTTATTTGAACGCACGCTAAATATCTTGGCAATTCATAAATTAAATCGTTCTCAGACGGCACGTAACTGCGAAACTGTATAACTTGGTATTTGTGCAGCGCGAAAAGGTACTTTTATAGTCCATAAAACGCATACGTTTTAAGAAGTTTGCTTATTGTGCGATACGCGCCTCTCACATTTATGAGGCGAAGCAGATTCGTGTTTATTTAATCCTTTGATTGTCTCATCTACAGTGCACGGTAAAATTATTCACTTATTAATAGAGAATTAGAAGAAATTATTTTTTTAAACGGAACATAGTTGTCTTAATTATGGTTATGATTATGGACAACGAGGGCGTTTCATGCTATTTAGGCCACAATGAGTCCATTATGCATCCGCTCTATATTTTTCTCTTTTCTCTTTGTGGTGGACGTAGGCAGCAGATGCAAGAATTTGCGGCAGCAAGGAGACCCCTAGGAACCTCCTCCTTGCCTATCATTTAGATGTCACATCAAGATGTGTCTTTTTCTTCATCATTTGCTTTCTCCACTTACCTACGTTTTCCGTCCTACATTTCTGAGGATTAGAAGTTCGGATTTAATTTCTCCCTTTTATTCTTTTAGGTCTGTTGCCGTTTCTATCTCTGTATAGCATCAATTTTTATTGGGTCGATGATGTTCTGCAATTCTCTTTAGATTCAATTTTGTCTGGATCATATTATCTGTGTTTAGCGATTTTCCTATCCGTTTTTGCGCGTTGTCTTTAGTTTCGTTCTATTTTTTTACACTCGCAAATTACATACACTCAATTATATCCTTCTTCATTCTTCACTTGGCTGTCGCTCTTGTACATCTTCTGTCTTTCAAAGACGAGGAGATCAATGTTCCACCTATTGATCTCCTCCTCTCTTCCAGGAATTCTTTGCAGTGCTTCTGTGGATTAATGTTATTCTTAGAAACATCTCGCTCTGAGCTTTCTTTATCATATTTAGATAACGCTTCTTTTTGAATGCAGTATGCCCGACAGCTGATACGCAAAATATCACTATGCCTAGAACCGCCCTTCTTCCATTGCTTGGTTCTCCGGTGTAGGCCATGATGTGCTCTAACATTGCTTAATATGTTCGCCAAAAGTTAGTCTATATGTATTTCCAGATATTTTATGATTTTAGTCCGTCCTGTATTGAGGTATATGCGGTGTCTTTCACATTCGCCTTTTAATATTATTGCTTCAGTCCGTCGGCCCGCTATTACTCCACTCTGCTATCCTACTTAGATTCTCATCCACGTTGAACTCATTGTCTGCCATCAACATGAGGGTTAAGTTGTCAGCATATCCTATTGCTTTGGCGTTCTCTGTTAAGTCAATTTTAAAGACACTATCGTAGACGATATTCCACAGTGTAGGTCCCGCTATTGATCCTTGCCGTACACCAATACTACTTTTTATCTTGTTTATTTTCGATATATGCAGATATCTCCCGTCTAGGTAGTTAGATACTATGTTAACAGGACACCTTGTCTTGACACACCCTTGCTTTCCTTTATTTATTATGAGACTCGAGTTAGCGGTATTGGAAGCATTTTGTAAGTCGATCGTTATCAATGCGCACCATTTGCAGTTCAAAACATTGCCTACTGCTTCTTGTATAGCGTATATTGTGGATTCGTCTTTCTAGGCCGTATTGATGTTTCACAAAACCTCCGTTTAGCTCTATCTCATTCTTGATCCCAGCCATAACCTAGTCAGCGATTCATACAGATTACTTAGCGTGTGTAGTGAACACAGTGGCCTGTGATGTTGGATTCTTCTCCTTCTTGAGCAGCCTTTCATATTTCCGTTCTATATTGGGGCCGTGGGACCTCCCTATGTCGTCACCCAACTTACTGCCTTGGCATAGACTAGGAGGTTGCTCAAAGAGCTTGTACTTTGGTTAACTGTAGAAACCTAGAAACTGGTCACCGATTTCGATGATGCTCTTTCGGATGTTCAAGATTTTACAACTTACATAGATCGTCTTTTCTGGAAATGTTTTACATCAGTTTCAAAACCAATTAACTTTAAAGCAGACGCCGATCAATTTAGTAATATTTATTACAACATTTTAGATTGTCAGTAGTCAATAGTAGACATATGGTGAATTCTTGTCTGTACGCTGACGTTTATTGTTAGTTAAAAAAGAGGTTTTTTAACATAATTTTCTCGTTTAATGGCTTTAATTTTATGGTTGTCTTTTGAATAAGTTCCGAATAAAGGACAAAACATTGAGTTTTAAATAAAACTCAGTTTATAATTTAACCATCCAGAAACATACAACGAGTACGACCGAGCACTTCTTACCTTCTACTTTTATTGTTATTATTCTTACTATTATTATTATTATAGAATTTATCGTAGAATACACATCAAGCTATCGCAGGGAGTTCAGTATTAATGGCTTCTTAGAAATCTTGCAAACGAATTTAAATAGTACAACATATGTATTTACAGGCACAACCCATACAGCGGACATAAAGATGAACACCCTGATATTTCATTCAAACAACAATATTTAAAAGATAAAGAAAGCATACTTTGAAACAGAATCAATATACCAAGCGACTTTATTTCCATTACATGGCAATATACATTTTATTGTCACGGCTACCTGTACCAGTAAGAGTCTTTTATAGATACTCAGTATTTGACTGCCAAGAATTTCAAAATCTCGCACTAAAACGCAATAAAATTTTAACGCTATTGAATAGTAATAAAAATCGAAGGAAAATAGAAGAATGCGTCTACTAACCGCGTACAGGTTTATAATGACGTCCATTAGGAACTGCATAAAAAATTTAACGATTAACTTTACAATCCATAAAGGGAGACGGTCGGAGAATTGGTAGCAAAAATCACAACAAACTAACCGCTGCCGGCAATAAAAGTAAGACCTGCGTCCTGGTGCCGAAAAAGCAGTATCTAATTATAAGCAGTTCTTACGGCGAACTCCGTTTATTAATGCTTTACCTACTATTTTAGCAATATGGAAATATAGTACAGTAACAACTAAAAAAACTTGGTCTTTATGTAAATGCGGCGTGCTGGAAGCATTTCTTAATCTCCATTTACATTCTGAAAGGTAATCATTGCAATTTACCCTTCAAGATATGATGTGAGATTTCCACTCTATACATACTAAGACAAACGCACACCATATACACTTCAGCCTCCTGCAGTTACTATAACTGTTGGGCCGCTCATTACATACACGAGAAAAGGTACTGCGATCGGCTGTAAGCTACTCCAACTGCCCAAAAAGATGAGTGGAGGGCTTTATCTCACGGAGGGATACAATTGGCATTTCCGCCGTGGTCAGAAGAGCCACCGACGCACGAAGAAGTTGTAACATACAAAGGTACGTTAGGTGCCCTACGAAGCAAAAGCGCTAGCTTCAGCCTAAATAGTGGTTTAAGTGAGTAATGAGTGTTTAATGAGTACAAGTGCATAAAGTGAGCCTGGTCATCACGTAAAGAGGGCTGTGAGCTACCTAAGAGGGTGAGAAGACGTTGTCCATTTCCAGCTAGCGAAACGCTGTCCATTTCCCGCTAACGAGACGCTGTCGTTTTCCCGCCAACGAACGGCATGCATCATCACGATAAGTCGCACATATTTTCTCTTGTTTATTTTGATGTTCATATTTGTTTGAAGCTTGTTGCTCTGAGTAGGTTAAATTACTTGTTTTTTTTTGTCATCAATTTTTAGTTTAATATAATTAATATTCATTTCATCCTGTTTTCGAGGACCCAACTCAATAATAAATTACATTTTATATAGATGCTGCCGAATTAAATTATTTAAAAGAAACTTAATTAATACTCAGCATAAGAATTTCAAAAGTAATTAATCACTATCATTACAATTTCACTTCGTTTGCCATCAGCTTCGTTGCATGAGAACTGGAATTATAGGGACAGATTGCGCAGTTGTATATACATAATATCAATTTCGCGGACAGCGTTACGGAACTACCTATTATATGAATGATTACGATTTAAGTCTGCGTGGAATTTCCCAAAGGCTAGCACCGTCTTAATGTAGCCCAATAATTTGGCCATATTCAAAGGTGGTTAATTATTTATAAGGTGCACGTTCTAGCTTGCAAGGCATCACTCACGATAGTTTAAAACATATTGCGCCCATTTTACTCATTTTTGTATATTTGGATTGCAACTATCAGATTATAAAAGATGTACATGTAAAACATATGCGGAACATCTGGCCCTTGTAAATGCTGTAAAACAAGGTCTAGTTTGTTCTACAGCATGTAAAACAAACTAGACCCATGCCCAATGACCAATATGATAAATAATTATTTAGGTTGACCCTCAGAAATACTCCAACAATTTAGGGGTGGCGCATTTGTAATTGCCAGCCAGAATATTTATAAAACTGATAGCAACAATTTTATACACACATAATTTAAAACACCCGGTATAGAAGACGACAACTACTGAATATGTTTTTGATTTTTATTACTGTTTAGAAAGATCGAGGTACTAACTGCCTTTTTTAAACCTGGCTACGCATATTGCAACTTAATTTCATCTCCTCTGTTCTACTTTCGTATTCGCACCTTCGATTTTACTATTTGGACGCGATTGTTCCGGCGCAAACACGACAAAAAGTGAGCCAACGAAACAGAGCGGTGTCAAATGAACCGATAAGGTGCGATCTCACGGACGCAGATGGCGTGTTGTCCGACAAACGAACGCTGCACGAGAAAATCTAGGGCTGACGCGCGTCGACTTTTCTTAACGTTAATTAAATGTTAATATTTGAGAATCCGTACGTTTGAGTAACGATTGTTTTAGGACGCAATTCAAGGTGGGTATTTGTGAAGCCGGAGTGAAGGGGGCATAATTAGTATTTACACAGTATGGCATTATGCGGCAGCGAATAAACGGTTGTAAATCAAGCAATGTAGAACGACAATCGGATACCTTTGTGTACGTATTCACACGTACAGTAGAGGACACAAGTTAAGCAACTATCTAGATGTTAGCATCAACGAAGCAAAGAGTTTGGTTGAAAAAACGAATTTTGACATGGTACACACATGGTTCGAGAATAAAAGAAGTCGGAACTGGTATAAGCGTTAGTGGTCCCCATCTAAAAGCGTGAATAAGACTTCGCACTAACATATTCCAAGCAGATATATTTGCCTTAGACTTGTACGCCATGACGATCCTTAGGAATGATATATGAGTCAGACAGCATTGAAGAGTCTTAAAGCAGACACATGTGGCTCATACTTGATCTATCAAGGCAGTTCGAACATAGAAGCCACATCATATTACGGTGAATCCCAAGCTACCAAGGGATTGGGGCAAATGGAAAGGCTGACGAATTGGTTAAAGAAGAATCGGGTATCCTTTTGGTTGGTCCAAATCCTTATTGTAGGGTACAGATGAGTTACCTAATGCAGGAAGTTAGTGAATTCGAAAAAAATCGGAAGGCACATATACTGGAATAGAATTAGGCGGAAACATCCGTATCATGATCGCTGCTATCGTTCAGCAAAAAGAATTGCAGCATACTGTTAAGTTTACTAGTAGGTTACTAAGCTCTAAACCATCGCTTATAGAAGCAAGGTATGTTACGGCAGAACACGCTCTATACAAATGTGTTGCTAAATGTTATCAGCATTTCTGTAGACTATTCCTAACATTTACTAAATTGAAGGAATTGTAGGTATTCTAAGACACATAAAGGTACCTTTGCAATAGATCAATTCAGATCGCAGTGACTGAAGAAATCAATGCCATCGTCCGCTGCAATAATAATGTCCACTACAACAGACCTAGTTCCTTGTAACTCGGATTTATGGAAAGTTTTAGCGAAACAGCTACTATACCTGGTGACCACAGAAGCATTAGTGCCACTATTTGTTTTCTACAAACGTTATTGGTCATTAATTTGGAGTGATTTTAATCCGTGGGTCTTTAAAGTGTTCGGTCTTGTTTAGTGTAATAGTCTTTTTTAAGTTTATATCGATTTGTGCGTTACTATCCTTTTTTAGAACTGTGGATGTTGCTAAGCTATTTTACGAATGTTATTCTTAGGGTGGTACCTGTGTTTTTTTCTTAAAGTTGTCATTTACCAATGAGAACAACAAAATTATATTAATCGTGTAATGAAAGTTTTGTTGTTACTGCCTTTTCTTACAATTTCTCCATGTCAGTCGAAGAAGGCATGTGAATGCTGCGACCCGAAGAAGACTACCATTCAATTAGATCGTTTTCATGGAATTGGTCGCTAAGCGTTATACAAGCTTCATTAGTTGTTTTAATTACAACTGATGTTTGGATATAATTCTTAATGTACTTATTCTTATACTTATAAGTACACGTGTTTCTAGTATAGTAATAGATTAAACTCGAATTTGATTTTATGTACCAGTATCCGATATGTTCTGCTACTAATTTCTAATATCGATTACACCACTTACTATTTCAGCAGTTTTTCCTATCTCATTAAGGGCAATATTTTTATCTTAAAGGGGAATAGGCGATGCACCGCACATTAGGACCTTAAATGCCTTTGAATTTTTGTATTGTTGCTGTTTCATCTTGAATTGTATGTTATACAAGTAATTTCGGAATTGTATATAAGAATCCTCTCCATATATGTACGTATATGTCCAACTATTGTCAAATATATTACAGATGTGTTTAGGTAGCTAGTCAAGAGGGTAACAAACATATATAAATTTTTTTAACGTAAACGTTTACCATGAATACTTCAGTACGAGAAGAAAGTTGAATAACCTTGGAAGAAAATCTAACATGCAACTTTACCACATTTGGATTACACCTAAAGCCAGGAATTGGAAACCAGGAAGAAAATGAAAATTATTACAGACTCGAGGAAACCCCCCCGGGGGATCTAATGTACTGTTAGGATCAATAGGTTAAACAAGCAGTCCTGAATTACATTCATTCAAGATAGATTATTTTCGCCATTTACACCATTGACCAAAATGATTAGTATAAAATATTATTTACAAAAATTGTTAGTAATGCTTCAATGGATAATATTTGGAGGTTATCAATGCTCTGCTACATATAAAAATAAATATATCTTAATAAAAATAATCAAAAGTTAATAGCAAAAATTTCCTGTAACTAAGGATTCTGTTTCAAAAGTATAACCTGGTACATAGGCCAATTGGTAGGTTTCAATTAGGCCCCGTTCACATAGGGTAGTGTAGATATTAGTGCAAGAATTTTGCAACTGAGATTTATTTTATGATACGCAAATAAAAACCAAACGTAGAATATAATAATGTTAAAGTTTGACGTATGCATGTATAGTTTCGCATAACACTAATTTCGCGCGACCCTACGTGGACGCTACTTTACACATTTCATTGGTTTTCGGGCTGAAACCGCCTCGATGTCGTAGCTTCTATCGATTCTGTGCGCAGTAGCAGTAGCAGCAGTAACAGTAGCAGACGCCCTAAAGGTATCCTATAGGGGTGTGGATGAAACGTCGGTAGAAGAACCAGAAAGAAGAAAATAATCTATAAAATATATTTTATAACTGAGTATATATTAAGATTGTTTGAAAGACTGAAGTGTTGCTATTGAAAGTAAGCTAATAATATTATGAGTGTAGGCTTTCACGACCGTAATCCATAGTAGAAATGTCTTTCGGGTGATCTTGCGTAGTTAATATTTTACTTGACGTTTCGCTGATCATGCTGTCAGCTTTTTCAGAAGATTTCTAAAGACTGGTGTTGTTGTCTCTTGCTCCTCGTTATATATCCCATTTCTGTTCCGCTTTGATGATCCATAACCGTTCCGCTTTGCTGATCCATAATCGTTCCGTTCCACTGAATCGCGTCGTGTAATACAACACGTCAAAAACGCCTTGCAGAAGAACGGCTACAGTACAAAAGATATAAGGAAGCCACGAGAGCAGAAAAAAAAATACGAAGACCAACAAGAACCAGCAGGATACGCATACCTTCCGTACATAGCCGGAGTCACCGATAGGCTAAAAAAGACGCTAGGGGAAAAAAACATCACCACACGATTCATCACGGTGACCAAAATCAACCAGCTACTCCCTCCTAACAAGGCCGTGTGACCGAAACTACGAGCAAAAGGCATATACCTACTGAAGTGACAATGTGGAAAAAGCTACATCGGTCAAACAGGACGGAGTATTCAGTGCAGAGTGAAAGAGCACGAGAGAGACGCACGCCTTAGGCATATTAAAATCTGCAGTAGCAGAACCCCTGCACCAACAAGGAGACCACCGCATAAGCTACAGCGACGTTAAGGTATTAGCCAGGACCAGCCACTACTACCCGAGGATAATACGCGAATCGATAGAAATAATGAAGAACACCAACAACTTCAATCGCGAAGACGGATACAAGATCAACAACACGTGGAAGTTAGTACTACGGAGTCGTCATACAACGAACGACGCGATTCAGCGGAACGGAACGGTTATGGATCAGCAAAGCGGCACGGTTATGGATCAGCAAAGCGGAACAGAAATGGGATATATAACGAGGAGCAAGAGACAACAACACCAGTCTTTAGAAATCTTCTGAAGAAGCTGACAGCATGGTCAGCGAAACGTTAAGTCAAACATCAAGTACGCGACAACACCCGAAAGACATTTCTACTATAATAATATTATGAACAACGAAACGATATAAATGTAGAATTCAGCAAGTTATTGAGGAGAAAATGCAGTTTAGATGATATTTTCAATATGTTGATGATTTTAAGCATTTTAATCGTCAAAAATTAGCTGAATGGAGGTTATAACACTTTGAGTACGTTAGCTTCTAGACTTGAAGGCTATTATTGACGTGGAAGAAGAAAGACAAATAAATATCTATTCATTTCATATGTACTCCTTTTCTGCCACAGTATTTTGTTGGAATTTGTTGTACATAGATGTATTCATTTTGAATATTCTACTTAACCACAATAATACCTCCCTAACGAATGCACCAGCTTATATATGTCCAGTATTGTACGTATGTACATTGAAAAACATTGTATTCCGAAAAAGTAGGTCGCCCCATGCGTTGGAAATAAAAGAAAGAAATTTGATTAAATATTAGGATAGTGGCTATTGACTGTTTAATTTACGGAATAGTAAAGTTCGATAAATACTCCGTTTGTAACGGATGTCTGTCCGCTCGTTATTTATTCGAATCGGCAATCCAGTGGACGTGAGGAAGCTATGTTTTTCCTGTAATAGACTTACAGAAGAATCCATGTTCCGTTCTTATTTCCTGATTTAATTTAGATCAAGGCTTTACTTATGTATATACGTGGGTTTCATGTTCTATAAAGGGATTGTTGTAGAATTGTCATAAATTATACGATTTCCAGGAAATAAAGAATGTAAATAACGACGTTTCAGTATGACAATATTTAGAAGATTGCTTTTGAATCTTTTAATTTCATCGCTACCATTACTATTTGTTGAAATATTAATTTGTTTTAGGGAAATAGAATTATTTAAGCAATATTTCAATGCGAGAACTACTTTTGGAAGTCCCAGTTTATTGTTTTCCACTTTACAACGTAGAAAAATGAAACGAAGTGGTTAAAGTATTGGATTGAAATAATTTTCAATAATCGCTCATGTTATAATAATTTTGAAGACCTATCAATATCTAAACTTTTTCTGAAAAGTAAACACAAAGAAATGGGAGATATTTCCTGAAATTTGAGCGATGTTTTCCACCCGTTTTAAAAATAGTATTGGTTCAAACTTTCGAAAGTTTATGAAATTGACCGCGAATTCGAAGGATCCATGAAAATGTGAAATATTTAAAATTGAAATTATTAGTTTCCAGGAAGCAACAATTAGCGTGCAGTTCCTTTTTTTTCCGATAAAATTCGGCTATAATTTCTCTAACGCAGAGGGTATCGTTACTACGAGGGTGGATCATTTATTAGCGAACCTAGACGCATTTCCTTTCCTTCACCAATATTCAAATCTTTTCATTCTGTCAAAAGCAGAAAAAGCGCTCGCTTCTTCTTGAAATGGTGAATCACATAGATGCGTAGTACTCTCCTGTAATCGTTTCATCTTCCTGAAGATAATTGATAGGAAAAATCCTGCTCGAATCACAAAAGACAGTGGCCATAATTCTTCCGGCTGAGTATACAGTCTCCACCTTTTTCGGAGCACTTTCACCAACCTCAATTCGTTGTTTTGTTCGTTGCTTCATTTCAGGTGGATAATGGTGTATCCAGGCTTCGTCAATTGTTATTACTTGGTGCCAAAAGTCTTTTGCATCATGTTTTATCTTCGCTCAATTGAGGGCTGCAACGCGTTCTCGTTCATGTTTGTGGTTAACCGTCGACAAACACGACACCTAATTTTTTCATACACAATTCATTACGCACCTTTGTTCAACAGTAGATTTTTCTAATAATTTGTAGAGCGCCCACGTCTTATGGGCGTCCGTTACGTTGTTCATCAAATACACTTTATATTCAGCTGTCCATC
>LR737397.1:5477408-5735760 GCA_902655005.2 Marronus borbonicus
CAAATCTCAAAAGATAAACGTCATAAACGGTAATTTACTTCCAAAAGCTAGTCCCGCATAACCCAACACAAAGCTTCTATTAATATATGATATGAGATAAGATGCAATAAATCACTTATTTTGTCGCGCGGTCGTTGCTTTCTGTTAAAGAGTTTAGATTTTCGGGGTGAAACCGCATCATAATCATGAGTCTGCTGAAGTTTCGCTCTCATTTGTGTGGAACTTCTTCTGGGCTGCTGCATTTTGTATCGCTGTTGTGGACTCTTCTCACACTAGCGATATAACCTATTACCCGCTATCGAGAGTTGCTTTCAGGAATTTTAGTCTCTGGTGGATAAATACTGAAAAATGTCGTAGTATTTAAAGCATCTGGTTCTACTTACAAAGTCCATAATTCTGTTTATCGGCGTTCCCACAAGTAATTTCTGAAGTGATACAAGATAGATCAGAGAATAGAATTCTCTGATATGTTAGCAATTCCAAAAAGTCTAACATCTGTGTTTACTTGTTTTCGGTTTTGTAACGAGCTTAAATATATAATCTGCTGCTTAACTTAGATAAGCCCGGTGATTGATAACAATAAATCCTGTATGTCTTTGAGCTAGCATTTTGTGGAGCGACTGTACTTAATAGAAAATATTAATTGTAATTTATTTGGTTTGGCAAATATGGCAATAGGCACTTCTCTATTTAAAACTACTACACCATTACAATGAATATTATGAATAAAGCACAAGAAATTTAGCTTTGGAAGGGTATTTCATTTGGGAGCTTGGTTTACAGTTTACCTTCGACTTCGGTAACGCAGAGTAATCCAATTTCTTCTTTTAAAGATTCGACCACTTTCGCTGTTCGATCGGTAATGCGTTATGCTCTTACTTCGAAGAAAATAGTCGAAATCATAGGATCCTTCTATGATGTGTATAACTTACCGAATCAACTTCAATGTCAGTGTAAGGAGTATTCAGGCTAAGAAGTCTTCAGCAAGCCATTGGTGTCTTCAGTTTCATCCGATCTGAATGCTTGCCACGGTACAAGATTTTTCAAAGGAATCAGTATTTGAGGAAGTTGATTAGAGTCCATTTATTAAGAGGAAAGGACGTACCCCAACTGGTCACCTTAAGGAAGTGCGCACAATACTTAAAACTAAACTCCAGCAAACGCAAGAATAAGTTTAGAATTATAACCAACAATTGTACAAGGCTTAAACGAAAATCGTCACCGAAGATTGCATTTTAAGAGGTGGCGATTTGCTAATCGTGGAGTCTTCAATAGATATAACTATCATCATTGGTCTAATAAACATTCACATTTGGCGAATAAAAGAAGATTTCAAGTTCAATTTGCTTTTAATCTCTGATAGGGTATAACAAGTACGAAACTTTGTTTACAGTATTCTCTGTTGTTTGCGTTGGTATTCGTTTCAGATGGTCACTTAATAGCCCCTTTCATTTCTGATTAAACTTAACTACTAACAGACATTTGGAGCTACAAATTGTTAAGCCTGACGCCACGCAATAGGTTCCAGCAGGATGGTTGCTTGAGCCATAACATGCATGGCGTTCAACACTTTTCGAGAGAACACTTTTGTGAAAGAGTGTCTTTAAATAATTTATTAGTATAATGGCCAGAAGAATTATTTCATTAAACCCGTTGACTTTTGTTTATGGGATACCATTAGAAACGAAATATTTAATTTTGAATCGCCGGAAACTCCGGGAGCTTTAGAAACAGTGTTAGATGTGACCAATTGCACCATGGATACACATTTCGTACAGTTTGTAGTAAGGTGCCAAAAGTGTGTGGAACAGAATGGTCGTTATATTAAGCGGTTTCGTGAATCTGAACGTTCTTTTCCGATACTTTTTACTTTTACGATTTCTTATCTTTTCGTTATTTTAGAATATTCCTTAGCGTATCGTGTTAAATTTGTTTTAAATAAGTATTTGAACATTTTAAAACTATGGAAGCGGTCACATCTTAGAATTTGAAGAAGTTAGGGTAACTTTCAAATGAGATTTCTTGCGAATCATTTTCCATTTAATCGTTACTCTATACGTCTTCTAATAGCCGAATGAGCACCGAAATATGGACACGAAGAATATAACTTATGCACTTAAGGGTTCTTAAGTTTTGGAATTTGTTTGTTATAATTACTGCAAAGCTGCTAATAAACATTACCACGTAAAGTTTTTCGTGTAATTCCCTACATTATAAAAGCAATTGTTGATACTAACAAACTAAGGTTAGGTTATAATATTGGTCTTACACTGATTTCGCGCTACCCCTATGTGAACACAGCACGAAATGCTTAGGTAATTCCTCCTATTTATTTAACTCCTTTCCCAAACCTCAAATTTCATGAAAGCGCTTGAATTTCCGCTTAAAATCACACATAGCAAAGCACCATTCGGGCGCCATATTTTAGCTCTTTTTACCTTTAAATTACTCCGCAAATTTGAATAAACCTTTCTCATGTAAAATTCAAATGCAGCAGGCTCGAAAATACGCATCGCGTACTGCGAATAATTCATTCAGATGAAACGCGTTTCATACGAAAGCGATCGTTTTTAGCAATTAGGAAGATATAGCCACCTACAATGCTATTAATTACGTACTTCCGACGGACAAAATTTAGGCGGTGAAGTGTTCAGGTTTAATATTTATTAATTAAATAAAGCGCATTAGAAGTATTTGAAAGTATATCGCGAAGTACTACGCTTGAAGCTAGTAGCCTTCTACTCACTAACGGTAGATGCTCGGGTATAATGTTTTTGAATGCGGATCTGGTGAATGGTAGGTAAAATTGAATTGATAAAATGGGAAAATTTGAGGTAATTGTAAGCCCTAAAAGCATTTTGTTGTTTGTTTTTGAAATGCAGCATTTTCAGGAATTTTAATTAAAACAAGAATTTTCAATACGGTGGCGTAATATTGATGGAAAAATTCCTTTTAAAGAATTGTTACAAATAAAAGCTTTTATTGCTTGTAGACCTACAGTGGTGCAAACCTTTTTTATGTACCAGCTAAAGAATGATTTGCTGTATGGTATCCGCCAGAACTTTTATAATTCATCGGCTGCATGCGTTCGGGAAGAACAGAATTTTATGGAATTTTTATGATTGTTGATGTAGAAATAAAAATTAAGTAATCCAACCGAATATCTTAGATATTTTGCAGAATATGGGTCGACTCGATCCTCGATATCGTGTTCAGTCAGTTTTGGCGTTGGTAGTGCCTTCGTCTGTGTTCAAGTCACCGCTAAGTTTAGCAGAGCCTAGCGCTAGGACTGGCTGAATACGGCAATAGCAATAACAATACCATCGTGTCAGAGCCAATCAAAATATATAATGATCCATTCCTTACGCCAGAGCTACGCCTTAAGCCTTTAAGCTCTTCCAGCGCTGAGTGCACTTAATCGGAGTTTTTAGATACCTGCGAATATCACCCAGATGGGGTCTATCAGATTTATAAAGAAATAATCAGTTGCTGGATGTTCCTGAACATCCGACCACTTTTCCCCGGCGTAATAGGCGATCCTGGGTTAGTTCTGCCGTCCGCGCCAGAATCGGGTTTATTGAGTTGCCCGCTTTTTCCGGCGTGTTCCTTGACATATCGCGGAAAGGTTTAAGCAAAGAAGTGATTTGGAGGTCCTCGCGAAGATGTATATTACTGAAAAACCAAAAAATGTTGGGCGACATTGTCTTATTCTGCAGAACCATCAGACTATGTACACTGGTAGCCGTCGAAGAAGATAGAGCACTATAAGTAATTGCGTCTGAGACAAGATTTATATATTTACAATTTTATCATTAGATTTAACGGGAGATCTGGAAAGAAAGGAACCATTAACGCGTTACTGGTGCAGACAAATTTCTTGTTGTCGTGATCGATATGTAATTTTCACGTTAGGCGTTGATCGAGGAAAACCCGTAGGTACCTAACTGAGAAGCCCCATGGTATTTCCACACTCTCAATTTCAACCTTTTTTGGGGGAGGTCCCTTTCTCTTGCTCACCGCACCCTTTTTGGCGTTTACCGCGAGCATCTTCACCGTCAACCTCTCTACTAACTTCTCTAAAAAGTTCTTCTACTCAGATATGATTCCACAAGTAACATCAATTTCTCGCCGACTCCAACCATTCTAATCTTTCGCAGCAAACCCCGTTGCCACACTATTGAAAGTCCCCCAAACCGTCTCTCTATGCTCGATAGCGTCTCGGATAAGCTCAGATATATGAAAAGGCTGGAAGTCCGGCGAAAATACATCACGAAATCCAAACTGTTGTTCAGGAAAAGATTCAATTCAAAAATTGCCTGCAATAGTTTTTAGAAAGAAGATAAATAGACTCACGGGACGGTAGTTCTGAGGGTCCATCGGTTTTGGGATGGTCACCATGGTTGCGTGTTTAAATATAACAGAGAACATAACATGGGAAGCATGGGAGAAGGAGAACCCACCGGCGACCAGCCGGTCGCCTTACACTGAGTGTTCGGACTCGTGCGGGCAGTATCTTGTTGGTCGGTAGGAACCGGCTGTATGCAGCGGCCTTCCCCTAAGTGAGGTTGGCATCACATTTATGTATTCTGTAACACTTAGTTATGTTGCTAGAAAATTTGCTTCATTCGTATTATAGTCGCTTAGAGGACTTTATCGCATTCTATACCACTAGATCAGGAAACAAAGCCAATTTTATACTATTGTTACAAATGTATTACCTTCGAACGTCGAAGCAGTCTTTGTTTAGCTTTTAAATATGAATCAGCATTGTGGTAACGTGATCAATCAGAACCGTTCTGCTCCGTCAGAATTTCATATTCAGCCGGGCAAACAGATCGCAATTATATTCAGTTTCGAATTTACAGCAAACGTTTTGAATCCACATTACCGCATGTGTGCATTAATTTTCCTTTGACAGTCGATATGTTGGATTTTCACGAATCTTTGTTTAAGTTCCGTGTGTATACGGTACATCAAAGTCAATACTGCATTGCCGAACTGCGTAATGTAGAATTTGCATATTATTCAATTTCACCACCCAACTTTGTTCGGCAGTATCCTGCCGTTGATCAATAATTTACCGAGTCAATTTTGTATGCATAAATATAGTTCTTCGCGCTGTTCTGGGCGTAGTTTGGGAGAACTCCGTACTTACCTCAGCAAATGTTAACACGGTCATGCTCGCAACCTCGTAGCGATGTAGGTGGGTGCGGATAACATTAGGAGAGTATTAATTCGGATATCTTCTTTTTTTTTATCATTTTGCAAGCCGCTCAAGCTCTGCAGAATAAGATGATTTACAATAGTTGTACGTATTTCGTTTCGAGAGAAGAAATATTGTGTTTAGATGTAATAATTTAAGGAGTATGGTGTCGTGTCGTACAAGACTCTATTGACCAAGCCGGCTTGTAGAAGGTCTCTCGCCCGTCATCACTTGTTTCTGAAAAGGATTGCATAAATAAAACTGACGTTTTAAAATACTAACCCTCTCCAATAAAGCTAAGTGGATACAGTTCCTTTGACTGTAGAGGTTCAAACGAAGTATACGTAGTAACGTATGCTACACGCCGTAAAAAGATGTGAATGTTAATTACATACTCAAGAGAAATAGTTATGTATTACAGAAAGGAATATAATTTTACTATTACTGAACCTTACATAAATCTGTTCATATACACAAAAAATTAGGTAGCAGAAGCTAGATAATAAAGGTGAGTTAACAGATAACCTTTTCACCCTGTTAATAAGTTTTATTACAATTATATTACCTTTTTATACTTATATTAAGGGGTTAAAATGTGGACGGGCACCGCAACTGGTCACTGTCCACTAAAGAAGCATGTACACAAAATGGGTCTAGTCTCTGAATCTATATATGGTGAGGAAGGGGAAAACCCTCTACATCTTATAAGTCACTATTAGCCTCAGCATAATAGCAGCAAGGAACAGCAGCTTAAGGTAACAAGAAGTAGACTCTAGAAGAAAACTTTGATAGGAATTACTTAGGAGGACAGAGAGTCGTTTTGGCGACAGAACACGAAACCGCTTTGAGGCCACCTCATTATGATAATAATAATTTTAACGGGTTGTTAAGCTTTGGAAAGAAGGCCTGTTTCTAGTTGTACTGTGTTAGGTGTTGGGAATTCTATCTAGTTAGGAATAATGTCGACTCTGGCACGCCTCTGGAGTTCGTTTGCATATTGAGAGATAACTAATTGCACTGAACACTAGACGTATATTACATACTTACACATGGAAGGCTCTGGTATGTTAATGATTTGCAATTCTGCTTGTAATTTTATTGGGCTTATCACACATAAGGGAAAAGTTACTTGAAGATAGTAGCTTATTGGAATGTTGTTTGGAAACTCAGTGTATCTTCCGAATTGTTTAAACAATTTCTGCTGCTTTTCTTCTAAGCTGATACTATGTTCAACGTCATTATCCGAAAGATACTACTTCAATATCAGCAGACTGTTTTACAGAACATTATATATTTATTCGAACAGTGCAGCCTCTTCTCTATATCTAAAATTCGCAGAAGTTCGCGTGCTTTCACGTCAGAATCGCTCATCACCGGCGCGCAGACAGCAGCCGTGTCATTTTCCATTAGATACGTTTTGTGTAAATATACGCCGAATCGTCGTTAGATGTCGAAACTCCTTTTTGGTATTAAAATCATGTTATTCTTCGAATGCGCTCCTGAAACGCGAGCTGTCGTGATTGTATATGTACATATATTATTCCAGCTGTAAGCGATCTCTGAAGTATTGCAATTCAACGTGTATACTTCGCCCTACTCCGAGATGTTGTTATCGAATGACGTGAACGTTAACAGATGGATTTAAGAAAACAATCAAGGTTGCGCGCGTATAAATATGTATGAATATGAGGGAATGATTAACACTAATATTACGGCTATGAATGTAGCTTCTCTGAAGCATAAATAGGGAAATAATTAATTGAGTAAAGTGCATCTCATTCTGTAAGGTAGAAAAGTAATTTCTTTAGTGTTAATTTGAAGTGGAAGCACCCCTTGTGGAACCTATATTTTACGTTACAAAGAAGGCGATTCTTTTTAATAGATAGTGGATCAAGAAATCTATTTTCAGAAGTTTATCCAAATCTTCAAGGCATTCTATCTTTCAACATCCAACATCAACGAGAAATATATAGAAGCAGACTGTGCTAGATTGGTTTAGATATAACCCAAAAACGAGTCTAAAAGTGGCTAGCTTATATTTAAGCATGCTAAGGAAGAATCCTTGGCATGCTTAAATCCAATTCTGTTGAAGAAAAACGCCTGCATTCTATTTACGGATTCCAGATGAGTATCTTAATTTCCGACATCTTTAAAATAGTTTTTATTTAGGAATGAAGCTACTTTCATGCTAAAGAGGGTGTTAGTATTACGGAATTGCTATTGGACCATTGAAACCCTAAACTGGACAACGAAAACATCAATACGAGAAGATGCTTATGGTTATTAGGAAATGATGTGCTGGGTGCAACTATTGCAGAAATAAGAAGTTTATGTTTTCTATTAAATGGTTTTCCCGTTCATAGCGCTAGAATTTTGAAACGAAGGCAAAATGGAAATGTTTTCAAATCATTGGTCGAGGTAGCGAATTAACTGAACTACATCTTCTTGAGCAGAACTTGGTGCAAGAATACGACAAGATGGTGTGTAAGTCACACCTCATTAATTAAGAAGTGCTTTAATATACTTTCGGAAGTGATACGGTAAATGTATTGAAATAAACGGAGGATTGATGAATGCTACAAAAATTTAGAAATTCGAAGTTTGGTTAGTTTTTGGTTGTTCTTTCATGAATTTTGGTCCACCTTGATCAATGGATACAAGAAGGGGGTTTATGAGTAAAATTCAAAAAATTATTCCCACAACTTTTTTATTAATAAACATGCTTGAATGAAATTTTGGTTGAAGCCACTTCTGAATTCAATATATTTCAATTTTAGTGAAAAATATAAATTCTACAAGTGTGGTTCCGTTTCATTATTGTAATTATACTTCAAGGGAAATAACGGTATATTCAATTTTGAATTTGTTTAATGTTGCATGGGTAATGATAGATAATCAAGTAATAAAATAGAAAAATAAATAATATTGCCCATCGAAAATTAACAATGCGATTTTTTTAACATGCATAATTATAATTAAATAAATATAAATATATATAAATTATATATATTTATATAATATAATATATTTTATTTAATATATATATATATAATATTATATATATATATATTAAATAAATATAAATAATAAAAAAAAATATATAAATATAATTAATATACATAATTAACATGCGTAAAGAATCTTTAAATCTTGCTTCAATTATTTAATAATTCTTTCCAATCCACCTGTTGGGGATTAGTTCACAGGAGGTGGTCTGTCTGACTGCGAAAAGTAATTTCTGTTCTTGTTAGGCTTTTCACTTCATTGATGTATTTTGATCTAGGTCCACTCTTCAGACATGCTACAACCATTTCGTTCTTCACTGTTTCATGTTGCGATGTTTCCCTATATTGTTTGCATCAATTATTCAGTTCTTCTTTAACTAAATTAACTGAATGGAGTTGCTGGTAGCGCGCCTTCCTGTATTTTAATACTTTTATTGTTGAGTTTTGTTGAGTCTGACGTTACGGTAATCAATCTCTTGAGTTTTGGTGCTGTTCTAAATTGTTTCGCTATAATCGCGAGTTTCCTTCTGTTGATGGAATCGTCAACTGGTTGAAAATTATATTTTCAGGTTCATTTTGTATTCATATCTCCCCTTCATTATCTACTTCGTCTTTCGTCACTCGTGAAGAACGCAATGGTAATCAATCAAAGTAGCTGTTTCTTTTTAATACACTCCACTTGATAATTAATATGAGCTATATATATTATTGTACTTAGTTAATCTAATTTCGCGCATGCTAGCTGTTTGAATTTGATACTGAAGCTACCTGGAATATAGATTGTGAGAAAGAGTTAAACAACCTGTTTATTTACAATTAAATGCCACTATTATTTAGCAACGGTTTGAAGAATGTCATCAAGAAAGATACTTTTTAGGTAGACGAGTAAATTCAAACAATTAGGCGAAATTTTGTCATAATTTTTAGGAAGGAGCCTGAATCATTTGTAATCTTCAGGATATTGAAATCGTCTACATTGCTATTTGATAAATCTCATGTGGTTTGTAAAGAACGCGTTCAGTGAAAAAGTTCGACGTTGGATGAGGAGCAAATGGATTTTGATGAAGCGACTCAAAGAATAGGGGTGGCTTCTATTGAATTAGGCTAATCAACAAACAAAAGTTTCACTAACAGTCATCATCTAGTTTTATTTTATATTAAAAACTTCGTTCCTTAAAACATGTCTAAGAGGTTATCTATCATGAACACCCATACATCTCGTCTAGTGACTTCAGGTTATTCACATATCGAAAGTGAAGGTCCCTTTTTATGGTAGAAAGCTGGATTTATAAAAGAGAATTCCTTTTTCTGGCCCATTATCTTTGGAGCGTAGATGGTAGAAGGACAATATAAGTCCAGCCAACGACGGTAGAATACGAAAACAGGCATTAACTGCTTTTCTGCTATTTCTATTTTCTAATTTTTCAAAACTTTTAAATTAATGCCAAAATTAAGTACAACATTAGTTATATAAAAATGTAATTTAATTAATTAATAATCGTCTGGCCAGTCTTACTACGTAACGTGTGTCTAAATAAATCTCCAACTAAAAAGTGGTAATCTGAAGTCTTCAAGTGTAGTTCAAACGGGTAAACCGCAGTCATTATGCGTTTATGAAGTGGAATTTCTCTATACAAGGTTAGTTGCTGTTTAAATTTCTATAACTCACTCTAAAACTTCATTTATTAATTCAAATTATTGTTTAAATTGCCGAAAGTGTATTTTAGAGATACTCCAGAATTTCATGACGCTCCATTTCACCGAAATAGTTTTCGAAATTAAAAGATTTTGTTACAAATAAATGACTTCAGTCAGGGGATCACTAGCGGCTTATTTATAATCGACGCCGGTTTCAACTGAAAAAAACCCAAAGCGTTGAACACTTTCTATTGAACCAGTCGAAGATACAATATCAAGAATCTTGAACGCTACTTTTTTAGTATCAAAGGAGGTTTTAAAAATTTAATTATACATTAATATTCTTCATGTTCCTAAAAGGAAATGAATATAATGGCTTCATATATTTAACAACAACCAATCTCTTTTATTTTATAGGTCATTAATATTATGTACCAACAATATTAATGCACCAATCCCATACGGTAATGAAAATAATCGCTTCCAAATAATACTCACCGCGGAACTTCATGCTTATGCAAGATGGAAAGAAAGCAAGCTATTTGAACTGACGTTTAGCTAATTTCCCGTGTAATCCGATAATACCGTGGACGATTTCTTCTCGTTTTTCTCCATCCAAAATAATTACCACGAATAATTCTACACAATGAACCACTTGCGCGCGCCATTCTTTAAACCCGTTCCATTGTCTCAAATAGGGGCCCGTGCAAAATTCTTGCCCCGAAAACTGTCAGAAGTAATCAACGCTGATAAGAAATACGATCGCTAAGGTCTCGGTAATTATATTAAAAATGACTTATTATTCGGTGTTGTGGTTCTTCTTTATCCTCTTTACATATGGGCCGTGTCTTCTTTTACAAAATGACTTTGCCTTAGGGCCCAAAACGGAGATGATTCTGCTCTATCAGTTTGTGCGCGAGGATATAGCCATATATCTGCGTGTGTAGGTAGGTCATTTGCATTGTCGGGAGATGGGCAGATCGAATTATCATTCCCACAGCGCTGGATTATAAAGATAATGCCAAAGAAAAATTTATAGTGGCGAAAATAATTATAGGTCTTGCGCCTCATTACCAATGTAAAGCGCATTCAGTAAGTATTTTATGCGCGTCGCATATTAACTGCAATGCAGAGAAACCAAATGACATACATACATAAAATCGCCTATGTTGAGCATGTACGTATAGGTAATGCTAACCTTCCAATACAAATAAAAGTTGTAATTATCGGCTGTCATTAATGAAAATGACGGCATTAAAAATGAGTCCCGATAAAGCCTAATTGAATAAAGAATATGCGTCAATTATTGTAAATTACTGCGTATCTGATATACGTTTTGCCATGACGTTGGGACGTGTAATTCAGCAAATGTACTCTGTATAATTTGATAATTTAAGGTGACAATACCTTTAAGATCGCAGAAATCAGAGATTTTAGGTAACATACAACAGTAGGGCCGAGTGGATGCCTTAGTTAATGCTTGTACATTGACCAACAAGGTCTATTCTAGGGCGGCAATATTAATATAGTTCGCTGACAAAATTTCTGTAGAAGTTACAAAGGTGTTACAAAGGCCCCGCCAAACAGGCTAAATCTGATTCTACTAACGACGGGACAATGGCAACAACTGGGATCGACGGTACTTTTCTTTTTGAGCAAGTCTTATTCTCTCTAGATGTTTCCCTAATCGACCATGGCTGGTAAGGGTTGCGGAGTTTCGACAGGCTCTCTGTCAAGTTCTACCAGCTTCGTGGCTTTGTCTCGGTTGAACAATATAAATGTCTTATATATATATATATATATATATAATATAAGAGATCCGTGGAATTAGCCCACGTTAACTAGAGGTTCTGGATCCTCTTCCTAGTTATCAATACTAATGTGTCCTGGAAACCAGATGAAGGAAACTTTCTTGTTTTTGCCCAGAATGCTAAAATTGCCTTTGCAGTCGGCTAAGAATCTGAAGGAAGCTTTCCCCTATTCATTTAAGAAATTCTCCAACGATATTGTGGCCTATAATATGAGCGATAACAGAGACAGAACCTCGTAATCGAAGATCTTGTGTAGGCCATGTTACTTAGCAGCTGTAACGTAAGAAGGTAGTATCTGTAAACAGATATCGTGGCTTCCGTTTCCACAAGTATGAGAAGTATAACATCCGGGAGAATCCAGAAGAGCTAGCTAGGTACTTAGAACACCCATGGTTATCAGGATAGCTGTTCTATGCAACGAGATAAGTTTAGTTCCCGTTGCAATTTGCTGCGCCTTTTTCCATCAGATAACGACGTCGTGCGTCATCATAGGAATCACGAGCATCAAATATGTTCTCTTGAGACGTTATTCCCCAACTCAGATATAACAGTATAAAAACAGTTAAATGCATCAAAGAAATTGGAATAATATTTGTTGCTACAATCAGACCTTTTCTGGTTGGTGGGGCGTTCGCAACGAGAATCTGAGAAAGAGCCACTTTACAGTGACATTACCGACCTACAACAGACCTTATTGGTTGATGTGGTTGAATGGTCTAATACACGAACCCTTTCTTACGAGACGAATAGATACGAGTCAGTCTAGTTGCTGCAAAAAAGTAATAATTTCACCTGTCTTTGTCATTTCTACTGATCAGCTCGTAGAAATGACGGGGATTTATAAAATTCCATGCGGTGACTGTGATAAGGGCTATATTGGCCAAGTGAAACGGGCGATAGGCACTAGATTCAAACAACATATAGCCCATGATCGCTATGGAAGAATTGAATTGTCAAGTGTAGCACAACACATAAATGAACTAGAGTATAATATTAAATTATCACAAATTAATAACGCAACTTTGGCACGAGAATTAGGCACTTACGATACCATTTATATAAAAAAAGAACACATTTATTAAACAAGGAAAACGGTCTACTTAGCCATTCAACTTCCACTGTTTTTGTGCTACACACAAGAACCTTTTCTTTTAGTTTTGTACATTTCGGATGTTTTAGGGTATACAGATGGTGAAAGTGAGTAGTCGTTAATCTTTTTGAGTAAAGGTGTGACGAGGCACGTTAGAATTAAAATCTTTTACTCACATGATTCCCTCGTATAGTTGACACTGAAAATCCATGAATTCCCGAAACAGTTGTTACGCATTAATCAACTTATATACTGCTTGTGGTTTCCTTCATACGAGGAAGTTTGTTACATTCCCCAGTCGTAATCTGTTCGGTTGCTATACGCGCAAGAACTTTTTGATATACTCTGTTGAGCAAATGTGTGGTTAGAAGCCGATCATGTTCAAGTATTCTTTGTTAATTGGCGACGTAATTTCGGGGTAGTAAGCTCCGGTCATTTCCCCTGGCATATTATCGTAACGGTATCTGAAACGAAAAAGAAAAAATATTTATAATTTTTATTAATTTTTCAACTTTCAGATATTCAAAGTGAGTTTTTATCGGGATAATTTTGTAAGTAGCTCACAAGTCATACCTAAAAGGAGTTGACAGCAGGTAAAAAAGACTTAAAAATTAGTTAAGATTGTACAACATTTTTTAAAATTCTTTTTATAATTAAAAGAACTGGCTAAATGTAACTTTCTTACTACATCTGATGCATTCTTTTAGTTTAGTTTAGGTTAAAGCCATAAATTATTATGTAAAGTAGAAATATTGCGACAATCACAATAAAGTCTCTTTTATTATCATTCCAAGAATTTTTCGGAAGTACCGATCTTTTGAAACGGGTCCTTTGGGGATTATTAACGAACAATACATTTAGGAAATATACCGCAGAATCATTCTTGTTTATTTATCACAGGCGTAAAGATATAAATTTGCTTCATTTTACTGTTAAACGTGCGTTGGTGTGCATCTGTCGTTTTTGCGCGAAAGTTTTAAGAAAATTTACTTCAAAATGGCACGTGGCAAGCCTACCAGTGTAGAAAAACGTTCACGCATTATTACGCTGTTTGAAGAAGGATATTCGAGGCGACAAATTGCTGAAAAAATAAATATGAGAAGTTCAACAGTAAATGACATCATAAAGCGATATCGGACAACTGGAACTATAGAAAATCGTGTTCGTCCTGGAGCATCTAGGAAAACAACAAAAGCTGAAGATTTGAGAATTGTATTATTAAGTAAACGCAATAGAAAATTAATAGCGCCACGAATGGCAGCCGAAGTCAATCGCGGCCGTGAAGAACAAGTTTCGGCGAGTACGGTAAAACGTCGACTTCAACAAGCGGACCTTCATGGGCGCATTCGAAAACCCTCATTACGTCGGGGCAACAGAGCAAAACGGCTACAGTGGGTCCGTTCTCATCTAGATTGGTGGTTAGATGATTGGAAACACGTGTCAAAGTTTGAGGTTTTTGGGCAAAATCGACGAGTTTATGTCCGAAAATCTAAAACCGAAAAGTGATCCCGAACTGCATTGAGCCTACAGTGAAGCAAGGGCGTAGGTCTGTGTTAGTGTGGGGATGTTTCTGCTTTGCCGAGACGGGAGATTTATGCAGAGTGCAGGGTGTAATGAGGAAGGAAAATTGTTTTGCAATACTCCAGAATCATGCAGTGCCATCAGGATTGCGTATAATAGGCCGTTACTTTACATTCATGCGTGACAACGACCCAAAACACTCTGCGTTAGTGTGTAAGAACTATCTAAAGGAGTAAGAAGAACAGCACACCTTGAAAGTAATAGCATGGCCCCCGCAAAGCCCAGATTTGAACCCGATAGAGTTGTTGTGGGATGAACTGGACAGGAGGATCCGAAAAATATGCCCAACTTCACAAGAACATTTACGGAATATTCTGCAACATGAATGGATTAATATTCCACAATCCGTTTTAACAAAACTTATCGAAAGAATGCCTAGAATAGTTCGAGCGGTGATTAACAACAAAGGAGGTTTTTTCGATGACAAAAAAAATAATGTTCAGTACGTTACATTAGGCCAGAATAACTTTTTATTTATTTATTTTTCTCTTTTTTACCTGTACATTCAATAAAATTGCATTTTGTTTTTAGTTTCGTTTGTTTCTGTAATCTTTTCATGTTTTTTAATAACCGACCGAACTTCTCTGAACGGCAGTGTACTTCGGTAAGTAAGTTTAGACTTAAATGGTAACATTTTCCGTCGACAAAAGATACATTTTCATAGTGCCTTAACCCTTCAAACTTGTTCAACTATAGACGCACAACAACGAAACAGCATAAGCTAGAATCGGAGATTTTTGAATAACCATAGACTTGACCGAAGTAAATAAAGTAAGGTAGGTAATTTCTCTATATTGTCCAATATTCAGAGATGCGATATATAAAAGAAGGTCATATACAAAGAAAAACCCACTGGGTGGCGAAAGATATCAACGAATTTATTATCCGTATAAAACCTCTCGCATTATATGCAACAATAACACATGGTAGGCAATTCAAAAGCACTCTTGTATAGTCGCCCTAATTGTTTCCATACATGCACTTACCATTTACATAAAATTTGTACGTGGCAAAAAGATGATACGCCACCTTGCAACCTTCCATACCAAGCGACCGGACTTCTTGTGCGTCCGCGTAGGTTAAATAAGCGTGAATTATAGCTAAAGGCACTACGCATTATACATACGGCAACGATTTGTAGTTCATTAGTTGGACGCGATAATGTGCTGTTGGGGTTCGGCCATTGTGCATTATCAAAAAAGGTGCAAACAAGTCTGCGTGCATTGTAGGAACGTCTAACGTTTACTATCGTCGTACAACGACATGGCAGTATACTTTATTGAGGTGTTTAGTGCTTAAAATTAGCGATTTTTGCTAGTACCGTTTGTCGTGGAGATATACGATGCCCATACGTGGAAGGTAGATGTAAAATGCGAGAGTTTTAAATCGTCGCCGTACCATATGGAAGTTTGAATAGCTTCTTGGAAACCGTATCCGTTATTTTTACTATAAGTTTACTCGCGAACCATCCAGGAATGATACGACGATGCGAAGAAACCATTTAGACGTGTCTAGGATATATTTCTTAGACTTTTCTTCGTAGATCAAAGAAATTCAATTAAAACTTCCATTTCTTTGAGATTAGAACTATGTTTTATAATGTGGTTACATCTCTATTAATATCGCAAATTGAAATGTCTTTTGACGAACGGCAGGCGTCTTCTAGTCGTAAAATTATTATTTAAATGAGGCGTGGGTGTAGTACACTGTTATGGTTTCCGGAATATGTTTTAAGAACTGTATATGTATACGAATGCGTCAACAGATTGGGTTTAGTTTTAAATACTCTAGAATTCTTGGAAATAGACCCAAATTTTTGTTTTTATTTTAAATTACATTATTAAATGCTGAAATAAGAAGAAAGTAACTTTTATGTTTCCGAAATTCTTGTTTATCAAGTTATAAGAATTCTTTAAGAGAATAACAATAACGGAAAGGTGAGTTTTAGAACTGAAAGCAAGTCAAATACGTTTTATGGCAATGTAATTAAATTCTCATTGATACGATTTGTGTCATCTTATAAGGCATACCGATTATTTAAGAGTTCTATATTCTTTCCACACGAACTATAATACACAGTGTATCCATGGATTTGGTCCAAACATGTTTAATGAACGAATATTATTCCTTATGTACAACTTCAAAAGCATTTGCCCTATCAGTTTATTCACCTCTACACATCATTACACATGCCTAAACGATCTAGCCGACTAGAACAGTGAAGAATGCTCTAGCATGCATCTATCAACTGTTAATTTCCATGCATTGGTCCTTATTGCTACCCACAAACAAAAATTCAGACGTTTGACATCACTCACTTTAAAGTTATGGGAGATACTGAAGTGAAAAAAAAAATTACCTACATATTAATACTGCATTGTACAATTTTTTTTCATAATATTTGATCAATCCTTACATATGTACATGTATCTTTTTTTTGGGGGGTCGTCTTTGAGACGAACTCACTCGTCCACTCAATTTGCGAATAATGATTTGCTAGTTATCCACATAAAAAAAGGACAAGAAAATCGGTTTGGTGAAACAAGCAAGGGAACGCTAGCAACCCGGAAATTTAGATTTTGCTGAAACTCTAGAGATCGAAAGAGCTTGGTATAAAAACAACACGTTGTTTGCGGCTGAATGGTCCTATTTTGCAACTCTATAACATATACAAAATTGTTTTATTAATAATCTGGCGAGTATTACATAATCTAAAGTTTTATCCAAATTTATCCCGGGAAAAAATATGAAGAATGGGCGGAGAATGATACCTAGTATCTTGTTTGGATAAACTTTAAAAAAATTATTTTATTGCAAGCTCTACAGGAGTCTTACGAGAAACTAAAATATATTAAAGCCTACATGTACTATTGAACTAAAATACTTTCTTATTTCAAATAGAACACCCTGCATATTATATATTTAATTTTATTCAATTCCAGGTGATTGAACTAAGAATTCAAAAATGCAATAATACACAAGATTTGAAGTAACAAAGTCGACAGCGCCTTCAGGTCCAGAAGCAAGTATTTGCTTTGTAAAAATTCAGTTTTATTTCTCAACATAGTCTCTTTGTAAGTCCAGTTTCTCCAATAATCTTTCTATCCCTTTAAGCCGTCCAAATAGTAATTACCAAATGGTTCTGTAAAGTAGGCGTTTACGAATGTGGTGACTTCCTGTCTGTTTTTTTATCGAGACTTTCAGTGCTGGAAATAGAAAAATGTCACTGGGAGCCAGATTTTAAAAATAGCACAGGTGGTCTATCAATTCGAATATAATTAGTGAATTTATACCATGTTGATCACTCAAGTGTGAGACGGTGTGTTGTCTTGGTGGCACAAAACACCCATTTTCTTCAAATGCAGCTGCTTTCCTGCAATTTCTGCCTTACGCTTGTCAAGTAATGATGCGTAGTGTGCCCCTTTTCTTGCTTTTCCTTTTTCAAGATAGTCGATGTATAAGTATCCATGACTGTCCTAAATCTAGTCACCTGATGTAACAGTCTTCGATCTCTTTCGGAGTCGATTCGCAGTTCACCGTTTCTACCAGGCCCTGGCTTCAGGAGTGTACTGATGTATCCGAATTTGACCTATTTTCAATTTTTGGTTCGGACATTTTTATATCTAAATCTTCAGCGAATATGTGACCAACGCGTTCTTTTGACATGCTCAGAGCTTCTCGGTAATCTTCTTCGGCGGTCGTTAGCACCATTTGGTGAACTTCTTCAATGTTATTGGTAGTGATTGCAGTTTTTGGCAGTGCTAAACGTTCATTGTCAGCCAAGCTGGTATGACTACGCTTAAATTCAGCTCTTCAAAATTTTACTATGCAAACGATGATATAGACCGTAAACAACGTCTACTTATGTTACGAGCGCCCAATGAAGGAAACAATTTTCCCTTAAGCTGCTATATCAATTGAACTGATTTTCAAGTTTTTATTGACGCGCACACTATTTGTTGTAATTAAAAAGCCCTTTGGTCTGATCTACTCAGTTTAATAAAGGTATTTATTACAATTAAAAATCAATTCGCGAAAACGGTTTGTCATCCATCAGATAGTTGATTTAAAACATTCACTTTCTTCACTCTTCTTTTCACCAATTCTACCGCGTTGAAAATAGTTTTTTGCTACATCTATGTAACTTCCTTGGAGAGTGGAAATCACGAAACCGTATAGCTACGTGGCGTCGGCCCGCTGATGTTCCAATCGCTATGCCACGTCGCGTTTTCGCTTATCTAGATTTGCGTCTTCACATTCATACGTAAATACGCGCCGGTATACATGCCCAAGTTTATGCATGTACATACGCGAGAGGCCTATTCAAAACGTCATCACGCGCGGCAGATGCGGCGTGCTTTTGCTTCGGTTGCGAGCCGCCGCCGCGCCGTCGGAAGTTATTTAAACAAGGCCGCCTGCACCCATCCGATGCCGCTCGTATCTCCCCTGAATAGTAAAGCTTTTTCACTGGGAAGCGCTTGTGGGTGTATGGGTACACTTTCTATGTGCGATAGATGGTCTTGCGTGTGTTCATGAGCGTCTCTCACGGTCTCAACATTGACGTGCATTCATTTGTATTCCTAATTAATATTTACGCGAGCGCTTTATGTCTTCAACGAAGGTGCCGGAGGGTCTAGCTTCGTTGGAGCTTTAGGAACACATAGGTAGATAGACACAATGGCCATGTTTTCCTGCCCGTGTTAGTTGAATAGAATAGGTCGAAACTAGAAAATAAGGTATCTGAAGTAAGTAAGTCCCATTTGATTTGCTTAAATTGTGTATTTAGAATAACAAAGGTAAGTTTATGCCTGCGTAAACTATCATTATTTGCACTTGAAATCTTTGGCGGATGAATTCGAACATGGTGGCACTAGCTTGGTTAACGATGAAGGTTCGGAAACATAGCCAGCACCGATAATATTGGAATAGTTCATCAAATGGTGCTATACAACCGTTGAGTTAAGTTTCGAAAAACAGCAGAGGTGGTGGGATATCTCGAAAGAATGTTTTTATCATATCTGGACTGAAGATTTGATTTAATCATGCGTTAAGTGCCGCGTCTGCTGACTTAGGATCAGAAACTGACAAATACTGTTCCATCGGCCGGCAAAGTGATAGCGGGATAGTCATGGAGCTGAAGGCAAAAATTAAGGAAACGACCGCATTTGTAGAAGAAGAAAGTTCCGTCAAAACAATGTCCCATCTCACATTTCAGTGGTCATCATGTTGGCAGACCACTCGATCTATCCCACAGTGACTTTTCTGGCTTCCTAAGCTCAAAGTTTCACTTGGAAGACATCGAATGACGAACGCGTCAGATTCGTGAACGCTTCTTTTGCAGGGCAAGATACCAACAATTATTTGGACGGATTAAAGTGATGGGGGTATCACTGGGATAAGTGTATAAAACTTACAAGGAGACTATATTGAGAAATAAAACCAAATTTGACAAAACAAATACTTGTTTCTGGGTTGGGCCGGAAACTTTCCAGACTACCCTCATAATAAGGTTCTTAAATAAAATTACACTTTTTAGAATGTGATCTGTGGATTCTTCCAGCCCAAACCTGCTTAAATTATGAAAATCAACAGAATTAGCAAAGTATTATTGAAAAGCTAATTTGCTGATACTAATGTAATGTCAGTTTCGGATTGTAAATTATTGGATATTCATAGTAGAAATGTCTGATGTTTGACTTGACGTTTCGCTGATCATACTGTCAGCTTCTTCAGAAGATTTCTAAAGCCAAGTCAAACATCAAGTACGCGACAATACCCGAAAGACATTTCTACTATGGATTACGGCCGTGAAAGCCTACACTCAACTATTGAATATTCATTTGGTTAAGGTCTGCTCACCTCGGTAATCGATTTTATGTTTGTATCAACTCAATCATTGCGAAAAAATAGGATATGGAGAAGCTCCATTTTGTTGTAAGTACAAACATTGTTTAACGTTTAATGCTGAATCACCCTTAATTTCTGTCAAATGTCCAATATACGTTGATACTAAAACCATATTGAAACATTTTTGTCTAAACACAATTTTGTTTAAACATCGATGCTCGCTATGGTAGTTATTTACTCCATCGCGAATAAATCGAGCTTCGTTAATAAAAAGAATGTATTCGTCGAGATATCCAACTACAAAATTGCAACCTCTATGAAGAATTTCAACAGGGCGAAACAGGGCTTCGATTTCCTTATGTATTTGCGTTGTATATTGTGTTTAGTTCTGACTAAATAATACATGAGGAAATAAAGGCGTTGTAATTGACCTCCTATTTACATCACCGCCAGCCGCTGTTGACGAAGTTAAACAATCTCATGGAATTTATATTTTATATTTTTATCACATACCAATGACAACAATTTCTTTTATCATAAAGGAATAACGTAGTAAGTGGCTATCACTATATAATATACATATATTCGGTTAAATATCTTGAATCTCAAAGAATATTTACCTATTTCTGTACACAGTCTACATACCAAAGGGTTGACTCACGTATTTATATAATATTCAAGCTTTTATCGACATAAGTGTTACATACTTCAATACCTTTCAGAAATAATCGCGTCCTTAAACTACATGTGTACGTTTGTATGTATATTTTCCCCCTTTCATTATGCATATGTATATAAATAAAAGGGAAGGAAGGCGACCTAGAAAGCCAAAGCGTACTTATGTACATATATACAGACACATCTACATATAGGTGACATTTCGATAAGGGAAGATTAAGTAAATATTTGTCACCGCCTGCTGCTTTTTCGATTATACAAGGAGTAGGAACGATCGTAGAAGGTGTACTGTACCACACAAAGTGTTTTTCTTTGTTCGTTCGTAGGTGGATTCGATCTTTTTTTTTTGTTTCTCTTATCTGAATTACTCGCCGACAAACAGCTCCATCTAGGAATTCTAAAACGTTGGATTTCTATACACCATTTAAGGCCGCTTGCAATTAGTTATCGCGTCGATGGCTCTGTACACTTCCAAGTAGTTAGAACGGTTTAATAAACTCTGGTAAGGTTGTTAGTCATGCCTAGAATGGTGTGAATATACTTGGATACGTTTTCGGTTGATAGATTAACGAAAAACGTGGGAATTGTAACCAATTTAATTTGGAATGATATTGCAGGGAAGACCAATTTCGACGTCGAATTCTACCAAAACTATTCCATAAAGCAGAATCGAGAAATGTCCTAAATGTTGAACATTTCTGATGCTTTCAATAAAATTGGTTACCACTCATTATACCTTTCGTAATCTCTGGCGGTAGATTATTTACGCTTAGCAGAGCTGATCTGCTCAAACCTAACGCTGCAGATTGGGGTATTTGCTCGATGTAGCTGGCCAGAGGGATTCGATATGTTGCGATGGTATATCGCCCCAGTGACATATGTAGTTTGCGCTTCAGCTTTCATCATTGCCAAAACTATCTGTTTTTGAGCCGTTATTGTACTAGATTTCGTTGGTGAGGTTCTTCCCCTTCCATTCCTTCATTCTTCTTAACTTGAAGGGTTTATTATTGTGTCCCTGTTTCCAGTTCTCAGTGGCTTCCTCTTGCTTTTTTCCTGATGTAGAAGTTAAGAAAGGGTAGAGCTTTCAATCGCTCCAGTTTTCTATAAGAATGCCAACGTTTGAATTTTTGAAGGTTTTTGCTGCTTGTAATGGACAGCGTTAAGCTACTGCACCGGGAAGCTTCCATTAAATGCAGTTTAAAGAAAGAATCGTTATCTTGAAAACTATTAAAAATAGGTAGATCAATAGTTGAGTGTAGGCTTTCACGACCGTAATCTATAGTAGAAATGTCTTTCGGGTGATGTGGCGTAGTTAATATTTTACTTGACGTTCCGCTGACAATGCTGTCAGCTTCTTCAGAAGATTTCTAAAGACTGGTGTTGTTGTCTCTTGCTCCTCGTTATGTATCCCATTTATCATTACATTACAGCGACGTTAAGGTATTAGCCAGGACCAGCCACTATTACCCGAGGATAATACGCGAATCGATAGAAATAATGAAGAACACCAACAACTTCAATCGCGAAGACGGATACAAGATCAGCAACGCGTGGAAGTTAGCGCTACGGAGTCGTCATACAACGAACGACGCGATTCAGCGGAACGGAACGGTTATGGATCAGCGAAGCGGAACAGAAATGGGATATATAACGAGGAGCAAGAGACAACAACACCAGTCTTTAGAAATCTTCTGAAGAAGCTGACAGCATGGTCAGCGAAACGTCAAGTAAAATATTAACTACGCGACATCACCCGAAAGACATTTCTACAATAGGTAGATCAAATTCTGATATCAATCGATGTAAAATTTCCCTTCTAATCCAATAGTGTAGTTGAAGATACGACGGTCCATTTCAAAAAGAGGAGTCTTTGCAAATATCTATATTTGTAAACATCCTGTACAAAATTCCGTAACGATAACGATAGGGTGTGGAAAGCTTGACTTTCTACTTCGTTCCACAAAGTAAATACCCTAACCTTTATTAGATTCTCAAATATTTAATTTCAACAAAAGCCGTGCAAATGCAAAATTTCAACATGATCATAAATGTCTCGGAAACAGTTGATTTTAGGGATAAGGTGCCATAGTACAAATAATTTACGTGTAATGTGTACAATCGTGATATAATGCTGGTAATCACCTTTGGTTCAACCTGAAGTATTTCGTACACGAAAATATGTTAAATTAATAAGTCCCATGCTATAACTACCTATTCAAAAATTTCAGAATTCCATTCATAATAACATTTTTAAAACTTCTCGTTAGTTAGTTTTATGAAATACCCGTATAGCTGCTAAACGATAATGTAGTTATTGTTTTTACAAAGTGCTACAACCTCAATTACCTTGCAATATGGAACTAACTCAATTATTTTGTGTTGCTTGAAGATCATGAGAACGCCATTTTACATAAAACTGAAAACTGTCGTGGTACGGAAATATATTTAATATTAAAAACAATCAAAAAAATTGAGTAATATAAAATGATAATAAATTAAAACAATATTGTCTCAAGTTCCAAGTGTTGCAAGATTTAACGCTCTTTGGTTCGTTGGAGCTGTGAGAGGTGAAATGGGACGGAACAAAAAAAAAACGTAAATTATTCTGTATTAAATAATGTTGCTGAAGCGATCTATGCACGCGTTGGTTCTTCACAAAGGCGACGACCCAGTATTCGAATTCCTAGGTATACGAAGATAGTAGATTGGATAGCCACTGAATGTAACCTGTCGCTTCGCTTGGTTGGTGAAAACTGCACAAAAGACAACAAACCTCGATGACAATTATGGCAAGGTCGCTAACCGGGAACCGTGGTGAGAGCAATATAAATCCGTACAGCAATGCGTTTCCTATAATAAAAAATCGATTCATCGATTAAATAACGAGGATGGGCTTGAAGAGAAGTTCTTGAAGCGCAAACGCTCGTCCTTTATATAGATCCTACGATAAGTCGCACTAAGGTGTATGAACACCAAACAGAACGCGAGAATGAAGGGATCTGCACAGTAGAATTTCGAATTGTCTGTGAATGTTGGAATTAATTGAATATTAACGATATTAGCGGAGGATAACTTAAATATGACAATAGGGTGAAATAAGATGCCTACTATTATTTTGCATCGCATTTAAACTGTACATAGCGGCGATTGGTGGCTAAATGAAACGGCTAATTAACAAATATGTTAGTAAACTATGAATGTACTGCGACCATATGTAAGAATTGCGTGATCTGAAGGCGATCGGGATATTGAATAAGGTTGTGATTTATTGAAATCAGGCTTTGGAATGATGGATATTATTAGAATTTTTATACAATTGCAAATTAAAGTGTAACAAAAGTTGAATTTACAGCTGTATGAGGGAGGCAACTTATATTTTCTACTTCTAAAATGATTCAATTATAAGAAATGCAATTTTACATCTTCCATATTAAAACAAATCAAATTTCACGCAGCAGTAGAATTTATTGTCGCAATTTGGGGCTATTACGTACATCACAAGGAAATTATTAATGTTTGCTGTTTAATTCCTTAATTGCAAAAAAGAAATAACTATAGTAAATGTATTCAGCACCAGCCAGCAACAGAATCTACCTTTTCATGACACATTACTTGATGCAGGTCTAGTCTAGAAGAATAGAGTATACATATATATGTACATAACAGGTTCTGGAATTCAGCGCCGAAATGAAATTCTACGTTGACTCACTGCATTTGACGTTAGATAATTTAGCACTCTAACTGAACAAATACTGTGAGAAACAAGTGCCTAATAGACTGCCGTTGCACAAACTTGAATTAAAGCTCTGACTATGCGAAGTTGTAGGAGAGAATAAACGATTAATTTAAATAATCTGCGGGTATGTTTTCTGGCGATGACATCGAGTTAATGCTAGTTCGGATTTAATTGTGTTAGAAAGAATCATGTAATAATTATAAATTAGAGAAATATATAGGTTAGTTTGAGTATATATGCCGTTTAGACTTATTTAAAATTAAAATTAAACGATGACTGACTCGGGAAGAATGGTTAGTGCTTATCTTTGAAGATACATTGCCTTTTGATGAAAATTTGTGGCAGAATTCTTTCGCTTTTAATCAATATATGGAGCCACTGTGCTGGTTCACCTTAGATGCCTCGACGTTCCATCAGCGATACATAATAATATTTATTGCCTAACAGAGCGTACAATATGGACAATTTGAGTACATATAAGCTTTGTTCCAACCCAAATCACAAACTAGTGAGTTAGCATTAAAATACAGAGCCAATCATATATCGTGAAGTCAGTCATAGCGTATAATGACGTGTATGGATTCAGCCTAGGCGAAAACCTTAAAACATATTTTGGCGCCCAATCGTGTGAGCAAACGGATAAGCAAATCGCCCAATCGTCTGAGCAAATTTTTTACAGCAAATTAATTCTTGTCATAAAATAAAAATAGTTCAGTTTAAGAAATAGGTTAGCCAGTAAAGATTTAATTTTCACAAGACAAATTGTGAACAGAAACTGAATTGCCATACATTCTATTATTTTGGATTGACGAATGAAAATATTTTTTCTTTATTGAATTTAAATGGTTCAATGCGACCAGTATCTAGCTCAACAGCGAATATTAAGTTTAAGCATTATATCTAAGAATATTTACTAAACATTTTGTGAATTTAACAGATGCATTAAGCTGTTTGTAAGATCAGTAAATGTCATGGCCATTTTATTTTTTGCTAAAGAGTGAATAAATAAAATAAACATTGAAGGAATTTTAAAGTGAAAATGTATTTTATTAAAATAAGCTACTAAGCAAAATGTAAATAAATATATAAAATAAAAAAGAAGTAAATATTTGTAAGTCAGAATTATAAGATCAAAGGTAAGGTTTTTTTTCATTTGTTTACGCTTTTTCTTTTCTGTTGGTAATAATGTTAGTAGCATATAAATTGTGTAAGCAACGCAGTAGTTACTAAGTTATGTAGAAAATGATTCTCTGCTATGTAACGTAATTGTCACATATATTTTCTCGTTAAAAGTCAATGGCATATTTTCTTATATTTTTTTAAAATTTTATTTCTAGCTCATTAATCTCAAGTGTTGTCAACTTCAAGTCTTGTACTGTTAACATTAGATCCCGTTCGTCTATTTAACACTACTTTTGAAATTCTCATTAAATTCTGTTAGCATTATTATCTTTAGGTTATTATTAGTTATTTCTCAGGGAGCCTAGCCAATGTTAAACACAAGATGTGATTTTCCGTAACTAGATTAACCAAATACATACACATTTATTGGGTACGAATTGCCAACGAAATGTGCGTAAAATTGCTTTATATTTAATTCGTGGTCTGAACCCAGCGGATTTTTGGCTCTGGCGTCATTTAAAAAAATGTTAGTTGTTTAGTGTGGTATGTATGGTAATACGATTAAAAACGCTAGAAGAATTTTTAGTTCTTAGCATTGGATGAAATTGCTGCAATTCAGCCTAAAATGTTGTAAAATGCGGTAATGTAACTTGAGGGAAAGGTTGGTGCTTTTACATCAACAAAATGAAGGATATATTGAACAGTTTCCGTAAACAATGTTGGATGTAAGTAATCCTATTATCCAGGCAATTCAGTTTCTATTAATTTTTCTTGATAATTGAGAAAAATTCGTGTAGTTGGAGATAACACCATCTGGTATATTTCTTGAACATTAACAGGTGGTACAAGTTGCGATGTTCAAGATAGCGCTAAGGGGTTTTTCCAAACAAGTTTTTCACAATATGCGAAATTAGCTAACCTTTTTAATGGAGTATTTAAAATGTACTTAATTCTGGAACTTTTACCAACTAATTTAAAATTTGCGGTTGCTAGGATTGGCAATTGCACTAGAGAGCGCAGTTGGAAACCGTGTTTGGAATTTAAAAATATTTTCTTTTTCACTTTTGTCATGAAAGAGTTCTGCTCATCTATAGCTATTGTAGTTTCCAGGATATCGGTCCCCACTCTTAATGGGACACGTAGTATAATCAAATTACATTACTCACGAAAAGTAAGCTCTCTCCCGTTTCCCCACGTCTTCGAAATTTTGTCAATACTGCTGACAACTATTTCCATTACAGTAACAGCATTTGCCAGTTCTATTACTTTACTGGCTATTACATATACGATCTGTATACAAAACACCAATAATGACGTGAACTTCTGCTTCGCCCTAACGCATCCATAGTTTCGTCTGTGTTCAACCAGTAGCAATGATTTCTTACATTGGTTTTAATTTTGTGTATATATTTGGGAGATAACGTAGACTCGCTGGAAGCACTTCTACCCGTATATTTTGCCAGCAAATTTTAAAAACGGAATTATCTAGTTTCCGGAAGGGTATATTTGCATCCAAAAGGATTTCGCAGAGATCGCCATAAAAATTCTCATTCGAGACACAAGGATTACGAGGAACATCGGCTTTTAAATGGTTCGTAAATCGAGAGTTTTTGGAACGTTTTACAGCAACCGAACAAATTGTACAATAATTCCCTGTGTCGCTGACAACTTCGAAACAATCATGATCCTTAATCCAGGTATTCATGCTCTATTGGCGGGGACGTTTGCTAAGCGACATAGTAAATATGAAAGAAAACCAAATTATTATAACTGCTCAAATTAAAAAAAAAGTCATCGCAATAATAGGCGATAAAAGGAAATTTAATTAAAATAAACAGGAATTCTGAAAACGCTCAATTAAAAGGTATGTGGTGAATATGGTAGAGTAAGCTAAAACTATAAAGTAAAACCAATGTGAGGATAAAGATGATAACAATAATCGACTCGTGCTTTCTGACTTCACATTAATGACTGATGATTCGCGTGGAGGGTGGAGAGGATGTGGCTTGGCTGTGGGATGTGCGTAAACTGGCACGACTCTGCACAAGCGTTTATGCTAAATGATAGAGGCGGTCGTCGACCCGCACTGTGTTTAACGCCTACTTACTGAATCTAATCAATCTTGCTTAATTTTTATATCGCATGGTGTTAAAAAAGAGATCTTTCTCTTGTTGAATTTAAATTGGCTCGCCTTTTTTAAAACTTGCTTTCTAGTGTAATGTAATCGAGAAAATAACATAAGAACTAACATATTTTCGGCCAAAACTTGAATCATTATAAAAACAATTCGAACCAAATAATTTATTCGTCAAATTGTATGTAGGCGAACGTTTCTACGCCTGCGTTTCTTAATTTTAAAACAGAAACCTGCGGAATACAACGTAAATACCGTTGCTAGGTGCCATTAAGGAATTAATTGGCCTTATCCGATTAATACCATATGTTAACAGGAATAAATCTAATATAAATTGCTTAAATTTCTAAAACTCGCTTCACTCCATTCCACGAAATTCACATCTATTCGCCTATAAATCCGAATCCAAACGCTAAAACACGAAGAGTACGCGACACACAAATAAAACAGCGGAACAGCCGGCCCCAAACTCCGGAATTAGGCGAAATATATACCTAATACACGTAAAATCTTTCCATCTTTTCGCGTCTCAGCGCTTAGCGGTTATCTTCCTACATGCACACGCCGTACCTACCAACCGTTA
The DNA here is from genome assembly GCA_902655005.2 of Marronus borbonicus. NCBI lineage: Eukaryota > Metazoa > Arthropoda > Insecta > Coleoptera > Scarabaeidae > Marronus > Marronus borbonicus. The sequence goes on from LR737397.1 coordinate 5,505,837, forward strand.
TACGGTTCAACCCAACCCACTCGACTTTTAATTACGATCATCGTTTATGCATTATAATTAATCCCGCCTAGCAAAACAACGATAATCTCACTTTAGAATTCAATTACTTAAACCCTGGTTATTAGACATGACGCGTGCAATCGTTCCCCATCTGTGGGCCCGAGCTAGCGCCGCGAAGGAACCTTCTCGGCGATCCCCTCAATGAAACATGGATGTCGGCGCCTGATTGTAAATTAAATACTCATAGGATGTATGGGGAAGTATCCGTATCGTAGTACCTTACTCCTAATGCGTAGGAGACGCGAAGTAGGCCCCCCAGTATACGTGAAATTGGAGCGGAAGCTACCTACTTTACCGGTTAAATATATTACTCCGCTTTAAGCCATCCTCGTGTGTTCTGGAATCTAGGCATCAACATTTCAACGAGCTCTAAATGAAAAGCTTTGTTTAAAATTTAGATGGATCTAATTTTTTTTTTCTTTATTAGCAAATATTTCAAGAAATGAAAAGAGAAAGAGAAACAAAGCTGTAAGATAAGGCACTGACGGCAAGTTTACGTAAGAGCTGCTACTATTATTGTTATTTTTAATTCGTATATTCAAGTTTTTTTTGTTTATTTTTAGCATTGCATTCATACAAAATGTCGATGTAAGTACCCGCACTTGTAGATTAGATTTTTTTCCCGCTTTGTCGCCAGGTTTCCACCTTGGCGCATGAAAACTTCATCAAGCCTTCAGTTAAACATCTGCGAAAACATTTACGACGGAGTGTTCTCAAATATTTAACGTGTCGGGGAAGTATTTTTTTTACGGAGGAGGTCGTTCCGAGGCCGGACATTGACGTCTAGGGAACCAAACGCACACGGAAACCCGATCCATCGTCGTCCAGCTCGGTCTCCGGAAAGTCGCGGTTCAATAAGAATCTATGCGAGCGGCTGGACGCTGGGCGCCAGTTTCGTGAAAGGATTTGCGAGTGGGAGTTGACGATATCCGTTCGGACCGCTGCGTTTTGCTTTTGCTTCAGACTAGATTGACCGACCGAGGAAATAAGAAGACTCCATTCGATTCGATTTGAACGTAAAGCGTAGGTATTATTGGCTAACATAGAAAGTGGAAATGCCTATATTAGAGGTGTATATACATTGAATTTGTTAACAACGCTTATTTATTTAGATTAAATAGATTCGATGTATAGAAGCTTTCTTGTTCGTTTGGTTATTTTCCTTTTAATCGTTAATTATGTAACTATCTTGCTTACATCTAGAAAATTGTACGCCAGTGAAAGTTAAATAAACACCTGCGAGGCAATAAAGTATTATGCTAAGTGTTTCACTTCTGATAGGAAATGAATTTCGAACGTATTTTTTTTATTAATTTTGCTAAATGGAATTATTTTTTCTTATTATTATTATGTCATTTAATGCTTTAGTGTTAATCATAAATCATCAAATATCTTCCCTTTCTAGAGCTCGACGAAGCGCCCATAAGCTCTGTCAGTTTGAGACAGTCTCTGTCCAGATTTCTGTTGTCTTCCTAATATATTTCCTAGTTTACAAATAAAACACTGCTATTTTGAAAGAATATCACGGGTTCTGATTACTGTACACCGGGATGGAGAGCGATCCTGAGGTATCTCTATTGCATGAGCTTGGGTGGATTAAACGAATTCCGCTCTTTCTCCAACGTGCTCCCAGGTAGGTCGTGGAAGTGGTCTTGTAACGATATGATTGCAGCAACTTCAATTTGTGTAAGTCGCTTGCCGCAACTATTGCCTATGTCAGTGCACCTTACGGTGTGATGGTTCCTAGGCAGAATTTCAAAGTGAGGATCTTGGTTTCCAGGTCAAGCGGGGAATTTTTGGCGAAAAGAGAGATTAGGATATTTCTAACACAGAATATCCTATCCCTGATGTGCTCTATATGATGTCTCCACGTTACGCGATACTTAAATCCAATATCATCGCAAGATATGATCAAAACTTATCTATTCTGCGTTACACAATTAATCTACTCGAAGAAGATCATATTCAACCATTAGAGTTTTGGAAAGCGCTGTCAGCGCGGTGTCTGAGATTTGAATACAATCCTTTTCCCAGCCAGCGCCATTTATTTAATTAATCCCCTAAATTAATTTTGACTGCATCGAATGTGCTACCGTTATTTGTCAACAATATTACATCTTCAAGGTGAAGTGTCATAAAAATCCAATCGCTTACTTTGACACTTAGGTGATAAAATAAAACTTTCTTACCTCAAACGAGGCATGAAAGTTTCTTTCTAACCGGTTGGAAAAAAATATTTATTGGAGATTACTGTTATGCCTTCAAGAAATATCTTCATAATTAGTTACATGAATTTCAATGCATTGCTGTAATGAATAATAGCTTTATACTCCCTTTTAAGGGGACCGTGGGTTTTTAGCAACAGCAAATGTATAATAATAACAATATCCCTAAAGTGTTTTAGCTATTCCATTGTGCCAAATTTCAGCAACAGGTCGGGTTCAAAATAATTTTCGGGGATAAGCAACCAATTTACACTTCTTTGTTAAGTCGAGCTTTCGTAATAATTGCCTGTCGTATTCAGAGCTTGGGTCCAAGTGCCATGTGTTCTCCTGAATTTTTGATTTATTTAAAATTTTTCTTTGATTTTCAAATTTTACACCATTTTCTACATATTTCGGCCCAATTGTAATTTCAAAAAAGATTTAAATTCGACATCAAGATATGTTTTGTATCATTTTGTATCTATATTTACTATTTGGTGTAATGATATAATAAACTATTATGAAAGCTCGAGCTAACAAAGAAATTTCATATCTCTTAGTTGCTATTAGTATATGGTATTTCCAACTATGTCCTACCCTCCTTCAAAAACAGCAAATAGGCTTGTCATTTGATGTATTTGATTATTTCCTTAGGTACGTTGTTCGTCGGTAGCATAATTCCCTCTGACAATGTTTGAGCAAATATTAGTAAGTTGTGTTGAAAGATGAAAAATCACTAACTCAACGGTAGATTTTATAATTTTCGGTAGGTGCCTGCCGTAAAATACCGTTTTTCCCTGTAAAATAAGTCGAACTAATCCAATCAGTTAGAAATTTTATTTTGTTATCTTTTGTTTGATAATTGCAATGTGTAGGTTTTATTATTTTATTTACTATTGTTAAAACGTAAATTATTTTCTTGTAGCGTTACTTGGGATTTTAGTTCTATAAATAAGCTTGGTTAGACCCATAGCTTTATCAACTAGAGCGGTAATGATATTTTTTTAAGACCAAATGGTTGAAAATACCTGTGGTTTGTATTCAGTTGTAAATTTAATTTGACGACGAAAGATATTAAATCGTTTAAGTACGTATTCGACCCTTGTTATAGCAAACTAACGCAAAACAATTGTCTACATATCTTATGAATGTGAGCGGTTTAAGATTCCATTTGGATATGGCTTTTGATTGCAAATTTTCCATTACTAATTGTGAAATTAGGCGTAATTAAAGCTCCTCAAAATAATAAAACAAAGGATATATAAACATTACAATACCCAAAAAGAAGGTAAGGAAAAGGTGTTAATTTTATATGTTAATCAATCGTCAGAAGAAATCATTAACAGTACTACCATACAAATATTAAAGTAACATAAATAAATAAAGTAATGTTATATATCAAATACCATGAAATCATTTAAAACTAAACGTGTTCTGGGTTCGGACTGTGCCATGTCGTTTTTGTTAAACGAAAATTCGACGTTTCGCCTATAATCATATGGGGCTTCTTCAGGAGAGAGAAAGGTGGTAGGCAACAGATGGCACTGTAACTCAAAGTGTAAACCATGCCAGAGGCGAAACTAACTGAGCGGGAAACAGTTGATCACGGTAATTCAGCATGTGAACTATGCCAGAGGCTCAGTTTACACGTCGAGTTACCGTGCTAACTGTTGCTTACCACATTTTCCTCCCCTGAAGAAGCCCCATATGACTGTGGGCGAAACGTCGAGTTTTCGTTTAACAAAGAACGACACTGTCCGAACCCGGAACACATTTAGTTTTAACTGACTCTGGTCGTGGAAGACTACGTTTTTATACCATGAAATCATTGTGAAAAAGTATACATAGGTCAAACGAAACAACATTTAGTGGAAGGACATAAATAATACTCTTAAAAAGCATTCGCTGGATACCGGCCATCGATTTAATTTTGAAAACGCAAACATTTTAAGCAAAGAAACCAATTATAAAGCCAGATGTACCTTAGGAATGGTACCAAATTTAAAAACAAAAGAGTCCAATTAACTTATTAATTACAGAATCAAAATACAAAATTTGTTTAAAATATAATAAACTCAGCCACTTCTGTATAATTACTTTGACTCATTCTTCAATTCCAATTTGAATTCTTCATATTACCACCTTTTAATTAGAGATTAACTCAGACACAAGTTACTTGAATGACAGATAGACTCAAACTCAATTATAAAAGTAGTCCGAGACTAACCGAACGATTACTAATTGATGAAATTTCACTTTGACATGGGCTGAGTATATATTAAGACTTGTTGTAGAAAGAGAAAATGATATATAAAAGCACTTATCCTTCTGCCACCCACGCTCCAAACATAATAGGCCAGAAAAAGGATTTTTCTTTTAGAAATCGAGCTTTCTATTACTTGAGAGACACTTAATTTGGAGAGGTGGACAAACTGAAGTCATTAGACGAGATGTTTTTGGTGGCGCTTATGAAAGACGTTAGTTGTAACATTACAATACTTTTCGCTGTTATAATACATAATTTTACAATTGGTAAATAAATCAATACACAAATCCAAAGATTAACAGATAAGATAAGAAGAAAGATGATAAAAGACTAATTGATTGAAATTGTAAGCTAGCTTATTACATAATTAACGCAAAAAACAAATAATTTCTAGACAATTCTAAATCTCGATAAAGATGAAAGTGTATCCATTGAAACGACCAAAATAAATTCAAATGTTATAACTTGTAAAATACTCCTAGATGTTTATTATCGAACATGTTTTTAAGTATCGCGGAAATAAAGCGCAAGTTCTCTAATTTGTTCAACATACCAATGTTGACAATATTGGTAAAGTCGAGCAAATAACTTTGGATAAACCTGTATATATTTGAATACTTGTACATAGTTTAATCATGTTTCAGATATTATTGGAGTTATTATCTCTATCAATACTCGATTATACCCTGATTATAGATTAGTATTATAATGTGGTATAATATTTACAATGCTACAACCACTTATCTTCCAATCTTTTTACTGTAATTAATTATATGAAATTTTATAATCCAATTTATGTACAGAAAATAAACATTGTGAACTACTTAATTAAGAACACATTTTTTTAACAAGAATTTCTACGAACTTGTTAGAACCAATCAACTTTATTGTCGTCCGTGTCCAACACCCCTATCATGCAGTACGCGTCCAGAACTTAAACACATACATACATATATTGTCCAACCACCTCGTACAACATGCCCTCTCTAATGAATACATCAGACGTGACCACCTTTATGGTAAGGCAATCAGTCAAGACCAACCCGAACTCAAACGTCGCATTAGTCGGCCTTATAAACCTCGATCGAACGAAGAAGAAGGGAATGCAGACCCCGAGCGTGTTGAAACAATCACATAAGCATCTTCAAACTTCTTAGAATAGATTATCCGTTAATTAGTTTCTTTGGTTTTTACATCCTACCGAGGCAGCTCCGTCCTATAGACCTGAGTTCGTATATCGACCCACGCTTCGACAAGCGAACATCTAGACCGTCTAGGGGGTTATAAATTTCTAGAGTATTGGCGTCGGTTGTATTTTCTCACAGAGGAGACCGCACAGTAAATTATATCGACTGACGTAACGATTATTTAATAAAATGACCATGAAAATGGATTATTCGACGTTGTTTCTGGGAAGGAGTCTTTGTTGTTTGTGCCATTTTGAGAAATGAATGCGTTTTTTTTTTTTAATGAAAATGTATTGATCAATTTGAATATGTAATTTTATTGTGTTCTATTGCAGAAAAAAATATGTTAATAACATTAAACGGATGACATGTTATACAATCCATTAAAATTACCCGCATACATGGTATCTTTAAAGAATGGAATAAATTAGATTTTATTTGCGGCTAGTGGTGATGTAAATGGGAGTTCAAGGACTAAGTTTAGATTCGCTTCTGTATTTCTGTTGCATACTACAATATCCTGGATATGCAACGTTAATACACGAGAGAATCGAATCTTTGTAATTGAGCTTCCAAAACGCTCTATATACCTATGTGCTTTCCCATTTCTGAATCCTGCATAAACACATGATTTCAGATATACATCATTTTTCAAATTTGGTAATTTTGGATTTATTTAAACCCCAAATTCGTGTCAATGCTCTCAACAAACAGAAGTAATTGTTGGAAATTCAAGGATTATTGAATAAAAGCTTAAGCCTTGCTACGGTTCAAATTGCTTTTCACATGTTCGAAAAGGTACTATAAATGTCTTAAATGATAAGGATATTGTATTGAGAGGACATACCCACAGTGAGGCTCTTTCCTTATTTCTTAGCCAGTAGCTTATGTCATTAAGCCTTTGAATTTAATATTAAAGCAGTTGAAGGAACAATTAACAGATTTGAATTTAGCTCTCGTAAACAACAACACAAGGGGTGATGTGGAACTATGGAACGTAATGGTTGTAAGCAGTACTGGACAAATTCGGGCGTGCTGACGAAAGACTTTCTATACACAAGATACTGTTTTGAATAGGCCTTCCATTTTGAGTCTTTGTTGTTCACAATACCTTCTTTATTTACTGTATTGAATGTCTTTAGAGACTTAAAACCTAATTCCCAAATTTACAAAAGTCTGGCATGTTGACTCTTCCTTATTCACGGCCTAGCTTTTGCTCACAAGCCAAAAAACAACTAATATATTTTTTTAATTTTTTCTAATAATGATTTTAGTCCAAATGCTGTCCAAATCTTTTTTCCTTCGGTTCAATAATCGATGCAAGTGATACTGATTAATATTTACGTTACGCACAATATCTGATATTTTTAAAGCGTGTTAGCAGTGATCAAATTATGAACATTATTAATTCAGAATCTCTGTGCGCTGTCAGTTTAAATCTTCAACTAAATCACTTTCAGTTGAAAGTTGAAAATTTGAGTCATCAAATTGCAGATCCCAGATTTTATTAAAATTTTGGTTTTGATGGGTAATTCAACACATACGCTACAGTTAAAAGAATTTTGAGAGCGACAATCACATTTGGAAAACCATTGTCTCCGGCATTGCTCATAGATGGAATCCATCAGCGCGAATTAAGACCTTCAGAAATATAATTTTTTTCTTTACCGATCTTTTGGTTAAAATAAACTGAATCCGGAATAAATGGCCCGCCGTGGAAGTCGACCAACAGAAATAGCTTGTATTAGCTAATACATGCCGTTATTTGTATTGGAAAATTTACAAAGAGATACGGTCAATAGTGTTGTGTGGTATTGCTACTCTACAATAGATATCTTTTTCAGCTAGGTTATCTACAGAGTTGCATATTATTGCTTCCGAAAAAAATATCTTTGTTTCTAGAATAAATGCTGTTAAGCCATGCATGGAAATGATACCAGGAGTGTATTATAAGTTAGTAGCCATGGCATTCAATGCCAGAGATGGTCATATGTTTCTTGCTTTGAATATATCAACCTTTGTCAGGGTTTTTGGTATGCAATCCTTTTTTGGAGGTGCCCTAAATTTACCAGGAATTTAAATAATTTAAGCTTTAATCGTGTAATTCCTTTTTGATCGAGGGCTTGCTCCTAATTATGGCGGAATTAGGTACGACTTTTGGCTTTTGGCTTTGTGTACGAGTCCCAGATTTTTTTGGTGGGTCCGGTACAATTCCGAGTCTCATCATTCGAATGTTGCGGAACAATTGACTATGCTTTAGCCTTTACGACGAAGGGGTGATAGTAGCAAAACCATAGAATTATTTACATACTAGAAAAATACGAGGTTAGTTGATAAGCTGTAAAGCTTATGTATTATAGCATTAGAAACATTAGCTCCATGTGGAGTGACGTTCGCCAAGTGCCGTCGGGCCGCCTATTCTAAAATAAAATCCTTTTTCTGACCTGTAGCGGCTTATATAGCCTCCTGTCTCCTCTTCTTTACCTTGACGTTTTATTGGGTAGATATCTCCAGCCAATTGTAATTCCATGTGCGAAATATTCGTTTTTAATGTAATACAAACACGGGGAAAATAGATTCTTTTGTGCTTTTACGATCGTTTTGCAAATTAAATATTACTCTCTAGTAAGTCGTCATGTCTGATAGTAAATGTCCACTCTGTATGGTTAGCGCTAACGTCAGTCGTTAGACTCTAGATCGCGAACTCGTACCGTATATTACAGACTGCAATATTTTTAAGGAAAAGAAATTTCATTGCAAGAATTTAAATTATTGTTTATATGAAACGTGCATCGTAATTGGCTGGGATTTTTGAGAAATGCTATTGGTAACAATGTAGGGACGCCACGACAATTTGCCTATCTTCGTGTCGCCTTTGAGTGAAGACGACCATGTTTGGCTAAGTGATTAATTTCCGAAGCAAATTGAAGTGATGCCGTGTACAAATTTTATTTGAGGTACAACATTAATTTAGCTTTGGTTATTCCAAAGTTCCGGAGTTTTTCTTACGTGACGTGTTGTCAGAGAGTGCGTTAAATTCTTGATGTGATTGATTCATTTAGTTTTTGGAAACGTTATTTACATTCACCCCACCACATTTTTTAAGCTGCCGAAGGAACGTCTAAAGGTTAAATTTATTTTTTTTCTTATTTATTTAACGTCTAAAGGTAAATAAGGTTATCTTTTATTTAGAAAGGAATTACCCAAATTTATAACATTACAGTGTACATAGCACGTATACTATCACGACGCGTAAATAGCCTTTTATATATAAATAAAGCTTGGGACATATATCCTGGAATAACCCTATAAAGAAAGAAAGTCTGTACACATACATTATCTTTAAAAGAAACGTAATTCGATACGATGTACTAAGAAGCTTTACATTTCCAAACATCCACTTATGTACATTATTTCAACGCGCTGGTTTACACCTTTCATTATCTGAGAGTTAAAATCGATGTCTGTCGCACGTTTTTACATAAACTAATTAATTACGGCGCCACAATATTTCATCAGAGAACGCATAAATTCCAAGGCGTTGAATTCATTATATACGCAGCTATAATTCCTTTACCGTGCTTACCTTCCAGGCATTTGCTTTAACACCCGAAATTATTACGGTTTTTCGGATTCCTGGTCTCGAAATTTCCTTGAAATATTACGTACAGAAGAAAAAAAGAAAAAAGGGACCCTATCTTCTACACAGCAACGCCGTATGTCAAATTGTTTGCGCAGCAAAATAATAGTCCCGCGTATACATTATACGTACCTACTCGAAATAATTACTGAATTTGCATAAGCATATATCAATCGGGTAGTCGTGAACCTTCCGTAAACGGTAATGTTCCGTAATAATTGCGTTTTCATGATCCGGCGTGGTACCGACAGAACAGAAACGGTGCCGAACCGAAGAGAAAGAGCGAGATAACTGCCGGTATTATCAATAAACGTTGCCGGGTTGATATTGGAGGCAAGAGCTCGCGTAGGCGTACCTTAACGGCCGCCTTTGACGCCAATTAATTATTCGAAAGTATCCGTAATTATCGTATAATGTATGTTGCTTTTATGCTTATGTTGTATACGGAATGGAACGAACGTTTTTTTCTTATTCGTAGGTGCATATACATATTACACGCAGACCGACGTATGCATATCGGAACATGGCTCGCAACAATGCGGAGACACGGTGGTGTATGGAGACTGATGTGAAAGATAAATGCATTAGCAGTTTGTTTTTTTACGAGTGTGGTATCTCGTAATGTAGAGCGGGCGGTGTTAAAAGAGTTTCTTTGTTGTAGCGATACGCCCATGGAATAATTTGCTTCATTTATTAACCCTTAATGCAAAGTTTAATCTGGTTTCTTCTTTTTTTTCAAAACATTGGGACCATTTGGGTTTTACAATATTTACCCAACTTCTTTCTCAAATATAAAGGACGTAACTTTTGCCGAAAGCTAATTATCGAGTTTAAATGCTAATTTTAGCGTGATAACCCTCTCTAAAGATTGACTTTCCATGTAAGGAGTGCCATAGTGATCTGTTTCGGAACCATTTATTTTTATCGTATGTAATAATCATAAATTCTATAGTGAAGCGCTGCTAAAAACCAAGTAGCAAAGGGGTGAAAAGATGAAAGAGGAACAAATTAGATCTGCTGTTGGTTAGTTCTACCAACAAGTTCATCTTTGAAGTAATTTTTTCAAATACACCGTATCATGTAGAGAGAATCCATACATTGTATTGGAACGCTTTTGAAATGTACAAAGTGTCTAGCATTGAACACCAAACATTATCAAATTCACCACAAGACTAATTTTTTTCAAATTTTCAAAAACGTGACAAATTTTTTCAAATTTGTGTGTTTTCAAAAATGTGTGACATTGATGGTAAGGTAATTTATTACATATGTACATACATAATTCTTAAGCCACTCCTTGCTCAATGACTCAACTGCACTTAAGCGTTTGTGGAGTTGAATCACTTAGAACTAGTCCTTTACCATTTTTTTTCCATAGCTTTTTATTTCGCGTGTATCGCTTCATTTCCTCCCATTTGACCCCGCTCCTGACCTCTGATGCGCTACATCTTCTAACCATATTCTTCTTGGTTTGACCTCTTGTTTACCTTTTACTTGCTTCAGCTTCGAACACCCGCCTAGCAACCCTGGCTTCTGGAAAAATGGAAGAATTGGAGTGGTATTGACACGTGAGAAGCATACGTGTCCGTATCATCCCAATTCTTCGGTTTTTCCATTATAGGTCTTTCAAATTTTGTCTTAGCGCTGTGTTTCTGATCTTCTTTCTAACTTGGTTCAGTGTTATCGTAAATAGTAGGGGTTTTAGGATACACCCTTGTCTAAGGACCAAACCTGTTTTAGACAATTTGGAGTGCTCTTGTTTTGATCCTACGTAATTTTTTTTTTTTTTTTTTGTACAAACCCTGTATACCCGTTTTTTATGTTCCTCTATATCTTAATATTGTTCATATGTCTTCCTTGTGTGAAATAGGAAATATGGGAATTTAGAGGAGACCCGTATAAAAAACTTTTCAAGGAGTATATTACCTTCTTCTTTTTCTTCTGAATCGCTCGCAGCCATAGTGCGATAGAACTGGAGATTACCGGGCTGATGATCCGCTAACTGAGATACATAGTGACTAAGTGATACTAAGTGAGCTTTACGGCTTATGAGACTCTTAATAATTACTCTTAGCTCTTAGGTCGTGCGATTCTGGGCTAATAAACGTAATCAAATATTAATTCATCAAAAATGAAAGAAATTGGTTCTGACGTGTTGACGCGTCCTCGTAGTCTCCTTAGGCGGAGAATGTAGCTGCTCGCAGGTGTCGGTGACTGGTCTCTTTTAGCATACTTGTATGCCCACTGTAAGCACTATTGCGGCAATACCACCAACCATAAGCGGCGACAATGGCTACCCGAATATTTCATACTTTGGAGGATAAAGGGGATAACTACCCTTTACCTCTTATGCTCAGCAGCTGGGGTTTAATTCGGCCAACCGCCGGTATTTTTTTTGTATGCTGGTCACATAGCCTTTCTGGTTACTTATCGCCAAGTTACCTGAAGACTGATTGAAGACATAGTTAGATTAATATCGTCATGGCGATTCCTAAAGCAACAGGTAAGATTCCAGAGTTATGAGTAATACCCTTCTTACGCATACGTACATATTTTGTCATCGCTCATCCTCGAACTTAATTTTTCTAACAAGCGGTCGAAGGCTCGACTGAGATGGTAAAAGATACAAACTGGAAAGTGCTTTTATCCAACGAACTGGAGAACCACAATATAAAATTATTGTAATTGTTGCAAGGAAGCAATGATCTTAGAGTGGTCTAGAAATAGTTTAGTCTCTCCAACATGCCGTATTCCAGAAGCTTGAGTGTTGCAGCGGTAACTGAAATCGGGGATTAATTGTCAGGAATGTATTAGGAAAGACGTAGTTAAACGGAAAAGCTTATTGGATAAATCAGTGGCTTACAGAAGATTTCATAAAAAAGAAGGAATTTCATCAGGACTACTCAGGACTACTGCTGTTTAAATTATCGAAAATCAGTAAAAATTCCTCCTCCGAGTAATCTAGCAGTACCATGGATTTGATATTATGTTAGGTACACGAGTCAAGTATTTACTTGCGTAAAGATGGTATTAAATGTAGAGGCAACCATGTCAGAACCAGTTACAAAACCAGCATTAGTTTCGATCTATGTAATCTCACGCGGCACATTGATTTTTGCTTAATAATTAAATAACTTGTGCTAAGTAATCATTCAACAAAAGCCGTTTGATTACTAGGGAAAGTTCCATGAAATGGTTAGGGATTAAACAAGTATTAATACAACATTATGTGAAGCTTAAGAAAAGGTACTCTTGTTTGCTTAAACAATCTTAAATTAGAAAGGTTCGTGTAATTTACTCCAAGCAGAAATTTCTAACCGCTGATTTCACTTAAAACACAAAAGTAAGTTTCTGATGGTAAGAACCGCTGTTATGAATTGAAGGAGAACTTTTTCGGTTAAACAAAGTTCTAATTAAAACGGCTTACATATTCCCTGCCATACTTAAACTTTATTGGATCTAAATTACTCAAAGAAATTCAAATGAAGCGGTGGGAAACAATAACACAGAAAATACTGGTAACAGTTATAAAAAAATGATTGACTGGTACAAATGCAAAACAAATAAAATATATTAATGAATGTCAATTACTTTAGCGGCTACTAAACCGCAAATTTCTAAATTCCCACGATATTCAAATCTTATCGACACACACACCACAGCAATTCCATCTATTTATATGAAAATCGTTTCCCTCATTTCACCTACATGCGCGTCACTGCATTGCAAACCAAATACAGACTTTCAATGTTCAAGTTTTTCGCTTTTCTCTCTAACCTATGCCAGGGGAACATATAAGCGAGTGTATTTCGCCGGCAATTTACATCGAAGTTCGCTTATTTACCTAAGCACGATGGCATAACGTAACTCTAGCGCTTTGTAAACGAGCTTTTTCTACGGGTTTACTTCGAAAATAATTGTTCGGGTCCGTGTCCGCGTAATCTTGTTTATATGCCGCCGAGAATAAATAGTAAACAGACGTGTCGCGGATAGTAAACGTTCCTACTGTTAGTCCGTGCTGTGTGAGAGACCGGTTCCAGCATGTGTTGTGCGTGTCGGCGCGCCCAAGAGCAAAATTATCTAAAATAGCTGTTGGGAACTTTCGTTTTACGATTGCGGATTAGCTACGGTAGTTGACGTAGCGGATTTCTGGGGGTTTCAGATGTTTTACAATGTTATTTCCTCTTCTCTTTGCAGTACTAGACGGATTTAGATATGTGATTGGAAAGACGGGCATTTTAAGTGTCAAATCTGTTTCACTAAAGAAACAGGATCCTCGAGGTTTCTCCTAACCAGTATGCATTTTTCTGTTAAAACTGTTTCCATTGCTTCCCTGCTTAATTCCAGGTTGTATTGCTTTTTCTTGGTCAGGATAAATAGGTCAACATTACTTTTCTATTCCACCAGAGATTATCACTATTTCCTTCTGTATTGGGTATGTTTTTTCTGGTACTTCGAAGGATTGTTATCTTTATGTAGCATCTCCAGATTTTCATTTTGGGCCGGCTTAAGAAAGAAAATATATAAAATATTAGTCTAAACTAGAAACAATTTATTTCATTTTTAGTCGTTTAAAAAGAATTTGAAGTCATTACTATTGTTACTACTAATACATTGATGGTGTTGGTCCATTTACCTTGTGACGTCCTCACTTTCTTTAGGAGTGTGTTAATAATAGCTCGACCTCATACCCGAAGATAATGTGAAGCTATAATTAAACAGGAAACCGCAATCACATCTAAAACAATGCGAACAAAAAACTATTTATTCAAAATATTATCTCGTTGGTTTTATTAGTTCTCTTGAAAATAATAAATTTACATTCTCGATTGCTAATTCATTGGATAGATTCTTAAGATGCGGTTCTTTTGTTGATTTTATTTTTGCTCGTTAGTGTACGCGCGCATAACATGTGCGAAGTAGTTGAATGGAAAAAAGGAGATCGTAGAGAGAGAGAATCGTCTATATGGATGCTGTCACCATATGTAAAATGTAACATAAGGTGTCAATATAATGCGCTTATGTCTGTTAAATTATTGCGAAGACGTAATGGTCAACGTTACTGGTAAAGCGATTAAGAGCGGGACTAATGACTTTTCTGATCTTGTAAGATATAAATAAAGTATTGGTTGGCGCGTAGCTTCTATAAACAAGGAGAATACTTCGATTTCTAATCGAAATGCTATTGAACAAACAACGGCACAAATTCTTAGTGAAATAATGTCAAAACAAATATTCTTTTATTTATTTAGTCGAAATTCTAGGATTAAAATAATGTCGAAACAAGCCGTAGTTTTAGAGCGGACTAGTTCCAGTTGATTAAGCTTTTCAAATTCTGCGTCTCCATGGATCTTACTAGAACACTTTAAATTCTTCTGTGTATTATAGATATAGTAAAGCTCGAGTTTCTGCGATCATCCAGCACTTTAACTAAACCCAAAGAAAGAATAGATGGATTAGGCCAATTTGATTTGCAGATTTTATTGGGAGTTACCGGAAACATGGCGTTATTCGTCAAAACTATACAGTTGTTTCTTAACAGTCATTTGTCACAGTTCCTATACCATAAACATGAGAAAAATCGAATATTGAGCAGTTATTAATTTTTTGCATTTGCTTTGACTCTGTTTACGGAGACTATATGCAATTATTTACCATAGTGAAATTTTGGATAGCTGAATTTAAACATGGCCGAAACAGCTTGATTGATGAGCATTCGGGAGCGCCAAAAACTACAACCATTACCGATAACATCGGAAAAATTCACCAAATGAAGCTAAACGACCGTCAAATAAGTGTAGAGGGATGGCAAAGGATGTAGGCATCTTGAGAGAACGTATTTGTCGTTTAGGCAGGACCAAAGCTCTGTTAAAGCTGTTTTTCATCGAACAAGCACCATTCGCAAGCATCTGTTTTGCAGAATAAGATGCCTAAACCGATTAGAAAGACGGGGGCATTGTTGGGAGAAGTGAGAAGAAGAACCTACCTATTTATGCTGAGAAATAAAACTGAATGTTAGTGTTGTATTTACGATTTTAAAAAGGCAACTGAAGTTTTAAATCCAATAATTTACATTACGCAATTACGTAAAATTTCTCCTTGTTCTTCTAATCTTATAATCTTCTTGATTCTCTCAAGTTCTCTCATTCATTAACCGCTTAATCTTAAGAAGGTACATTTTTATTCAAAGCACAACTTTCACTTTCCCTAAATCAAAACCAAACACGATTGTTTCCAATAATTTCTCTTTTTTCTATCGATTACTAAAAGATTGCCGGTATCCCCAGTATATTCCCTTCTTCGCCCTTAAAACCGATACAATAAAAAGCAGATTTTATGTGAAAGGTGGAAATCCCACCTTGGCGGTAACACCGTCGTAGAGCTGCCAATACTGCGGTAGCGGTGTCTTTACCGATACGGCGGCGACGTTTTTCGGCGCAATGGTCTGCGAAATTCGCGAATCCTCCGAATAATGCCTTGTTCTATATTGAATCTAACGGAACGGTGAACCTGCCCCGAAAATAACCTTGACGCGCCGAAATTTCAACGCTACACTGGATCTTCTCCCGCTCATTTCCTCTTTGTCTATCTTCGGTTAGCGATGTGCTTCCCGTCACCGCGACGATACAAAGAATTAGGTTGAGGAACTGAAAACGGAAGAATAAGAAGAAAAAGCGTTGAAGAAGCGAGAAGTATGAGATATGATAGTCTATTCGTATACCTTTCTTTTTTCTTGTTATTTTCCGTTTCCAGTGATGGATTGTCTTAGTAATAGGAAAGTTCCTCGATGATATTTTGATAAATCGTCCTGCCTCTATTTATTTGTCAGAGATCGTCTTTGGAGATGATTGCGTAAGACGGAGGGTACTGGTACAATTTTTGACATGTTTAAGAATTGCTTGAGTGCATTTTGGCACGATCAGAGTTTGCAAGAGCCTAGCGTTAGAGGAAGTACTGGCAGCATTTTTCGCATCTTTTCCTATATCTGCAAAGATGTATAAATCTTAAAGGCGAACATTTTGAAAAGCATAGGTTAAAAGACACCAAGACACAAACTTTGTCAGTATGTAACGATTAGCCAAAAACTAGTTTTGATTGGATTAAACGTATTGAAATCGAGGTTTGTACTATTCCTTTTTTCATTGTTTTTGTAAAAATTGTAAGAGGTGTCCCTCGTATTTGGAGTTTTAGTACTAAACAAATGAGAGAACTAAGAACTAAAAAAACAGATAGAATAAATTATCATTATTATTATTGTAAATTGAAAGCTAGAAGCAGTTTAATAGTAATTAATTTTTACTTGTCTAAGAAATTCACGTATACAAGAAAGGAACAATTCAAAAATCGCACAAAGTTCAAAGAGAAATAGAACATTAATCTTTAGTAGCGAATCTACAAAGAGTGCACTTTCTTCTGTTCAGGTGCCCTGTCTTTCAATTGCCCTAACTACAATGGAATACACAGAGGACGCACGCTTGCGATGCATGCACAGTTTACCAGCGACAGATTATGTCGAGCAACGGTAGTGGAAATACTTTCATGTTATACACATGCACGTATGTATATATACATGCATCTAGGTGGCTTAGGTACTTAGGGTAGTTTTCTTGGAAAAACGAGGTCGATTGGGACTGGAAAAACTTCAAGTGGTTTCCTGTTGCGCGCAATAACTCGAACCTCTGAACTTACATTTATTTAATCCTCACTTACCGTATGAGTAAATACGGAAAGGTCCTTCGAATAAAGTAGTTTCATAGAAATGAAGGGATTACCTTCATATCCCTTCATTGTTATTTTGGAATATTTTATAAGTTGGTTTTAAGTTGTAGGCTATGCTGGTTGTATGTTTAATCCGATTCTATCTTGCTATTAAACTGCTTGACATAGGAAACTGAATACAAACATGGTTCCTTTAATTGGCGCCAATGCAGGACATATGCGGAGGATGTCTTCTTCGATTTCGTGTTCAAATTTCATTCAGTGCGATCTTAAAGAGGTGTTTCTATAGGCGGCAATGTTCGGTCAGAATCCTAACATTCTTCCTGCTGTTCGCTGCTTTTAAATAAGTTAACACGAGGTTCAGCAGAAATTAGTTTCTTTCCATCCTTGCTTGAGCGACAGCTCTAATCCTTTCATGAAGCGCAGAAATAAGCCTGAATCTTCTTTAGTTGTCAGGATTTGCATTGTGGACCTTCAACCGTAGCACGTTGATATTCCTTGTTTCAGAGACTTAGTATAGAGGACTGTGGCAGCCTAGTAGCAGATTGAATGTTATTGGTTGGTTTAATGCAGATACTGCTCGGTAGATAGGTTCATGTTTCTGCCTCCGATATTAATGTTGTCGTAGTTTTAGCTCGAAGAGTTGAGTATATTCCTGCTCCAGCCTCTTTGTTAGTAGTGTGTCAAGGATCGAAGATGAAACAAAATGGAATCTTGTCCTGGCCGGGCACCAGGGTCGGCAATCTTTTGCAAGCGTTCTCTAAGAATTTGCGGTGCGTTTCAATAGGTTTACGACTTCGTCCTCGTCTGTACTGCTGCGAAACAATAGACTTATGGTAGCCAACGCTACTTCTTCATGGCAAGTCAATAAGCGATAAGCGAAGCATGATCTAAATTGTCGTCCGTGGTTTAGGCGAGGTACTTTTTAGCTTTTTAAATCAACTGCCTTTCTCTCATCCTTAGCAATAAACCAAGGATCCAATCTAAACCCTCTGTTATTCACCATCTTCATTAATAATCTTAATAGTAGCCACCTTCACCAGCTCTTCTGTTCCTATTACATCGTAGTTGTCAGGCTGAATATCAAAATGCTAGGAGAAAATTTGAAGAAGTACATGGGATTTTATTGAGAACTGTAGGTGCTAAAGGTCTTATGTTTAGCAAGTGCCGGTTGATTTAGGATTGCACCAGGTTACTGTGATATTCTCTTTGTTGGTGTCTTGTAATTACTAAAATTTATTGAGTGGTAAATGTTTCATTGCTACTACTCTTGTCTTATTCTATTCCAAATGCTGCCTGTGATATATCCATTTTGTGACAAGGACATGTGTATTTCAGGTCTAATGTATCAATAGCCAGATATTACTATTATTACGTCTTTTCCGAGACGTCCAGATAGGGATAGAAATTTGCTTTCGTCCGTCTCGCATCGCTCTCACGCCCTCTAACGACTACCTTTCTAACCGAGGACGTAGCTATACTACGTGTAGGTGTCGATCAGCTACTAATTATTATTATCTCAGTATATTGCGTTCTGCGCGACCTCCGGGAGCATCATTAGCTTCGCCGTCGACACATCCGTTGTCGTACATCCGACACCGAGGAGGAGTTGGACGGGAAGATTTACCGATCTGAAAAAGAAGTGCGCACAACTTATTCTCAATGAGGGTAAAACTCAAATTCCGTAAAGCTAAATTTCTTAGAGTCATGACCGACATAATGACTAGGAATTGAGCCATCAGAGTATATCGATGCTTAGGTAGATTTAGTTTACAAAAAAGCTAAATTATACATTCTTCACAATATTAAAATTACAATCAAGCTTGGGAAGTATGCAGTTTCTTAGCGCTCTCGTTTCCATATTTATCATATGAAGGGTCCTATGAAGGATGGCGATGGAGTGTTTATGCTTCAAAAAGAATTCTCACATTTAATTTGAAGTCAAGCGAAACATGCAAACCGATCTTCACAAACAACAAAATATTGACGCTTCCTAGTGTTTATGTATGTACAAACCTTCCCTGCGAGGGACTCTGAACATTATAAAGCAATCAAACACAGTTTTAGTCACTTTAAAAAATCAGCAGCACACCCATCTAATAAACATCCTTAATCGAGAACTGTTTTTTTTATACTAAGAGGTGCTTGGAATTAATGCCCACTTGACCGCATTATCAGTAAGTACACAACCAAATAAAACCATTAGCATACACTGCAAACCCTCAATGTTTGTCTCCATTATTTACATAGGTAGGAAGCTATAGCATCTCCATGAGTGTTTATATAAAATTACAGATTTCTTAAGTGTTAATGGATCCTTCCCTCCGGCATTTTCCTTAAAAGAATTTCAGTTCAATATAAGAAACTGGAAGTTAAATCGGGAAAAGCTTCTTCTCTAGAATTTTTATCTTGCAAATTTCAACCCTAGAAGTTTCGAATGAATCTTTGGATTCTAACACAGCCCCAGACGTATTTCCTCGCAATTAAGGAACTTAAAACAATAAATCTCGCTTCGTACAAACAGTGTACGCCTATAAATAACTTTACCTTAACTACACTCCATGCGACACGCAACCCTCGCTTTTAGTCTAAAAACAAATACACTTCACCCAGCAAAAAGTTGTAATTACCTTCAATACATATCAGCGTATTTACATAAACGTAAATTACTCATCACGGTCATCAACAATACCATTAACTATTCCATATTAGTCAGTGGCGTGACCGTTCGGAAGCATGCAAAAAAGCGGCCGATCCACGTCTGCACATAAATAATTCCCTCGAGATCTTCTCGGACGTGGCGGCGGTGGCGTTACTGGCGGCCACATACAAGTCCAACTGACGTCCGGACATAAATTTTCAATTTTCGACGAAAAAAACCCAAATGGCAAGCAATTAGAAGCCAAGTTTCGATCGTAAACGCCGATAATAATTAACTGGTGTGTGCGTGCGGTAAACCTATTACCATCATTCACACCTGAATCGAAGCAACCGTGGATATGTGTGTGTGTGTTTGTTGAGGCTTTTGTACGTCTCAAACGTACTACGAAATACGGCAATTAAAAAAGAAAACTTGCTGTTGTACTCTTGCGCGTAGCCCAAGACCTTAGTTGGGCTTTAGTGGCTTAGGTGAGCTTCTTTTTTGTTACCACAATTCTTTACTTTATCAGATTTTGGAGCTCAATTTATAAATTTTGGAAAGAGAGTTACTACATTTACCGGCAAAAAAAGATAGGCAAGATAGGCAGATGATTGGGTGTATGATACGGAAAATAATGCGAAATAAAGGTCGTTATTAACGGAGATTTCAACATTAACTTTAGTTGTTACGGCCTACTACACGGCGCTTTTTCAGTTTTAATCATGTATTATAATTTATTTTTTACCATTGACGTAGCAAGTCTTGCAAATAATTCATGTTCACTGTGTATTGACAATTTTGCTGTGAAGTTAGAAAAGGGCAGAAAAGAGTGGAGAAAGTTAGTGAATAAAAACTACTACTGTTTGTTGCAAGATCTCCTTTGTCCTTTACAATTCTGCTTGTATTCAGATATCCAGACTTTCACGAGCGACAGGGTACCCTACGACACGGTAAATCACATTAAACAAAATCCTTTTGTAATTAGACGTGAATGTATTTACGCTCGTAAGGTTGAACTCCATAATTGGAGCTGGATAAGAAGAGCGCTGCCAATAAAATATTAAAAGTCGAAACGAATGTAAGGTAAGCCACACACGTCGCCTTCTTTGCCTAAATTATTGGTAGGTGTATGCGCGCACCAAAGAATTTATTGGAGTTGAACCGGCGCGGTGTAGTTGCGCCGGTAAGAATTATTTAGGAGTCTAGGTTACGTATTCGGTGATGTAAGTCGTCCTGTTGCGTACCGAACGATATTTAAAGAAAAAAAAGAGGGCGCTTTTGTAGCCGTGGACGTTAATCGAGAATATAGTACCTTTCTTTATTGTACCGCGTATTGCGCGCGTCTGAAAGTAAAATCGTGAAGTTGGAACTTTAAGAACGCAGTCTTGCGTCCGGTGACCGGAGAGTCCGGCGTAATTTTCAGCTGTCACATTCGTTTCGTTTCCTGTTTGTGTTCTAAGCGAAGGTGGGCTAAGCTTTAAATATTGTTCTTTACGCGGCTACTATAATCCGGGACAACGCCAGCTTCCTATTCAAAATCTATTCCTATTCTTTGCCCGTGAGAATACTGAGCGTTTATTGCTGCAATATGTTGTGGGAAATATGACAATGCGATACATTTGTGCCTTAAACACGATCATACCAGTTCGAAAATGAAACTACAAGGAGGTTAAAAAAACTTACCAGACGATTTACACAGAAACATTTTGTGAGCTGCCCAGCGGGATATATAGTATTCTATAGCTTTCTTACCGACATCCCTCCACCGTAAAGACAGAAAGACGGTTAATGATGCCTAAACATCCACACACTAAGAAAACTGCTACCGTCCTTAATAGAACTCGAACACAGGTTCTCTCAACGGATTACAACCAATCAACTAATTTAGCAATGAACTGGAGCAACGATAATATTCCTTGAATATTCTTAAGGCTTTAGAAGGAATTGTGATAGAAATATGTAGCCTTCCTCGTAGGTACTTTATAAAAAGAATAGGTACTTTACTTACTTAAAGGTACTTTAAAAGCATTATCTTTAGAACCAGTCTATGTACAAAAAATCAAGCTGGAGTTTGCCACTTGTATTCAGATAAAAGAAATATGATGTAGAAACTTAAGGATAGTCTTTACTATCCTCTTTGCAAGATGCTTAAGATCGCTGCCTCAGCCGCAAAACTCCTGAAGGTCATCTTTCTGCTAACCATTTCCAGTTCAAGCCTGATTTCTTCATGGCAGATTGTCATTGTTTTTTATGTCGATAATCCATTCCGGGTAGAGTTCATCCTTGTACTTCACCAGAACTTAGTGTCCCATCGTCAGGTTCTGGAGAAAATTTGAAGGTTGTGAGCTTGGTATCGATGGGGCCAGTTGCCTTTTTAAGTCACTGAATGTTTCGCTTTGTGTAGAGTTGTTTGAGGTATTGATGTCAGTTACAGTATAGCTTCTTTCTTTTTCCCGAGGAAATATTTTGTCTTCTTTCTTCTTTCTGGATTCTGCCCTCTTCCTCCAGTTTCTTCGTGATCTGTTCTAGGAAGTCCTTCTCAACGAGCGAAGGAATACACAGGCACTCTGAAGGCAACCTTGTTAGGGCCGGTCGTCTATCAATAAAATAAATTCCTGATATGCGGGACTCGAAGGTTTAGTTTTCTGGACCCTTGTGTGCTTGGGTAGAGATATATATCGACCTCAAATGACCGCTTTTTGCAATCTTCCAGCACCCTTGGCTAAGCAATTTTCATCGGGCGAAAGTAAGTTACGCCTAAAGATGAGAGATGAGTAGCATTTGGTCGAAGTGCTAGAAATTTTATATTGTTTTCTTTGCATAACTGCATTCGTTCCATATTGATGTGAGAATTAAGGTTGACGCTGATAACAGTCTTCACATTCGATGTGAGCCAATCCTCCAAGGTGTACTCTTCAGATCAATTCGATTTGATCTTATTGTACTGAGTTTAGACTGTTTTCGTCCCAGGTTGTCCAAATCTTCTCCGCCTAGTAGTAGGGTAGCGTTACATCCTCTGCTGCATTTCCGCATACCATTATACTTTTCCGGGACTCTTGGTGATCATTTTTTCGGCTCTAGGATCATCAAGATTGGTTCCATCGTAAGCTTTGTTTCCAATTTATCGAAAAACTTGTTCACAACCTATTTATCTGCCGCTGATCTCGAGTAAGAAACAATTTTGCGGTCCTCTGAGTTAACAGAGCTTTGCGTCGTTGTATGACTTCTCCACACCATTTCCTGGTAAGTTGTTTTTAAAACGCTGTATCGGTCCAGGTTTGGAACTGACAAGACACCGAAAGTCAAGCATACGCACAGGATTGCCGTAGTTTGACACGGTAACAATGTGACCTGCGAATTGCAGCTCCTTCTCCTTTGTAACAGCAGGACCCCGGCAAACAGCATGCAAGTATTTTTTTTAGTGAGTACATGAAATATTTGGAGAATCCATTTTAATTTCTGACGAAGTCTACTACTCACTAGCATTTTGTAACTATCTAAAATGTGGCTATGTATCCGAAGAGTTCTATAGTTCGCGCCGTTCCCACTTTGTGATACTGTCCTGTCATTCTAGTTGAATACTTGTAAAAACAACGCCTCACGACTATCGCCATGCTGAATACTAACCATAAGTCTGAAGACAATTTATTGGTAGTATAGGCCTGTTCGGTTAGCAGAGAAAAAATTCAGCAATTAATCCAAAAGCATCCTAATATGTCGACGTTGATATAATTACTGCCACCTACATCCAGTTCGTCGTCCAGTTGTCGACAGTGAAGTAAATCACAGATCTGTATGATTCCAAACAAAATGCAAAAATGAAGGGTGATTTTCTCTTCAGTACTTGGTCTTCATTTTTTACAATCTCACTACGTAACATCTATACCTGCATGCAATATACCATGTATGCCAACACCATATTTATACATTGCATACATCCAGGCATGGGATATGGGGGAATATTCCACTCTGAAAGAACGCGTGGATTTTTATTATTGCTGGCCGTATGTTTGCGTTATGCATGATGTGTACGCTCGTACTTTTTTCTTTTCTCGTTTCCAGCATTTTTTAGGTTCTCGTTTTTCGGATGGTTCCCTTTGTTGCGTGGCGTGCTTCCTATTGCAAACAGTTTGCCCCGCGTATATCCGCAACCGGTCGGTTTTATTTACGATGCGCCTCTGCATTTTAAATTTCGATGTACCAGTTTCCCATTTGTCATTCTGAATGTTCATTTATTGCTTCGTTTAGACGCGAAGTTCAACGCGGTTTAGACTAACCTGGCGAAACTAATTAAAAATGTCCGTATATGGTGGCGTACGGTGGTGAAGCGTAACCTTTTCGGGCTAGAAAGCAAACATAAATCACGGATATATGTTTATAAATGTTTATAGGTGGTGTTTATTGCGCTGGACGACGACGGTAAAAAGAACCAGAGTCACCTGTCTATCCGGTTTTTAATTTGACACACATTCGCCTGTCGCCGATTTTTTGGTCGCTCGAGGGAAATTGAATGTGGAAGGCGCTAAATATAGAATCCAAGAGGTATGTATAGATTGAAATACCGAGAATTCAATAATAACCACAACTCACGTGTCGTAGACGGTCAGACACGGTTAATCAACATTTACAAGTCCGCAATGGGTAATAGAAAATTAATAGCCTGTTGCTAGCTAGGAAGCATGTTCCGTCTCCATTACATGAGGAAGTTCTTGTTTCCTGGAAGACAGGTCTAAAAACGATAGCTTGAGGGATATGTTAATATGTGGCTTGCACGTGGACCTCCAACTGTTACTATTATTGCTTAATAAAGGTAGAATAATGCCGAAGGCTTATATTCCAAGCTATAGATTTTGGATGGGAAAAGAGGTCAGTGTACAGAGACTGATGCATTCTCGTCCTTCACCATCGGAATTTCGCTTCCTTCCCAAATGGCAGCTGGGTAAAGCTCAATCTGTTGCCACAAATGTAAGAATCGTTTTTGGATAACCTGGTTGCTTTTGTGGGCAATCTCTCTGCAGACTCCAATAGTAGTCGACCATTTTCTAACCGACCTGCATATTTTGCTAAAACCGTTCACCCTGTTCCTTATTATAATCTCAGGAATTTATCTAAATGGCCCTGCACTTTAATACTCATATGTGTTCCCAATTTTTCAAAACTCTTTAACATATAGTCCCTGATAGTTGTCAGCCTTCTAAAAAGTTTTGTATAACCGATACAGGGTCGACTCAGGACTCAAATTCAACTTCACCCATGTGTGTGATAAATTTTTTATCGTTAACCAGCTTGCGAATTTGTAAACCGTCCAAAATTCCTACTTTTAATTGTTTCATGCTAAGTGCTAGAAATATTCGGCAAACGTACTTGAAACAATCATCTGACTTATCCAAGACCTCAAACTTTTTTTAATAACTTCAGTTTGATGTCTGTCTATTAATGCCCCATTAATGGTACCTGATCTTCCTAAAGTTACGTCTCTTAAAGACGGCATAGTTTGCTGTCAGTGCCATTTTTCTGCGCCGCTATCCTATAAATAGAAATAGTAAGAAATTCAATAATTATAGCAAGGACTGCGGCGTAGTATGGTAAACAACACATAAGTATCGGCACTCTCCGCACCACACAAGTTTAATTTATTATATAGTAATATAATAAATAGTCCGGGACGGCCGTTTCGAGGACACGAATGGTCCTCATCAACCGGTGACCGAATTTTTTTTATTTGTTATATTACTATATAATAAATTAAACTTGTGTGGTGTGGAGGGTGCCGATACTTATGTGTTGTTTACCATAAGAAATTCGTTTTAAGATTAATTTAAAATTGCCATTCTTTTCCTTAAGGGTTGCTGAATGACTGATTGGAACCGACGCAAAGTTATTTCTATTGTGCAGTACACATTCAAAGCTCCTTTTAGAACTAACCAGATAAAGTCTCCAGTCATGTGGTCTGTATTCTGATAAGCCAGTCATTAGGAGAAGTTTGGAGATATTGTTACAGCATAGAGGGTCCGGTGCCTAGTACGGCAAAACGGCATTTTTTTTTAAACCTGGATGATAAGAGCTTAGCACCTTTTTTCGATAGATTTAAATTTAACTTTCTTCTAACTCACTTTCTTCTGAGCTGCCGCTTGCACTAAGTGGACTTAACATTTCAACGTCATCACATTCAACTTCACACAGAGAAATAAATACCGCTACAGGTTTCCTCGTTGCATGTCCTCTCTTGCATTACAGGTAGTTCTATTTACGTTGCTTACGCCTATTCATACATCAGATTTTAAACAAGTTTTGCGAACTTTATAAGGTACTCATAGCTCCAAGTTGATGTTCAAAATACGCATGATATGCCTGTTTTCCGAAATCAGTTACATATATTTTTGTTTTGCATCGCTGCATTTTCCACAAATCTAACAAAAAGCGATGAGAATCTTTTTTAAATCACTAAACTAAGCTTTGTCTGTTAGCACAAAGAAAACTTGTGGATTTTCTTATTTAGAAGAGGGTACTTGATAAAAAAGCAAGCCAATGTTATGTATAAAATAAAGTGATTTAAACCACTAATAACGTAACTTGTGTCAAAATAGAGGCTTAATTTCATCTCCTTCCATTATTTCGAAAATTTGGAACCAATTTAACTAAAACAAAAATTTTGTACAAAATCACAAGCCCCTCAACCATAATATTTGATGCCTAACAAATATAAAACAATATGGTTTGCAAATGTGAGAGGTATTAGTACCAACCTGCAATAAGTTTTCGCGAAATCGTGGGCCAAATCTGTCCGCAGTCTTCTTATAATACTATTTACAAGTTTTCCTGTAGCCGATATCAAAGGCAGTACAGTACAACTATACTTGTAGATCCTACAGATTGTACAGCACATTCAACTGTTTTGCCTCCCTTATAGGTTGCAGTGCAGCTCCAAATTAAACCTGTTGGCATCCGCATTATAAACGTTATTAGTCCCACATATTTCGATGTACGGTTTGACGAAAACCTTTGGCAACGGTTTCTAATTCATCCCCTAAACGTGAGGTTCCGCCAATACGGAAAGCGGCACTTTGCAACACTCGATGGGTCCTACGAATCTGGAAAGTTCCAATCCGATAGGTGTTTTCCCTTGTGATATACGAAACCACGATCCTTTAGCCCACTGCGAAAATATTTAATGAATTATAATGGAATATCAACTAAGTGCAAGATAACGATAACACATATTGTTATTAGAAATTAACCAATAAGACTGCATATATGCGTTTGCCCGCAGTTGTGCAAAAGTACATGGAAAACGAAATAAATCAGCACACTCCGCGCGCTACAGATTGCGTTTAGAAAGGAATGCTAAAGAAAAATAATTAAAGATTGTAACATTTGTTGAAACCTGACGCGACTGAGAAATGCACTACTCTCTCTTAAATGCGAGATTCCGCTAAAACGAAACGACGCGTTGTACAACAGTTGGTGGATCCCACGAATCTCCTAAGTTTCAATCCGATCGGTGTGTGACACCTCGGGGTGTTCCCTTGTTAGTATCTTCCGTTTTACTAAGTCGTCTGATTGTGTGGATTAATAGTGAAAACGTTTACAATTCCAGTCAGCAGATACTTCTTATATGGAAAGTTACTGAAGATTATTAACGACTAAAAAAAAAAACGTCAAAAGGGCAGTAAATTGCGTAAACCTTGTCAATGAAAGAAAAGTGATTATAATCCTTCCTAAAACTATGAAAGATGTTGCCAGCAACAGCTCACCTAATCAAGATGAAGAACTGCGGTTTAATTATTTCGCGAAAATTTACGTTCTCGAGACCAATTTTTTCTCTCTTTTCGCGACGTTTAACGCATTCTTTTTTTCCTCCCGTGATAGGTTTTTTGCTCGAACGGACGCATTTGGTGTAAACATGAAGCGCGCGGTTTCTTCTCCTTTTTTCCTCTCCGTCTTCGCGAAGAGATCGAGAAAATTACTGTGCCGAGGTATGTGGGTTTCGTATCGGCCTACACGCGGCCGAGTATTATTACCACTCCCGTTAAAGATAGGAGCCATGTTGACATCGAAGCTGTAACTTGTAATTATCTTGAAGATCGCATTCTTAAATTAAGTACGCGTGTGTGTACGTTAGCGAAGATGCATGTGCATATACAAGTATTTAGTGAGGTGAAAACGGTATAAGTTGTGTTGGACTTCTACCGTTGGGTGTCATTTTATTACATTTCGCATTGCTAGATGGCTTTCTTCTTCATCTAATAGTCTTGGTCATTTATTATTATTAAAAGGTGCCTTTTATTCTCGAGGCTAACATGTTAAAACGCGTTTATAACCCTATAAATGATACATTGTAGCTTTTCTAATTATTTCTCTGTTCATTTTACATACTTCGCATATGTTGGAAGTATCAATTTCCGAAATATTTTTTTTTTGCAATCAAAGAATTGTTACATATTTGACTTATGCTGATAGGCCACAGAATCTAGATTTGAAAAATAGATTTAGGTATGAAGTATTCTGATGCCACCACGAACTCTCTTGTAGAAGCGGTTAGGAAAAAGTCCCTTCGCGGGTCTGCTGCTGGATAAGGACCGCTCTGGAGGAACGCGTAATAGTGGCGTCTCTGGGGATCTCGTATTAAGGTGAGGGTAGGAGCTATCCAACGAAGCTTGTACTGCTCACGATATGCTGATGATCTAGCTAAAGTAGTATGAGGCAAATTTGCTGGGGTAGTGTCGGAATGAAAAGGGGAGAGGAGGACAGTCAATGACCAAAAACACAAATTATCGTATTCACAAAGAAACGCATAATTCGAGGCCTAAAGCCAATCGTACTGGAAGGAGTGGAAATTCCAGTTGTCAAAGAAGCGAAATTCCTCGGATTATGGTTCAAAGACATACATGAAACTTTCACATCACTAAAACCATCAACAAAGCTACTATTACCTTAGTCAGATCCAGAAGGTTGTGTGGTAAAACGGGGGCTTAAACGCAAAAGTGATGCTGTGGTTATACATGAGGGTAATCAGACCAATGATAACATATGGATCGGTGGTATGGTGGATGAAAACATTGCAGGTAGAGGCAATAAGGCGGCCAAGTGGCATACAAAGACTAGCATGTTTGTCTGCCACGCGAGCCATGAAAACCACGTCAACAGCTGCTCTGGAAGTGGTCCTAAACCTAGAACCGCTGCATATATACAGCCAAGGGGAGGCCAAGCTAATAAGCCACAGACTAATGAACGGCCAACCTCCTATAATCAAATCACATGGTGCAAACTGTCAGAAACTATTAAAGGAACTAAAAGCGGGACCAGTAACTGCCATTTCCAGTGATGCCATTAGTCCCAAATACAGCTCCGACAAGTGCTATAAAATGGTAATACCGGATAGAGAAGAGTGGAAATCCACACAGACGGCTCAAAGACAGAGAATGGAGTCGGAGTTGGTATTTGTGGAAGTAAACCTAAAATATCTAAAACACTAAGTCTAATCCAAAGCGCCACAGTATTTCAAGTCGAAATAGTAGCAGTGCTGGGGTGTATTGAAGAATTAAACTGGCAAGCAGATAACTGTGGATCTGTTGGTATCTATTCAAGCAGTAATAAAAGTGCTAGACGTCACACAGACGAATTCAAAATTGGTGTGGGGCTGCATGAATGCACTCAATAGTTTGGGAAGCCGAACTAAGGTGACCCTGGCCTGGCTGCCAGGACAAGAAGGACATCGAGGGAATGTAAAGGCAGACGAATTAGCCTGAGCAGGCTCGTCAATTGCCCAATGCACTCGGTGGGAGCGGGATATACATATAGTAAAAGCAACCACTAAACAATGGAAAGAAAAAATCCCAAGATTTTTTATTATTAACAAACTGTATTTTATTTTATTTTTATTTTGTTAAGTGAGACATTAACATTTTGATGGACAATTAAATGATCTATCAAAATCATGAAAGTCAGGAGTTTTCATTTAAAAAAATTGTCGATGATGTTATTACTTGAGAGCCAGAAGTGGAGAAAAGTTGATGCAAAAATATTTTATTTTTAACAAACAAAATTGACCTACCGGAATATTTTTTAGGAAAACAAATTGCTTCGAATTTAAAAAATTTATTCCATAACTTTGCCGCGTAGTGTACATATTATACCTAGCAATAATATAAGCTTTATTGATGCAACATACAGAGAGAGAACTAATGGCTATGAAAGTAAACATCGACGAGCGAAGTTCAGCTAACCCTGTTCTAACTTAACTAGGAAGATAGAAGAAAAATAGAAAAGCTTAACTTAAAAACCAGACGATGAGAATTGATATGCGCAAATCTAACTAGCATATAAAAGATCTAACTAAAATATAAAAAAAAGAGTACAAGAGCAAAAGACACAGATAAAGGGATTATATAGCATTACTCGCACATGATGTGAAAGGAAATAACTAAGACAACTGCAATAAGTAATTTTACTAAGGAAAATGTGCAAATATTTCTTCACTTTTCTAAAAAAAAATATAATTGGAAACTTTCTGCTACTTTTTTATTCCTCCTTTTGTATTCTGACCGTTTTTAAAATAAATTTAGTCAAGAACACCTGAAAGATAATTTCCATGTATTAAATCGTAAGATAAGTCTAAATTAAGCAAACAAGAACCGTACGGCTACCACAATTTGTTTGGCTTGTATACATAAATCTCGTATCAAACCAAAAGAATACAGTATTCGCTCGAAGCATACAATTTCACAAATAATTTTCCATCCCATTTCGCCGCATCATTTTTGGCTTTCAGAAAAAAAGTTCGCAACTTCGACTACTATATGACTCTCGTGTGTCTGCTGGAGGGAGCGTTCTAACAACTGGAGCGATCGTAGCTCGCGTCTGCCCACAACGGAATGAAATTTCGCACTCGCTTTCCACTTGTTACTGAAAATGGCGCCCAATGCGACGTAAAAAATATCGTTCTTACGCTCAATTAGGCGCATCCAAGTTTGAAGATGAGACTCTACGATTAGGCGTAATAGGGATAACTTCGGTAGTGTTCGATGCACTATTGCAGGGTAGCGGCAATCGTGGGGGAAAGATAACGGTCAAAATAGAGAGCTTTCGAGGATTAGAAGACGCTCAAATGAAGCTGAAAATGAGAAAGGGGTGGGTGTATGAATTGAGTTGTTGCCAAGATGGTAAATTGCTAAAGTAGTTTGAAGTACATTCACAATCTGTGCAATAAAACAGGCAAGATTGTAAGGTTATATTTTTATTCCGTGCGCAGAAAAGGGACGAGGTTAAATGATACACGGAAGAAACAATACCTTAATTATCTTTCATCAAAATGTCCAGTGTGAAACACGTCTATTAATGAGCTATAAGAACCGCTGTTCGAAAACTCGAGTTGTAAGCAGGAATTGGATCCTAGTTGCTATAATAATTTTAGCGTATTTATGTAAAATCATCAGAACTTCTGTCACAAAGTATCAGAACAAAGTGATTGCAATTTAGTGATTTATTCTCGAAATAAAAGTGATTTCAAACAAAGTGAATTTAAAGAAAATGGATCTGTAAAGAAGAACAAGTTGAGTGCAATGTTATTATGAATGTACAAGAAAGTACACTATTGGTTTACGAAGATTTCGCACGAGAATGAGTAACTTGGTTAGCAAGTCCAGGGATTAGTGATGTCCAAGTTGCAGCAGTTATTGAGGAAAAGCAGAACATAGCCAATACCAACCCGGTAGAAATCAGTAGTGTTAGTGTGAAGTGTGATTGGAAAGAAA
This sequence comes from Marronus borbonicus, assembly GCA_902655005.2. NCBI lineage: Eukaryota > Metazoa > Arthropoda > Insecta > Coleoptera > Scarabaeidae > Marronus > Marronus borbonicus. The sequence continues at coordinate 5,537,307 of LR737397.1, forward strand.
TATGAAATTCTTTACTTATTTCTATAGACCTCTAAGCAAATTTTTAGTGGACACACCCCACAATATATTATGACGAGACGAGATGGCGTTCTTCAAATGCTTTTCACGAGTAAGTCTTTCTTCTCTAGGAACTATTTGACAAGAAATAGATTTTCGTTGGAGCAAAGATAATCCTCATCAAGGATTGATGGAATTGCCTCTCATAGCAAATGCTAGAGTTGCTTTTCTGCAATTATATGTTAAAAAATAGGCAGTTTGTCCACTAGGATGAAATTTGGATTTTCAAGAATGGCTCGGTTGACCATTTATGGCAGGACAAAACCAATATGTTAAGAAAATAAAACCTGGAAGCAAAAAGTGCGTACATGTACAATATTCATATATTTGAAGCTTATGTTTCAAATATTTGTAAATTGCTTCGTAGATACATCATTTTACATGCTGGCAAACTCAATGGATGGTTCACTCCTGATGCTATTTTGCCCATTCCCTTTGTGTTACCTTTGTTGTTGCAGATCTCTTTGCTTTCAAAGCTAGTTGATTCAGTCCTTGCTGAACTATTTTGATGTTTATATCTTAACGTGTTTCTATCATATGTGGCTGGCTCACGGGCCGGCCCACACCATTGTTTTATGTGATTCGCAACTCATGTTTTATATAAAAATCCGCTACTTAAAGTTTTTCACTAACCGATGGGGCTTATATTAAAATTATATAAAATTTAACAAAAAATTATAAATACATATATAGTTTCCCATTAAACAAGCAGGTAACACAAAATTCGCTTCATGGTTATATTAATTTCTGTTATTAAATATATGTACATTCTATCCAATACACCATTTCTTTGTTTGATCCATTCATCTGTGTTATTGCAACACACAAATATTTAAAATGACTGGACTTGTTTCAGCTTTGCGTTGTTCTTTATGTTATTAGTAAAGCTTTATATACTACGGTTATATTTCTTTGAATAATTCGCGAAACTTCGTGATGAATTCCTACATTTAATTACATGCTACTAAGTTTAATTACGATATAAAATGAAAGATCGTAATCCCAGAATTAAATAATCTTAATAAATACGATATCCAAGCTTCCTACTAAAATTAATAAAAACAAGTGCATTGGTGAGAAATAGATAAATATTTACTTCATCTTCATATACCTTTTCTAACAATAGGAATGAGGCTTTCTCTCATCCATTTATTCTAAAGTTATCCTTTCCTGACGTTAATCAGTTATTGATGAGCTGTTTAAATTTCTCTCAAAGCACTATGGCGCGACGAGCTGTCAATGCAAGTCATTATCGGTTTGTTTGTGAGATACGTCCAAGGCTGTGTGAACCATAAATATTTATTGTTTAAGTTAGTACGAGAAAACGTGGTACGGCCTACAAATGTTTCGGAAGCTGCCTTTCCGATGGATCGCACGTTAAGTCGAAGCTTTTCCTCAAAGGCGACCTCTTAGAATATTAACATCCTTTCAGGGTCAGCTTCAAAGCCTGAGATTATTTGCTTTATTTTGTCAACGACCTGAGAAGGTCTTTGCGTAACAATCAGGAGAATATCGGGACTAATTTAATTCATATATTTTGGTGTTCCGTTGTATTTGCTATATTTAGTGTAAAAATGTAAATATTTTAATGCAAAATTGACTTTATACGCTACGTATTTCTGGTAATATCACTACATTGTAGCTTCTCATTAGTTCATAAAACTCAAAATAACTAAAGTCTTTCCGAAGAAAGTAATTAGTGGCAATATCTTCAAAGGGAATGTGAATGCATCATTTTCCGGATTTCGACGCACGTGAGTTGATAATTCTAATTTTGCTTTGATGCTACGCTGCCGGCTTTATAATTTACCAATTCTTGATAATGTTGGCATCTCAAAATCGACACATTGTAAACATTGTTAAAATTAAAAAGAACTTTTAGTGTTAGGAAATGTGCAATCTTACTGATTGCTGATTGCTGCCTGATGCTTTTAAGTTAATTTGTGAAGAATCCCATTATAAGCTGCTCTTCGAAAACTTTGAACGAGCTTTTTGAAAATTCGTGGATTACGGTGAGCTTTTAACAATCAGCAGTTGATTTAATGAATTACAATCGTCTCATTCAATATAATTCTTGAGCCAATAAAGCTACATTACGGGTTCTGTTTAATACTACTTGGAGTATTATCACACTGAACGAAAAAGTGCGTAAATTCAACAAAAAGCTAGGTTAATATATCTTTTTTATTAAAATTGCTCCAAATCGTGCTTATTATTTTAATAAGTGATTGTTTATTATATTAATGAACACATGCTTTCGTATATACAATGAACGGATTTATTGATATATTGAACGATTATTAATCTCTTATGAACTAATTTACTACGAATATCAAGGAATATCAAATCATGGAACTTGTAAGTATGGTACATTGACTTTATTGATGAAGGATTCGAGGACATTAAAGTTGCGTATACCGGGTGTTAATTGTTAATTTTAATTATTTAATTAATTCTTTATATACATTGAATGCCATTTTATCTTTAATGTTTCTTCACAGGTACGTCACATGTGGTAAGAAGCGAAAGAAAATTTTAATGCAGAACTTATTTTTTTTTTTTGTTTTTTTTTGCTTTTGTTTTACATGGGTGGTCAACGCCAGGAATATTTTTATTTTCTTCAAAACGTATTAATTCGGAAACAAGAGAAGATTTGGACCATTTACTAGAACGCTATTTAAATTTTTTTATTACATTATAACTTGAAAAACAAATGAAAATCACGTAAGAACATATGAGCTTCATTACATTATTTACAATCCTGATCTTTGATCCGTTTCTCCCGATTCACCCTATATTTGATGCAACATATTTCAACATTTCGAAGGTTCAATGATTTTTCAATTGCCTTAGTATTAAATTTGAAGAGTTCAGAGAGAAGGACTTCAATATTGAAAAAAACTTCATCGTAGGCTTCAAGGAGGAAGTTATTGATTACAACATAGAAAGGGTAGCCTGTTCCTATATTTATTGCCAGTTACAGAAGAATTCCATTCCGTTAGTAAAAATAGGGTTAATAGCAGGTTCTTTTGGAGGTAAAAATATAGAAAATAAGAATTTTCTCAGCAACCTATCTCCTTTGTACAGTTGTATATGTTTCTATATGTGTCTATATTTACACGTACAGCTCATCCATCTACCTCCCATGCATCTATACGTGTCGAATAAACGTGGGAAAAAGGTGTTCTCCACGTATTAATGTTTCACATGATAATTGATGTAGGTCCGTGGGCAAACGACGGAGCGTCATACAGAGTATTACACGTATTGGTAGTGGTAGGCATTGTGTTTTCACGAACCTATAATATTATCGATCCGGTGGATAAAGGAGCACACGGGAGAAGTGAGTTATGTGTGTTCGACGAATTAGTAGGTCATAGTAAGGCGATTACGAAAATCGCCGCTGTTGTTTACACGGATTTTCTAAAAATACAAGTGATCACCTCGTCGATGATAATACGCGATATTTTTACATCCAAAAAGAGGAATCCGTGAATTCTGTCATGGAAGGTGATGCTAAAAAAATCGATTCAACGCACATGCTTCACCATAATGGACGAAAGAAGGTGTAAAACATGTAGGTATTGTTAGTGGACAGCCTGAGAACGATATACATATGTATTTGTTGTGTACAAACGGTAAAAAATTGAAAGTTTCAAAATATACTTTGGTATAATATAGAAAAAAATTTGAACAAACATGCTTAGTGTTAAAGCAAATAAATAGAATTTCTATAAATCCACTTTCGTCGAAGAAAAATGGTTTGAAAACGAAAGTTATTTTCTTATGAAATGCTTTGAAGCCTGAGGACAAGTTTACTGTTGCATTGGCTTTTTATTAGTATCCTTTAAAAGGCTTCGAATGTTATTAACATCAACCAAAATTGTATTTAGGTTTTAAATTTGATTAATACTTGGTAGATCTGTATCTTAGACAAGTCCACGGTTACTGCCATTTTAAGTATATTTGGTGCTCCAGATTTTGTTGTACAGCGAAGTTGATGGTTATTCGAGCAGATGGAAGATTATATTTTTGGGTCAAATTCTACAGCAATGAAAAAACATTGAACATTATCAAACTATTCTCTTGGTAGACAACAAACGCGCTGCGGCTGAACATTTTTTTAGACTCCTGCATGAGGAACATAGTAGGAAAATAAGTACCTAGCGCTTCTATCACCAAAACCACTATATCTATTACTTGAGTTTTATCAATTTTTTTTTTCTTCTTAGAGGCAACGGAGTACTACGTAACTATTAAAAAGTGGCGCCACCAATTGACTCCACAAATTAGAAAGGCGAAAAGTTGCCTACAGCAGGTCGTTACCTTAATTTTAAATATTGTCATCCTCTTAAATGCAAAGTTAACTTAATCTAGGCATTAAAGCGCCATATTTTAAATAGTTCACACCGCAGTTACCACGATAAGAACTTTAAAGTACCATGAAATCTTGAGAAAAATAATTATCCTACGTCACTTCTTAGTAAGATACTGCATTCCTCTCCTAGATTTAACACTAATACCTCTGGCTTTGAGTCTGCTCCAGCAAATGTTGGTCTGAAGAATTTCAATATAGATCTAATTCTAGTAATAGGATTTATTCTTCAAGGGGTACAATAATAAAAAAAAACTAATTATTTTCTTCTAAACTTAAAGACAGTTTGAATTATTCGGAGAAATCCAAATGATTAGGACTGATTTCTTAGATAGAATTTTGTGAAGTAATGAATCTCGTCTTCACAATAATAGCGTTGTTAATCGGCACACTTTCATTATTGGTCGCTTGAAAATCTAAGATGGGGTAGCCAAACAAATTTTCGAACAATATGAACAACAATTTGGTGTGGACTGTTTAATGGTAGTATATACTGGACAGTGGTATTCTTACGGGTGAAAGTAATCTTTAACTCCAGACTCGCCAGAACTTTTAAAGAAAACTTCAATTGAAGAAAGGGCAACAACGTTGTGACAGCATGACGGTGCTCCAACGCAATACAATGCAATAATTACAAATTTCTTAAATCGAATGTTTCTAGATCTTTTGATTCGCAATAGAGGTCTTCTAAGACGGTTAGCTTGATCTGCGGACTTGATAACTCTCGATTTTTTTATTCTAGGGTTATGTGAAGGATGTTGTTTCACCAATCTACAACGTATAATTTATGTTAGAACAATGTTTATAATGTTGGTGTTTTAAATTTGTATTTCGCTGTGCTGTTAAACTTAAATTTTAAATCGGTCTTGATGTATTAAAATTATATTGCAATAAAGTTATTTATGTTCACAAGTTTTAGGTACCAGGGCGTTTGGTTTTTGCAATGTCAAAGTTGCCTACATTTGCTGTTCATCATTTATTGTTTGTCCGATGTTGTCTATTGTTGGTTTGATTTGCTTGTTCGTTTCACGTTTTCTTTCGCTTCGGTTTTTCGGCGGTTAGTCTCTTTTCCTCCACTTTCCTTTTTATTCGCGATATTCCTTCTTTCTTTATTGTCCTCCTGCAATCGAATGATTCTGCGAATTGTTGGGGTTATTATGGTTTGCCGTTCTTTCAATTGTGTTTTCTTTTGCGTAGTTCAGAAAGTTCTTCCGTTTGTTTGAGAAAGTCCAACTTCTGTTCTTCGGTGGCATTAGTGTTGTTAAAGTTAATAATCATGCGACCTAAAATTATGGCCAGTTCATCGCTTTCTGCTGTTTCTTTGGTCTTCATTTTTTGGTTAATTCTGTCTCCTCTTCGTCCATGCATTTTCTGTGAGTGGTGGCGCGTCCGTAAATTTCTTGTTTGTTGCATAGGATTTTGCGGAAATTTAATGTATGTCAACAAGTGTTTGCCTCTGCAATTCGCGCATTTGGGGGGTATCGTTTTAGGCTTTTTGCAGAGATGCGTGGAGTGGTCCTCCCCGCATTTCATGCATCGATATTCTATGTCGCAGTTCCTTTGAGGATGCCCAAATAGTTGATAATTATTACATTGTACGATGTCCGTTCTAGTTCGGAGTGGCTCCGCTCTGATATTTAGGTTGCAGCATTTGATGATAACAGATTGATTTATATTCTCTGCTTATTTCGATGAGTATTAGCGGGATTTCAACATCCTTTTTGCCTTTCAACCTGGTTACTTTTTCTACTGGATATTCCTTTTGTTGAAGATCTTCCTTTATGTCTTTTTCGGTAATGTTAAGAGGAAGTCCTCTAAACACCACCTCCAACTTTTTTTCACTTTTCGTCTGAAAAGTGTAGTACTGAATTTGCTTCTCTTTGAGCATTTTGCTCATCTTCCTGTAGTCTTCATCCGTTGTTGGTTCTACTTGAATGTCATTAGGTAGCATTTTACACTTTGTTGTCGCTATATTCTTCATTTCCATTAGCTTGGATATGCTTGTCCACTTCTTTGTATCATTTGTTATCAATTATTATCGGTGATATTTTATTCTTGGGCTGCTCAATTTTTTTATGTGCCTCGGTCTTGTTATTCTGAGTTTCTTCATTTTTCACCTATTCCTCTTGCCTTTTTTCATCGCTTTGTTCGCTATCTAGTATCATGTCTTCGATACCCCTCGTAGCTCCATTTTGTAGTGGTCTGTACATATTTTTTGTTGATACTACTCCCGGAGTTCTTCGGTTCTTCTTTTCTTCACACTTCCCTGGTTTTCATTGCTGTATTTCTTGGGATATGAGGAATAAATGCTTTCATCTTTTCTTCATCCATTTCGTCTACATTGACCGTTTCGGCCATTGATCGTTGTTTCACTTTCCGCTCAATCGCACACATAAACACACTTTTGTACATCGGCTTCTCATTCGATCGCCGCATTGCACGCTATTCATAAGTTTTGCATGGATATTGGCTAAATGAAGTGTGTTCTTGGCCAATCAAAAACATCATAGAAGGAGTGAAAGAATTGAATTACTTCAAGAGATCGCAACGTAAATTAGTAAATGATACGTGGTAGTTAAACGGGAAACAAAAAGAGTCAGAATATCTGATCAAAAATATGGCTCGCTAATTAAAAAAACATTGTATTCACGAGGCAGTTAACGTTTAAGCACATTTCCTACATTAGATTTTTCCTTCCGAAAAGTAATCTTTTACGCAGTCAACACCCTATTGACTGTGTAGATTTTCAATTTTCAAATAATAACTACATATGTATAGCATATACAGACATATCAGTTTACCGAAATAGATACGCCATCGTATGGCGAAATTATCTATTGTATAGCTGTAAAGGAATACGGGCCACCCACCAACAGAGACCTAAACTAATGAAAATCACCCCTCCCAAATTCCCCAGACGTTTCACTTTTGCCCTCCAGTATAGTTATACCTCCAGTATAGTTTATCTCTGTTCATAGCGGTATGTTAGAACTATTTTAGACTTTATCTTCGTTGATTTTTGTTTGTAGTGCGTATTTAAAAGTTAACAGACTACTTGAATTAACGCCATAGTACATGGCGTTAATTCAGAATCACTTTTGCTGGAAAGATAACAAAAACGCTTCAAGAACACTACTACCCTTCGATTATCCTTACTATCATGACGTAAAGAAAAACCATTAAGATGTTCCCTTAACGCAGATTCCCAAGAAGTTTCCATGGAAAATCGTATTTTTCCATTATTCAGCATCATTAAATGAAATAGTTACGTTAGAAATAAATTTCTTCCCGTACTTGTGATTACAAACTAGTTTTTACCGTTAATGCAATAATTAGTCGAGCCAAACGAGACGATAAACTCAGTTTTAACGAATGCCAAATTACATCTTAAGAACTTTTAAACGATTTCGAGATAATTGGCCAATAGGAAGACGCATTCGGTGATATTTTTCAAATCCTATCTCTTCACCACTATCTTAAGCATAGTTTCCGGAGTTATCTGAACCTCCTAGTACCATTGCGACTAACTAATAGACTGGATATAGAAGGATCTCGGCGATTTATTCGCCAACCACCAACTAGGGTATTTCCAGGAGATGAAAAAGTCAGTCGCTCATTAATTAATCCTTAAAATCTCTCTCTCTGCTGACGTTGGACTACTTCGCGACGTAGCAATGCGTTTTGTAGAATCCATACCTTAAATTGTGTTACGGTTAATGGAGATCCTAGCAGCTCTGGAATACGTAGCGGCTCTATCGTTTTTAATTGTTGTGTGTGTGTGCATTCACATGCTGCTTGTTGTCGCCTTTTTTCCCCTGAAGAATGCAGCTTCAGTTTTAATTAAATGGGCTTCGTAAAACGTTAGTTGCTACCTCGCGGGCGGGTATTAGCGTTATTATTATGAATTTCGTTCTGTTATGCTGCTGCTTCCGTTATCGTTCCGTGAATGAATAGACCGTCATGTTATTTAGCGGACGATTGTTTGGGTATATATATAGAGGCGAGTGGGGAATTTTTGTTCATTTCGCGTTCGAACAATTTTGTGCGCGCGTGAAATAAACAATTACATTAATTGAAATATGTGATTAGTGCAGTGTGGCGCATTATAGATGGCTCGAAAGTGATTGGGATGTTGTTGCATCGCCGGTAGCGCGAAACGAACGCTTCATTAAATAATGTCCATATAGATTCCTACGGCAAAAACTGACGGAGAAAGAAATAATTTAATTAACGCGGATTAATGCGTTTAACGATGCTATTTAATAATAATAATAATTTATTGCTGTAAATTACAATACACAAGCACAATTAAAAACAAAATGAAGAAAATTACAGGCAGAAAGGAGCGTTGTCTTAGACTAGACTAATGCATTAATTGTGTATGGTTCGGTAATGCATGATAATAAGACAATTCCTTTTTTTAAGGATGGCCGAGGAGATTATTCTCTTAACTTCTGTTGGTTAAATTATTTTCAGTGAGTTTGGTTGATTTTTGGAAAAGCAAAAACTTATTTGGTGTCGAGTAATCATGAGTAAACGTATTTTGTTTAAATTAACCTTTTTTTTGAATGTAAAAGATAGTAGTTCGTAAGTATAGATGATCGGAACAGTTAGCAAGTTGATTCTCTACATGTCTTATAAAACGCCATGCGGTACACTAATTTTTAATAGTGTATTTATCGTTGTTAAGAATTAACGATGATGGATAGTCGCGACCTGTAGTTTAAAATAAAATTAAATGTGGTTTGGTTTAGCCATTTACTGAGATTTTTCACAGAAACTTACCAATATCAGTCACCTTCATCATTGAAATAAATTAAGAAAAGAGGAGATCCTAAAACACTACCTTGGGGAGTCCTGCTGTTAATAGTAGCCTCTCTCCTGTTTAATACGTACACTGCCGTTCAGTGAAGTTCGGTCATACAATAAAAATCTATTATATCACACTGTATACAATTATTAATACATAAAATTAGAAAAATATTAAGCATACATTCTTTTCTAAGGGATTAAATCCATAAATTATTATGTAAAGTAGAAATATTGCGACAACCACAATAAAGTCCCTTTTATTATCATTCCAAGAATTACTCGGAAGTACCGATCTTTTGAAACGGGTCGTTTGGGGATTATTAACGAATAATACATTTAGGAAATATACCGCAGCATCATTCTTGTTCATTTATCACTGGTGTAAAGATATAAATTTGCTTCATTTTACTGTTAAACGTGTGTTGGTGTGCATCTGTCGTTTTTGCGTGAAAGTTTTAAGAAAATTTACTTCAAAATGGCACGTGGCAAGCCTACCAGTGTAGAAAAACGTTCACGCATTATTACGCTGTTTGAAGAAGGATATTTGGGGCGGCAAATTGCTGAAAAAATAAATATGAGTAGTTCAACAGTAAATGACATCATAAAGCGATATCGGACAACTTGGACTAGAAAATCGTGTTCGTCCTGGAGCATCTAGGAAAACAACAAAAGCTGAAGATTTGAGAATTGTATTATTAAGCAAACGCAATAGAAAATTAACAGCGCCACAAATAGCAGCCGAAGTCAATCGCGGCCGTGAAGAACAAGTTTCGGCGAGTACGGTAAAACGTCGACTTCAACAAGCGGACCTTCATGGACGCATTGCCATTCGAAAACCCTTATTACGTCGGGGCAACAGAGCAAAACGGCTACAGTGGGCCCGTTCTCATCTAGATTGGTCGTTAGATGATTGGAAACACGTGCTTTGGAGTAACGAGTTAAAGTTTGAGGTTTTTGGGCAAAATCGACGAGTTTATGTCCGAAGATCTAAAACTGAAAAGTGATCCCGAACTGCATTGTGCCTACAGTGAAGCAAGGCCGTAGTTCTGTGCTAGTGTGGGGTGTTTCTCCTTTGCTGGGACGGGAGAAAATAAAAAGAATATGGATTGTTAGCGATAGATATATTGTGAGTATTACAAGAATTGCTATTAGACTCGACAAACAAATCATTAAATTTATTCGCTGGCAAATCCAAATCCTCTAACAGGAATTATGTTTGTTGTTTGTTTGCCCATGTGCGTGTTTACTATACGCCACGTATCTCTGGATTTGTTATTTGAATTCAAAAGCTGCTTGTTATAAAAGTTACTTTTCTGAGTAAGAATCACGTTATCTTATATTCTTTTAAAAAAGAGATAAGTAGGTTTATATTCATCGTTATAAATGGAAATTGTATGTAATGTAGATACTTTAGCTTGAAGATAGGGTAGTTCATCGCATACATTGCACGGTTGTCGTTTATATCTTAAAAGGATGATCAAAAAAATAGAGTATTTTTCAACGTCCACTATAAACAGCTTCCCATGACTCTTCCTTAATAAGCACTACAAACTCTTTAATCTTCGAATCGCTAAATATACGTGTCACAATCAATATTTTATTTTATATTCACTATTACCCTTTTATGACCTGAAAATTCTGACAAAGCAGTAGCCACATCAAGCAGTTCTATAACTCTATTCCTTCCGTTAATTATGAAAAATATTATCTAAGCAGGTATTAGTCGTTTTCGAATGCGAGGTGGTGGTTCACCGACTGTTACTTCTTCTGAAAAGCTAGATAAGATTTTAGTTAAAAATTGGAAAAAAAACATGAATTTTGAGTAATATTGGTGATAATAATAATACTAATTTGAGTCTTCTGCAACTTGACACAGACCGCACCTGCTTATATACTCATTTCTGGTGCCTAACGTTGTACGGTTGAGCGTTTCTTTCCAACTTATAATAGTAATATATAATAATTAAAAACCGAAATATATGCAAAAAAAAAAAACTGACAATGTCCACATAAATATGCAAGTTTTGTAGCTTCGGGTAGACAGATCTGGAATGACTTAAGAAAACTTAATTTGAGTAAAAATTATCACAGTGCTGGAAATTTGAGAGACGTAAATAATCTAAATCGACATTTGCCATCTCTCGTTATCATTTTCCGTCCGCAAATTAGTAAAAGGCTCACATCTGTTGAAGTGCTTGATTTGTTAAAACTGCTAAAATCCATCGCATACGGGATTGATAACATCGATACGTGTGTGTTGAAGCTTGCCTTATCTGCTACTTTATATAAACCTCAATGCCCCGATTAATAAAGTCTAATTTACTTCAAGCTATATATGTATTTCTTTTGTCTTCCATTTGTAGTGGCTCAAGGAAGAACGCCGCATGTCTTCGTTTCGAAGTTAGACGATTTAGACTTTTTGGCTGGTCTCATTGTAATTGACGCAACTATTTTTTTTACTGGACACTATTTCATGTCATAGCTAATAAGTTCTTCTTCTTATTATTAAATATGCACATTAAAAAAATACTGAAATTAGTAAAGAATGCAATATCAGAAAAAAATATCCTTTTGTATTAATTATAAGTTTATTTATAACATCTTTACAGCACAATTAACTCAATTAAAAGATCTTGAAAACAATTATTTTTCATAGTTTTCTAATGAAAAATTGTGAGACTTCTCTGAAAACATGTATTTGTACAGCCCAAAGGTACTTCCTTCATCGACGTTTGTTATGGGAGCATTTTTTAAATCAATAAAATGATCTATTGTCTATTCAGTATTTTATAGTATCACCACCGTAATCATCACATGAGATTCTGGCAATATCTTTCCCGTCTTCCTTTAACTTCGGTACATCATCCCTTAAATTTTCTTTTTATCTCAACCCTTTCAATTAGCGGAGTAAATAGTTTTCTCAGGAGTCGATATGAAATTGGCTTTAACAAACACCAATTGCTGAGGCCGTTCTTTATTTACTTTCTTTAGAGATTTTTTAGAAACGTCTTCTTCCAGAAGTTATAAGACATTATCAGTAACCACGAAAGCTGTTATCAGTGAGTGCTACCACAGCAGTGGAATTATATTATATGCGGGAGAATCGATCGCAATGGAAGTGTTGTCATGTAACCCTAACGTCTGCGTCAACGATTCAATTCTCACCGACGGCGCCGCTAATGTTGTAGCACACACGCAGCTTTAATAATAACCTCATAAAAGTTTTAGTTTATCTAACATGTCGGTTAGTATTTAAATTAGTTTCACTCATTCTCGCGATTTTTTTGGAATAAGCATCGACTTCTAAGTATTAAATTTACTTCATATTAGTTGTTCACATTGTATATGTTGGTTAAAGTTTGCAATTTTGGATAAGGGACATTCCAATTACGTGGTTTTATTTTTGGTTGCTCTATTGCTCTAAAGAAAGAAGTTATTGTCGAAACGTCGCAAATCGAGCTAAATAAATGATCAGATCGAAGCTGCTCAAAAAATTGGCTGTTTTATTATAAAATACACTTTATTTGTTGTACTCTATTGACCGAGATTCTACTAACTCTGATTATTTGGAAGTTTCTGATTAATGTATGAGGATTAAAAAGTATTAGTCTCGTATATCAGCAATAAACAGAAGGAAACCCAACCAGAGATAATAAGAGCACACAAATTGAGAAACCCAAACGTTGCCAAAAATTATGAGAAACGATTAGATGAAATAATAAGGTACATGCAAGTAAAAAAAGAGAGGGGTTCAATTGAAGAAACATGGAACGACTTTGCGAAAGCAATTTTAATGGCAGCAAAAGAAACGTGTGGAATGAAAAAGAAAGGGAAAAGAAAACAGACAGCATGGTGGACCGAGGAATTAAAGAAACATACGAAGATGAAGAAAAAGGCATGGAAAATATATCTATCAAATCAAACAACAGAAAATTATGAGAAGTATAAAAGTGAAAGGAAGAAAGTTAAACAACTAGTAATAGAATCCAAAAATAAAACATGGAGAGAATTCGGGGAGAAGATGGAACGTAATAGTAAAGAAAATCAAAAGATGTTCTATGGATTTCTGAAATCAATTAGACAGGAGAAAGCACAAGAAATACATCATCACATAAAAAGTAAGAATGGAAATATTTTAACAGATAATAGAGAAATAATAGCTAGGTGGGAACAATTTTTTCGAGAGCTGTTGCAAGATGAAAGAGACGAAGAAAATAAGAAGGAACAAGTGAGAAGAGAGAAGGTTGATAACAAAGAAGTAGATGAAGAAATCAGCATGGAAGAGTTAGAATAAGCAATAGAGAAACTAAAGAATGGGAAAGCCCCCGGAAGTGATAAGATAACAACAGAAATGTTTAAAAACATGAGTATGAGAGGAAAACAAATAATGTTAGACATATATAAAATCATATGGAAAGAAGAAGAACTACCAAACGAATGGAAAAAAACGTTAATTGTGCCAATATATAAAAATAAGGGGGATAGAAGACATTGTGACAATTATAGAGGCATATCATTAGTAAACACTGCTATGAAAATAATGGAACGAATACTAGACAAGAAAATAAGAACAGCAATAGGAGATACATTTGAAGAACCACAAAGTGGGTTCATAAAAGGCAAGAACACGCAAGACCATGTTTTCTCTATTAAACAATTAACACAAAAGATGTCACAAGAGCAGAGGAAATTATTTTTGGCATATATTGATTTGGAGAAAGCATTTGATAAAGTACCAAGAGAGAAATTATGGGATATTCTGGAAAAAAGGGGCTTGAATGGCAAATTAATACGACTCATACAAATAATATACAATAACAACGTAAATGCTGTCATCTACAATAACACCGAATCGGAAACCTTCAGAACAACAGAAGGTTTGAGACAAGGAGGAAGCTTGAGCCCAGTCATGTTTACTACGTACATGGATGAAATACTTAAAGAATGTACCAGAAGAAGTAAAAAACTTACAATAGGACATATGAACCTACAGCGGGTGGCAATCTCAGAAGGCGCATTCGCAGATGATGTAGTACTGATGGCAAAGAACGAACAAGATCTACAATTAAATTTAGATATATGGAACTCTGTACTGAATGAGAAAGGAATGAAAATAAACAAAAATAAAACGAAAGTAATGGCAATAGGAGAAGAACCAGTATTAATGAAGATACAAATCGAAGGGACAAAAATAGAACAAGTAAAAACTTTTCAATACTTGGGAGTTACAATTGATGAAAGCGGGTCGCAAGAAGCTGATATTAATAAAAGAATAGAAAAGACAACGAAATTGTATTATGCTATGAGCAGTAGATTTATAAATAAAAAGGAAATATCTAGTACAACAAAAATGAAGATATTTAAATCTATCTACCGACCGATCCTAACGTTTGGCTGTGAATCATGGATATTGAACCAAAAACAGAAAAGTAAAGTACAAGCTGCTGAGATGCGATATCTGAGAAGAGTACGAAGAGTTACCAAATACGATAGAATGAAAAACGAGGACATAAGAAAAGACCTAGAGATAACGCCAATTTTAGAATTTATTGAACAAAGACAACTAGGATGGTGGGGACATCTACAAAGGATGAGCAGTACAAGACAACCGAAAAAAGTATGGGAAGCAAGAATTGCAAAGAATAGAAGAAGAGGTAGACCAAAGCAGACATGGAATATGGTAATTGCAGAAATTTTGAAAAAGAAAGGTGTAACATGGACAGATGCAGCTAAGATAGCAAAGGACAGGGCGAAATGGAAGAAATTTGTGAGCAGCTGAAGAGGAGATACTGCCTACACCGTTTAACGGTAGACAGGCTTTGGATTATATATATATATATATCAGCAATACCCGAGATTTCTTGAATATTGATAGAATTTGTTATTGTTTCATCAAATAATAACCTTCCTACTTTTGTTGCAGGTCATCATCTCTAGCATGAAGAGGATACGCAACGTGGAGCGCATATAATTGTAAGTAGTAGTCAAAAATTTATATTACGAAAGAAAATATCATATGCGAACACACGTATACAATACAAAACGCTTTTGGATAGAATTACATATAATTATGCACAAACAATAAATTGCCAGGGCGTAACAGGCAATTCTAATAACCATTAAACGCGTTTAGTAGCCTATAAATATTAAGCTTATCTAAAATATAATTTCAACGCGATTACTCCTCTTTTTCCTCCTATTTTAGTTTTAGACGCTATCGTGTAATACCCGCGCGATAACGCTAAATGAATGCTGAACGCTAATTATTGGCGAAACCACCGTTAAACATTTATTGAGCCTACATTCATTATACCCGGTTTGTTCTATGCGCGATGGTTTCCATAAATGGTCAAGTGCGAGTATAATTCGTAAGAGTACGTATTGTTGTTTTGCTTAATAAGATATTTAACGACCTAGGAAACGAGTTGATAATCTTAGCTTAATGTGAAATAAGAAATGCGGATGGTACGACTTGCAAAAGAGCAGTGTAGCAATGAAACGTTTGTGTATATACTACGTGGCGATACCTGTACGAGGATTTGTTTTTTTGTTTGATTCGCAGGATCAAGTAATTCTATTCATTCCAAATCGATGGCTTTGTAAACACAAGAATTGACAATGCTTTTTTGCAAATAAAAGCTCCAATTTAAACAATCACTAATTCGGCGCTTTCCTTGATTTCTCTGAATTAATAGACCGATTATTTGCTCGTTGGCTCCGGCAGAATTTGAACTTACGGCTCCCTTTTGCCGGACATATATGCTAATCAACTTGAGTACAGAATCTGTAGGAAACTTTAGTATCTGAAGCTGCGGTACCTGCAGATATATTGCAATATCTCTCTTATGCAGCACATAATCACTGAATCTGTGGTGTAGTTGGTTAGCGCGCCTATTCCGGCAAACGGGAGGCATAGGTTTTAATGCTATTCAGTGAAAAAAATGTTCATTAAATAGATTTAATTAGGTCAGAGAAATCAAGGAAAATATCGAATTTTTCACCTTCGTCGAAGGAAGCCGATACATTAATTGATTAGGGTGTACTTGCAAAATAAGCATATACTTATCGAGTTATTGCAATATATTTGCAGACATCGGCAGAGAAACAATAATTGTCAAAAATAATGGAAACTTATAGCAGCCAAAAAATATTTAACATTATCATAAAATAAACCCTGCGGATAGGTACAAACACAAGATATGTGGGAAATAAGCAGAGGTTATCAAACGGATCATAGACGAAATAGCACAACCTCTTGGGATAATTTTTAATTTATTCAAAGGAAGAGATGCTTACGCCGCGGAAAGATTGCGCCAAAAGATGAAAAAGGAACAATCAGTCCATAATTAGGCCCGTAGCAATAATACCAACTTTTTCTAAAATCTTCGAAAGTGACAAATTTCTTTCGAAAAACCAAGTGCACCTAATAGTCATTGTAGATCTGATAGAAGAAGTGACAATAGCATCCAGTGAAGGAGACGATCTCACGCTACCCCTGTGAATAAGACGGACAACGTCTAAACTACAAAGATCGTATAGTTAATTTTTTTGAATAGAAAAAGGAGTGCCGCAAGAATCTATATTGAGCCACTTACTGTTGTTAATGTATATAAATGGTATTCCAGAAAATGTTATCTGCAACAAGTTGTGTCTCTTTGCAGATGACACATCAATTTTAACTAAAGGAGCAACACACGAAGTTGCTGAAAACAAAGCAGAAATAGCTTTATTAGAAATCGGCGAATCGCTTTCATGTAGTGGACTGCATTTGCGTAACCAGAAATGCTAAGTACCAACACTACCAACAAAGCATATTTTGGAATGCGAGAAAAACAGTTCTTAGGGGTCTACATGTCACACTGACGATGTCTGGAATATTGTTATGGGGACAGATGTAGGAAATTTTAGTCGTTTATCCATAATTAACATCAGCTCTTATACACGCCCTATAAGTATTTATAGAAGTGCAAGAATCTATCCTCCTTTTATTTTTATAGATTGGCATTAAAATTATGAATCTCTGTGCTGCTTCCGTGACAATTTGTTATCCATAAGGCCGAAGGTATATTGTAATATCCCGTATTGGAATTGAAGGGGTCGGTACAATGACCAGCCAGCTCCTTTTTTTATCAAAATTGGATTTTTAATATATGTAACGCGAGAGATTACTTTAAACTACAAAAATTAATTAGGCTCTATTTTTATATAAGATAAAAGATAACGAAGGCCAAACTTTCAAGATACATCAAGTGATGGATTTTGGAGAAGCACACCGAGGAGTATTTCAAACTCTTTTGAATTTCACCAATATTTCGCTTTTATTTTAAATCTTCATCAGAGTCATACTACAAAGTTTGGGAGATAACCTAAAACAAATAGTAATAATTAAATTTAATAAATTTAAAGTATATGTATATGTGTGAGTATAAAGGTTTAGCGATACACATCGTAGGCGTTCTGTCTGGTGAATAAGGAAATTGAATCGAGTAAAGTGAAAAAAATGAAAACCTAAGGCGATGGTTAGCGATTACATTAAAAATTTGACTATTTATTTTTTTTCATGAGAATTAATTTTTATCGTTTAAATTTTTGATTTCTTCAAAATTAAATAAGTATGAAAGATATCGCTTAAGCCGTTCATGTCGGATCTAAAGTTCATAGTGTGAGGATGCTGATTTATAAAAGCCATTTACAAAAATAATGGTTAGAGGAAAACACAAAAAAATGGTATGTGCTCTGAAATAGTAAATAATTTCATGTCTGAATCACTTGATCAACTAAGAAAGTCTGAAAAGCTATTGCTTCCGGGACCATGTCTACCGGATGATAAAGTGTATAATGCTCCTTTTCTCAAAAATGTGCCTGGAAAGTTGAGGAAAGTCAAACGTCGGAAACACGGATGAAGACGAATAGTACTTTTTCTTTTTAATACTGCTTAATAGAGTTTCTGATAAAAGAGAGTATTTTTTCTCTGAATTTGTATCTCCAATTGAGTCTGAAAGACAGTAACCAAAAAATAGGTAGCCTCATGAACAAAATACCGCATAAAACTGCTTATATACGTATATGTTTTTTCAGAATCGTGCCATAAAAACAATAGAGTAATTTCTGAAATATTCTTTTTGATTGTCCAAAATTTTTCAAACTGGAGCTGCTTGGTTCTCGCAACTATTCCTTTAATTGCGCTATTTTCAACAATAAATGTGTTACTGCGATGTGTTAAATGTAGAGAACAGAGTGGAGTGTGGAGTTGCTCTTTATTCCTTCTATCATGCTTATAGACATCTTTATTGCGTGATATTGTGCTCTCGTTAGTGAACATATAAGTTGCGGCTTCCTACAAGTAAAGGCACGGTGGTGGTAGTATTTGCAATTGCTGATAATGAGCACCAACGATTCCGCGGACCACCGCCTTCTGAGCGACAAATATTCTTTACATATGAGGTGAACAATGCCAAAGCAGTATATTGTACTGTCACCTCGATTGAATTTCGGCATGATATTAGGGTATCTTTTGAGACTTGCGTTATTAGCCATCGGAAGAGGTAGCCTTTACTTCAGATTTTGCCATGGAATTTCAGAATGCCCTTTCCATGATAATGTGTCTTGTGTAAGTGCAACGCCCAGAAACTACCAAAATGATGGATGTCTTCACCCACTCGAACATTCGAAGTTATTGATATCTCGTTGTTTTATATGGAAAGCCATGTGCTTTGCTTTATCAGCGCTTATTGCAAGACTGTTCTGAGTAAGCCAATTATGGTTTAGTGGTATGGGATCTGGAGATCTTGTAGGCCAACTGATAGGACGATCGTGACCAATCTAAAGCTCTGGAAACCTGTCGGCCAAATGCGGCTTGACTTGACAACGAAATGAGCTGATGGTATATCTGCATTCCGATGTTCTTGTAATTCATTTTATAAAAATATTAAGTAGGTCTCTCTTGTGAAACGATTCTTCAAAATGAAAGGGTCGATTAAATAAGTATGGACCATACCACACCATGCGTTTACCGAAAACGTGTGTTCTGTAGAGATTTTCTTCTGGCCATACGCAACTGAATGCAAAAATATTTTTATTTTATTTCACACATTAACCCGAAAACAAGCATGAAAATTGGATAAGAAGATATGAGTTTTTTACGTATACAATGCACTCCCGGAGATTGGTCTGTTCCTCCCGATTCATTTTGCATTTATGATAAATATGTGAAATAAGTAAAATTACAATAAAAATATTACCTGATCATCTTAAACTTCGAAATATGTGTCATTGTTAATTTAATTTGTTAAATTACCAGCTCGCCAACTTTGGTTTAATGACAATAAATTAATCTTTAGACATTTTTGAAAAATATAATTGACACGTATTTACAATTGAAATGTAGAACACCTTCAAAGTAAAATTAAATCCGCAAGAAAGAAAAAAACTAGTCTGGAGGACAACTGTCACTTAAAATACATAGCACGCATAACGTAAAGTATACTAACTTTCTCACAAGCTGCCGCATCCACCTTATCGATCGAGCAGGCGGGAATATAATTGCAGCGTCACGAAAGCAGCTCACGCCTTCTGCACAATGATATGTTAATTTAAAAACAGGAATCCATCCGCCACTCTCCGCTGCTGGCACGATAAAAGCTGCAGGCAATCCGAGAGAAACTCATTAGTTGATTCTCATATCAATAATTCTCCTCCGCTTATCGGGACCGCAGCGTTACCCCAGCGGTCAGTTATTAAAAGCTAAGGTCCTATTACTATCACTTTGCACCCTCTGATAAAGCGGAGCCAATTATATTAAAACGTTTCTCATAGCGCCAACACCTAATTTCACACGCGTAGCATACAACACCCTCTTTCACTACTTCAAAAGATGGTGTCGTCCCTGGTTTCGAGTGTTACCCAAGTGTTAGATGGTTCTGATATTCTGTGTTCCCTAAAGTATCACTGCGACCTTATCTCGAATTCTTTAGAAAGAAAGGAAAGAATCGTGGCGGTGACAGTATGTAGAACATTGTGTTGTTAAGGAATTTCCGCCGGTTGAAAGAGAAAACAACGTTCACTTGACACGGTGATGGATACTTAAAAAGGTGACCGCTGTAATTAAAAAAGGGTGCAGGTGAAATAATTTGGTAATGGCCCATTAAAAAGATTTACCTCTAGTCATATCACGGGACAAAGCGGTTTAATTAGCGGTTGAATCGCCTTTAATAAATAAAGAGGACGCCGATTTAAGCCTCTACTCGGTATATAAATGTGTAAAAAATGGTGAGAGGGATTTTATTTTATTAATTAATTGCCTTCCCCCCCGAAAATATGGTGCGAAGGCATTTATTTACTTGGATTTTCTTGTTACACTGATGAATGAGTTACGTCTTTTTCAGGTTGTATTCTATATTATTGCTGACGAATATAATAAGAAGGTATAATAAAACACCTTTTGTTATCTACAGCATTATAGCTAATAACTTTAGAATAATAACAATAACAAGAAATGGAGCTATACGGAGTACGGAGTTTTTGGGCACTACAATTCATAACATTTGCAGGTTGCTTGCTTGCTGTCATTTCAAATAAATAAGTAATGGATGTGTCGATGTCAGCAAAGTATCTATTAACATTTAAATACATCATCGGTGTAGGTGAACATAAATGATGATTGATGGATGGTAGAAGCCAGTGGGAGAGAAAGTTTTTTTCTTCTATTGCTTATATGGAAATACAAAACTTCAATGAATGGAATAATTTAGGCGTATGCACTTTGTTAGTCATTTTATGAATGGAAACAATATAATGCTATCATCGACCAACGCAACACAAAACAATTTCTTTATTAATTCGGTTATGAGAGAAACGCAAACTATTCTTTGAATAAGGTGTCTAACCAAATATAAACATCAACATCTAGATTAGCGTTAAAACTGTAGGTATTTGTTTCAAAAGATGATTTATAGGAGTGTTGTCTTTTTGGTTTTTCATATAGCAATAACAGCAAGCAGTAGATCGACTTAATTTTATTGTTTTTCAAATTATTCTGCACAAACATGCTCGTTTTTGTTCTTGCACACCAACTATTAAAGCTGTTATGTTAGTCATCAGTTGAAACAGTCAAAATTTCCATTTTAGGGGCATCATCTATTTCCTTTCGGCGACCGGAACATACAACACTCTTAATTCTAGGGAACTTAAAAAAATTATCGGGAATTAGGTGGATGGTCAAATAACTCCATGTCTTGCTGCTCTGAAACTCAATCGCCTTTTGAGCTCTATATGGTAGGGGTGGATTCGTTGTTCTGGGTTATTTTTCCAAAGCATGGCAATCCCTTCCGGAAAACAAATAATTGTATAACATCATATCAGCACTAACCGTTCTTCAATTTTCTAAAGGAATTGAAGCAGCATAACTCGGACTTCAGATAAGCGTTGCGATAAACTTCGGGAACGAATAACACCCATACAGGGAATTGGGATTCGATTTCGAGTTCATAGGCTTTAACACTCATAACGCTAGAAACATATGTTGAGCTTCCGTTTAACGTTTTCCGACTCCAATTAACGCGAGTCGCCTTTTGTTCTTCAGTTAAAAGATGTCCAACGGGAACTAACTTTCTCAAAACTAATTTATCATGCAGAATTTTTTGGATTTGAATCTCTCGATATGTCACATGTTGATCTTTCTTGATCAGTTGGCGAACAGCAGCGGTGTATTTTTGATACTAAAGATGATTAAAGGATGCGGATTCTAACAGGAAACTCATTCATCATGCAGAATTTTTGGGATTGAGGTCTTTGAAATTTCTTAGGATGTACCAATCTCTCGATCACCACAGCAACGGTGTTCTTTTGAGTGACTTTGTCTTTGGGCGTCTTAACCTAGGATTGCCGTTGAGGTTCTTGAAATTCGTAGTACCAGTGAGGAATTGTCGACTGGTATGGTCCTTCACTCCCAAAACCAGAAACTTCAAAACTCAACGAGACACTGTTCTTAAGACAATCCTCTCCAAAGGTTAGCATAAAATTTAGGCCAACTTTCGCAAATTGACAATTGAAGGGAAGTATTGTTTATAGATGAACCTACTGGTGGCTTAATAATGATTTGGGGTGGCATACCTTTGATGTACAGAGCTGTGCGCTACTGTCGATGTTTGCTTGGGCGCTATACCATAAAATCATATGCAGTGCCTTTTGCTCCTAATATTGAAGATGGTTCTCTTTAAATGCACAATGAAGAGTGAATGATGTACCACGCCCAAATGGGCACCAAGAAGTACAAATATGTTGATATGAAATACGCTTAAAACATAATCGGATGAGATATTAAACACCAGCAGCCACCACCAATCAACTTAAATTAACTCCAACAATTAAGTTAAATAATTCCTGAAATATGCGTCCTATTAAGCTCATTTACCATTTCGTCTTCAAAAACAGCAATGAAAGGAAGCAGCAGTATAGCGGTTGTTAGGAACTAATGCGTGGCGATAATTTGGCAGGGATTCTACGAAATTAACTCTTCTGTACTGCGAAGAAATATTTCTCATCAATTCGAAGCTTCATCAAGGCCAGAGATCTTTAACACTCGATAAAATCTTCATTCTTTATATACATAATTTATAGCCAAAAAGCAGTAAACTTGCCTTCATTGGTCCTAACCATGTTTGTGGTCTTCAAAACAGCCGCATAAAACAAGCAGTAAGTACACGGGCGGACAATTAAAAGATCTCGTACTAGCAACGTGTTCTTCGATAAAAACAGGCGAAAGTACTCAGACCAGGCTCACTAAAGCCAGCAGAAATAAAATTATTGAGATCTTTGGCAAGTCATGTAGTCTTAAAATATCACTATTTAACTAAGAAAAGCTGGATATTAAATTTGTCGTCTATGCCAAGAAGATTTGGAGGCGGCAAAACACATTTATGCAGATGCGTTGCCGTCAGTCATAAACGACATCGATATTTCAATAAGCCACTTCTTGTATCTACTAAACTTAAGGAAAACGAAGCTAGAGTGGTACTAAAATCTATTAAAAGTCTAACTATTGTAACACATACAAGGGTATTTTGTTACAATAGGTTTATTAAGATCGCAGCGACCAAAGGCATTTGTGCCATGTGCCTACTATAACAATATACCATTTATAGCCTTGTAATTATTTTCTGAAAAGCCCGGTGAAGATTTTGAAATAAAAAGAAATATGGGCTTGAAGTGAAGAAGCTAATTTTTTAGAGCAGAACTGCGACGCGGAAACTTGTGGTTAATATAAATATTGCAAGATCTCACAATGAGGCTGTTCTTGAAGCAATCTGATTTCGTAGACTCCTCTTCCGGGTACTGCCGTATCTCATTTCCGGTTCAAGGTAGCTGCGAAGATGGATAGATAAACGCTGATCATCACAAACAACACACTGCTAATATGAAATATTCATACAAGAAGTCGTACCAATATTACTAACTAGTTTCCTACTACATTTAATAATCACTCATATAATCTGATTTGAGTGTTCTGTGTTGCTTTTACATTGGCAAATATACAAGGCAGTACAAAAATTATATTCCAAAACGGTGTTCCCTCACAACGCACAAGCTAATGCAATCAAATATGTATACGTGCATGAAACGCCTCCTCAGATGACGTATTCCGTGTTTAGCTTCTCACAATCTTTACCTCATTACCTCACTCGTACGTACGCAGATAGTATTTTAGTATAGTTTATCTCAGAATAAGAACGCCATTAATAGCACTTGTAACAAGAATTATGCATGTTAATCAAGAAAAGTAGCGCTTCCTGTTGCGTCCATGCATGGGCATTATAAACAGTTATGAATATATAGATATGCTTAAAACTAAAACGTTAACCTTGATACATCGAAATATGCAACATTTCTTGCATCTATTTGACATTTATAATAGTTTTAATCAGATGTAAAATAAAATCAACGCCAAATACTTGGCAATAGTTTCAAAATTAAAATTTTATGAGAATAAAAAATCCGTTTCATAAAGGGTAAGGAAGGGAAACAACTTGCGCTGAAGTCATCTTTGAGTCTTTAATTAGGTGATAATTATGCTTTTTTGTCTTAGTTAATCCTTCTCGAATGCATACTTCGGTTGAAATTACAAAATTAATAATCTACATACAAGCAGGGGCTGTTACGTTAATACGCTTTATAAGTATAATCTGATTATTGTTCCAAGTGCCCCCGTACGTATATATCTACATTAATGGCGCCCTTGAATAGCAAAATTAAGTTCTAGTTTGGATAAAGTTGTTTGTTGTTTGCAGTTCAAATACCATAAATACTATTAGAAATTCGTCTCCTTGGCATACAGAAATTATCTTGCTGTCATTGAGAACGGTTTTTGTAATGAACCGCGGTGATTCTGGTCTTTCACTTAGAGTAAATGGGGAAGAGCTAGAGTACCTACGTGTATAGTGTATAACAATATTAATTGTTTCACGTCTACTGATACAGTGAATGGTTTTGGGAATGATTTCTCTAGCGTTTATATCGAATAGCAAAACAAGACCTTATCTACTTACATGATGTGTCGCTTACAACTAACGCACTAACAAGCATTACCATTGGTGGAATTGAATTAGCAATTAAACATAAGAATTCCTCTACGTCAGGTTTTTATGCTATTGTGCCTGCGTATTTACAATATATATTCACTTTATCCTGAAGACTTCTGCATCTCTATTATTCTGAAAACTAGTCAGCATTCGTTCAGTCTAAGAAAAAGATGATTCCATAGGCATCAACAATTACCGGCCTATTTCCCTACTTTGTAATTTCTCGAAGGCTTTTGGACATATTCTTTTCCTACGGACTTCGTGGCGTAATCTCACCTAAACAACATAGATTTTGTGCCGACATTCAACAGTTTTTTGCCTTTTTGTCGAGAATCCAATCAACATCGAGAAAACAGGTCAGTCAGGACTTGATCCATAAATGTAGCAAGGACTGTGAAGTAGTATGGCGAATAGCATTAAAGTATCGGCATACTCGCCACAAAACGAATTAATGAATTCTGGAAATAATTCGGAGCAGCTGCTCCGAATAACTTGTCAGATGCGGAGTATGCCGAAACCTCAGTGTTATTTGAAGCAGTTGATGTTGCCTTCGATTTTGTGAGCTTTCTTTGCCTGGGATGTGTCATTGTTATTTGGTTTCTGGATCGTACCCATTCGTCGTCTGTGTGCGCGTGAATGTGATTGAGAAAATAACTGGAAGACAGCATTATGATGTATGGCTTCCATCAGTGATTACTGAAAGTTGGATATTTTCCTTGTAATGAAATGAAAATCTTATTAGACACCGGTAGGATTTGAATCCATAACCTCCCGCTTCACCCATGATAACACCACAAAAGGATTTGTACTTGTAAAGAGATGGTGTAGTGGTTAGAGCTCCTGTCCGGAGAGTGGGAGCTCGGAATTTCAAATCTTATCGGTGTCTAATGAGATTTTTTATTTCTTTGATTAAATTTAATTACATTGGCAAAACCAACCAAAATAAATTTTTTTTTTCTGGTGACTACATTTAGTTGCAAATTTAGTCATAAATGGCAATACACATGAAAACTGGGTTCAAGTTAGTATACAGTACATTTGCTGTTGCTGCGGGAGTTAACATACAAACAATGGAAATCAACGTAGCGACATTTTTAAATGCAGTTGGAATAGAGGCGTTATTTATTTTACCAGAAGCAGGTAAAAGCATTCTAGGCAATCGAAGCATTCAAAGATAACTGTATGCCAAGGAAGAATGTACTTTTTGAGAGGTTTACTTTCTGTTCAAAATACCAAATAGAAAAGGAGCCTCTCGATAGCTTCATCATAGATTTAAGAAGATTGGCCAAATCATGTGAATTTGGAGAAGAATAGCCGTTACTCGTTCGAGACCGTGTAGTGTTGGGTATACCAGATAAAACACTCCGGAAAAAGTGCTACAAGTTGAAAGTTTGGACCTACAAAAGGCCATTGATCGGTGTTGAGCTTGGGAGCTAACAAGGAACAGATAAGGTAGTTGCAAGCTACGGAAGATACATCATCCCATCTGTACTTATTAGAAAAGTGTAAAAATATAAAAAGTAAGTTGTTTGTTAAGTCATGACTCGTAATGACGCCGCATGTTGTTCTCTTGACCAAAAATTGTGAAAAACGTTGTATGCATTTGCTTCATTTTGTTTTCAAAGTAGAAAAGTGGACCAGCTGTCAACAATTAATGATTTATTTATATAACTAGTATGTTTTACGTATTAGAATATTCTTAAATGTTCCTTGTTCATTGAAGTTTGGAGAAAAATGTTGCATATTAATGACTGTTTTCTTAAATGTCAAGGTAAGATGCATTTTGCAGGTGTTTTATAAATATGAATGTGTAAGAATGTTAAATAGAAACTATAAGAGTTTAAAGAAGAATTCTAGCAATAATAATTGAAAGGTTGCCGATTATTAATATATGTGACGTTAAATACTGGAAATACTATCCAATGTAACAAAATGTGGTGCCAGGACGCCAACGCGCTAACAAGTTTTTAACAATATGATAGCCGTCCCCAGGCAAGAATGTAATGTTAATATATACATATATATTGTAATGTCATTAAAAACGACGAGGTTAGCTGTTATCAGCGACGTAGTCACTTCTTCTTTACTAAGTTCACACTGTACACCTATCGGGTATAAGTTGCAGTGCTGATTCACATGAATGTATTCTCTAACTACGGATTTATTCTGGATTAAGATCTCACTGATTCTCAGATTTAAGCACTCACAAGCATTAGTATATTCTTTCCACTTGATAGCAACATGTTTATGGGGCAATGCTTTATATTATTTTGGAGTTTCTAGCTAACTCCTTGTTGACTATAGTTAAAAACTTTCCTATAATACCTCCTTTAACTTGCTTCCTTATCACTTTTAAACATTATCACCATATCCTCTTCTGTAATGGGATGCTTTGGCATTTTTCTGTCATATTTGTTCAGATCAATAAGGGATCGTACTAAATAATGTATTGTAATGTTATTAAAAACGACGAGGTTAGCTGTATTGTATTGTACACCTATCGGTTATAAGGGTCCATCTGTTGGTAGGAAGTCCGATCCCTAGGGAAAGAATCCTGTTTTGAGCCGAATATCTCTAATATAAGTCCAGCCAACGACAAGCGTGGGGAAGGCGTATATTAACTACTTATATCATTCTCTTTTTCGAAAGTTAACATTAGAAATTTTTACAGCAAGTTCTAGGGCATACGCTAGTGGTACAAAGGTTATAAGAATCCCGGAATCTCTCGTTTTCCGTTTTGAAACTATCCTCAAACAAAACTTTCATTTGCCGAAAGAGTGTCTAGGGACATTCCCGGATTCACGACCCCCAATTTTAGTAAATTTCTGACATTTGTAAAAATTTCGAAAATTTCTTTAAATTAATCTATCAAAAACATTAAAATATATATAGTATGAAAATACGGTTGCTGTACTTCTTCGAAAGAATAGTAGATGAAAACATGTATTTAAAGGTATCGCGCTACTGTTTTTTTTTAATTTGATATTTCAGTTTCTTCAGCAGTATTCTAGGAGCTAGCACTGTTGTCTTCTACAATACTGTCATTCTTGTATTGCAGTGAGGTTATTAGGATTCTTTATTGCTTCCAACGATTGCTAAGATCATTAACACATTTGAAAAAAAAATGGTAGGTCTTGAAACCGAAGTAAACCAATGTAGTTGTCGAATAAATGATGCATCACAATACAGGCCAGAAGAGGGCTGCCCATCGGTGTCCCAAGTAGTTGTTTATAAAATTTCTATAATAAACGTAAAAATTGCAGAGTTTATTAAAAGAATTAAGAGTTCCAAAAAGCTGGTTCTGTTTATAACAGCGTGTTCCTGTACACGTTCCCAATTATCCTCTATTATCGAGGAAATATATTAGTGAACAAGGAAACAACATATAAAGGACGAAATTTGTCGAAAGTTTATTATTTTTAACAACATTTCAACAAATTGAAAAGTGTCATTGACATTGCAACTGCATAGTTCTATTAACAAATGGAGCAAATGCGATTTTAGATAAATAACTGGAAGGCAACAGGTAAGGGAACCAGTAAAGGGAACAATGGGGCAAGTACCGTTATACCAGATTAGTGACCGATAGGTGGATTTATCATTGAGCCTGTGGCAGATTTGCAATTTAGCAGTTGAAAAGTACATATTTCGTTCAAGTAGCAAGATGTTAGATTTTCGTAAATATGGAATATGATACAGCATGGCAGATATTTGGATTTTATTAGGTTTATAATAAATAAAAACATTTTATTTAAATCAAAAGTAATATTTAACAAATAAAATACTCTGCGTTTTAAAGAAGATATAAATTTTTATCTCACTTTCAATGTGGCAAGAATAACTTTCGCAACCTACTCAATGCAAATTATTCGACGTAAAATATACACCAATACAATTATTATTCTTTATAAAGTGTTGTCACATATTTACGCCAAGAAAAAGAAGGAAGAAAAAACGAAAACGAATATTTAAAACATGTTTAAACGCTTACTGCAGCTCCATATACAAGATGCAATTTTCTCCGACCAAACTACTACTATACACACATGAATATACGTCCGTAGATACACACCAGTCGAGATTCACGTAGGTGGACCCGTTCCGGACACGGCAATCAGACAAGGAATATTCTGTGTGGCGTGTTCTCGGTCCGTATGTTTCGATAATCGCCCGAATTTGTTCAAAATACGTCAAATACGCGGATTGTGTCGATAAATCCGGTAATTCTACGCCCATAGCTAGTAACAGAGATTTCTCCGAAAATATCGATTATATTATTTAAGTAAGGAACCCGCTTGCTGCGATAAACGCGAGATTCGTACTACCTGAGCGCGAATAACGTGATATAATGATAACGTTATCATATTGAAGCAGTTCAAAAGGTCCGGAATAATTTTTTCGCCCCGGAAATAGAGGATCGATCACCGTAAATCGATTTTGATCGTTCGGCTTCGAGTTAAGGGCAAAATTGCTAACAGATGCGTCTAACAGGAATTCGTCTACCCACTTTCTCATTTGAAGGCATATTTTATAACTTTGTAAACAAGTTTCGTCTTACCTGGCGTCTATGTATAGGTACGCGTGTCGTGCTGCAGTTCGAAACGTATGCCATCCGAATTCGTGTTTTTCGGTTAGGCGAATAGAAATTTCGTATTTCAATATTTGCGCAGTGACTTCGTTGGCTGTAAAAACGTCGGATGGACGTACAGATTAATCTGCGACAAGCAATAATGGGAATAGAATGTACGCATGCAATGCGGTGTAAAAATGAACACATTCTGAATCGAAAATGCAATAGGTTTTAATCGGAAGTTGAAGATAAGCGTAAAATTAATTGGTATAACATTTATTTTGGTGGTTAAATCTAGGCTGCGAATGTTGAACATAATAATTTTCAGTTCAATCAATGGTTAACACTGTCGGGATAACGACTAAAATTTAAACTCGCCGAATTAATTTTCCAATGTAAAAAGTGTCGAAATTAAATGTCTTAAATACTATTTAACCACTTACTTTCTCTTTCTTATCAAATTGATTTTCTTCAGAAAAGCCCACTAAGTTACTTATCACCATTGGGCAACAATCCGGCATTGATGAAACGTTGAATGGACAATTCTCCCGCAAATGTTGCTTTCTAAGTACACTACCGTTCAGAGAAGTTCGGTCGGTTGGTAAAAAACATGAAAAGGTTACAGAAACAAACGAAACTAAAAACAAAATGCAATTTTATTGTATGTGCAGGTAAAAATGACAAAAATAAATAAATAAAAAGTTATTGTGGCCTAATATAACATACTGAACATTATATTTTTTTTCATCGAAAAAACCTCCTTTGCTGTTAATCACCGCTCGAACTATTCTAGGCATTCTTTCGATAAGTTTTGTTAAAATGGATTATGGAATATTAATCCATTGATGTTGCAGAATATTCCGTCAATGTTCTTGTGAAGTTGGGCATATTTTTTGGATCCTCCTGTCCAGTTCATCCCACAACAACTCTATAGGGTTCAAATCTGAGCTTTGTGGGGGCCATGTCATTACTTTCAGGGTGTGCTGTTCTTCTTGCTCGTTTAGATAGTTCTTACACACTAACGCAGTGTGTTTTGGGTCGTTGTCATGCACGAATGTAAAGTTACGGCCTATTATACGCAACCCTGATGGCACTGCATGATTCTGGAGTATTGCAAAATAATTTTCCTTCCTCATTACACCCTGCACTCTGCATAAATCTCCCGTCCCAGCAAAGGAGAAACATCCCCACACTAACACGGAACTACGCCCTTGCTTCACTGTAGGCACAATGCAGTTCGGGATCACTTTTCGGTTTTAGATCTTCGGACATAAACTCGTCGATTTTGCCCAATAACCTCAAACTTTGACTCGTCACTCCAAAGCACGTGTTCCAATCATCCAACGACCAATCTAGATGAGAGCGGGCCCACTGTAGCCGTTTCGCTCGGTTGCCCCGACGTTGTCCCCGGTTTTCGAATGGCAATGCGTCCATGAAGGTCCGCTTGTTGAAGTCGACGTTTTACCGTACTCGCCGAAACTTGTTGTTCACGGCCGCGATTGACTTCGGCTACTATTTGTAGCGCTGTTAATTTTCTATTGCGTTTGCTTAACAATACAATTCTCAAATCTTCAGCTTTAGTTGTTTTCCTAGATGCTCCAGGACGAACACGATTTTCTATAATTCCAGTTGTCCGATATCACTTTATGATCTCATTTACTGTTGAACTTCTCATATTTATTTTTTCAGCAATTTAACGCCCCGAATATCCTTCTTCAAACAGCGTAATAATGCGTGAACGTTTTTCTACACTGGTAGGCTTGCCAGGTGGCACTTTGAAGTAAATTTTCTTAAAACTTTCGCGCAAAAACGACAGATGCACACCAATACCCGTTTAGCAATAAAATGAACCAAATTTATATCTTTACGCTTGTGATAAATAAACAAGAATGATACTGCGGTATATTTCCTAAATGTATTGTTCGTTAATAATCCCCAACTGGCCCGTTTCAAAAGATCGGTACTTCCGAGAAATTCTTGGAATGATAATAAAAGGGACTTTATTGTGGTTGTCGCAATATTTCTACTTTACATAATAATTTATGGCTTTAATCCATTAGAAAAAAGTGTATGCTTAATATTTTTCTAATTTTATGTATTAATAATTATATACAGTGTGATATAATAGATTTCTATTGTATGATCGAACTTCACTGAACGGCAGTGTACGTAGGGATTTGAGTTGTTTCAGTAGTGGGAATTGTATCGGTTAGGTAGACGATTTCTTGTGAATTTGGCTTCGGTCACCTAGATAATGTTGTCCAAAAATAATTCGTGCTCTTCAGATCATATTAAAATAAATTCGAAAAACTATATTTTTTTAATTTGTGCCTTGATTAATTCAAAGTTTCTCAAATTATGTATTATTCGTTAAAGTGTGTTTGGTGACTGCTTCCGTAGGTACCAAGTGGCAAAAGTACCGCATGTTCTTGCATTCTCCATAAATCATCCCGCATTTGCTAGACAAGCCCATTGCACCACATGTACTGTGCCAGATTCGAAATTACTTTTTAGTGCCTAGACGTATATTTGTCGGCAAGTATAATAGTAGTAGTAATAATAATACCTCTTTATTTTAGAAAAAAAATCAGAATGATAAACATAAAAAACATCTAGAAACCAAATAACAAACAAGTATCCATATATCAACAGCAGCCCTACTCCAAAAACTCGTCTATTGACTGCAAAGCCCACGAATTTCTTTTGCACTTAGAGAGGATGTTGTTAAGATCAGTGGACGAGTGATTGTAGATCTTGGAAGTATTATACTAAAGTTGTCCCTGATATTTCGGGGTAAGATGCTGATGCAACATTTTTACGATGCATGTTCTGGACGATTTCTCGCACTTGACGAAGGCATGACATAATTCCTTAATTAAATTCTTAATATTTCGAACGCCGCTTTACGTTTTTGAGTGACAACAATCCACCCAGTATACTGCGTCTTTTGATATATTATGATATATTTGCGGACAAATAACATCTGGGCATTGCAAAGTGATTTCGAATCAGGCATAGGCTCCGTGGTGTAGTAGTTATCACATTTATCTAGTAAAGGGAAAATCTCGGTTTCGATTCCTTACCGGAGAGATATTCTTTTAGATAACTAATTACGTTGGAAATACCAAGGATATTACGAATTTTTACATTGCAACCAAGCCAAAATATATCTATTATTAAGATCTGTTCATTATTTATGGAAAATGCAAGAACATGCGCTACTTTTGCCACTTGGTATCTACGGAAGGAAATCACATATTTTCCGTATAATTTAAACGCCCTGAGATTGTTTTTTAATGCTGGATTATTTTGTAATGGTCTAACTAAGAAAAAGAAAAACAGGTACAAGTTGTATTTAAAAAAGTTGTTGTTCTCTAAAAAATCTAATCCCACTCTATATGGTTAACAGTTCTGTAAAATTTCAATTTTATAAATTAAATATTTTGAACAAATGCAAATATTTCAGGTATGGTTAATTGAAGCAACACAATTGGTTTATCGAACAAACCTTAAAATCAAAGTAGGATTTAAAAGATGGAATAACATATAGGGCGCTCCATTTAAAATGACAAAGTCGGTATAACTAGAAGTGTAGAATGATATATATTTTAGTTCACTTTAACTTTCGTGCACTGCCGAGCTTCCCGAATTTCCCAATGTACTTTGAAGCTAGCTGAAGGTATGAACAGTTTCAGAAGGCAGTTGATCAATACATTGTGGTGGAATATTGTACTGTCCTCTCAGATCAAAAATGCTTAGAAACGATGACTAAAATAATGCTACCATTACAGCTACTTATAGTTTACCACTCGCGACAAAAGCAATGCGAGGAGAGAAAGCGTTAGCCAACCAACACCACTAAGCCTGCAGAAATTAGTTGCGCTTCACTAAATTAGCAGAGACTGGACAGACTCTTCTCGTCACACGATGAGAATGGGTTCGTGTTGCCTACTGGTTTTCCGGAGAGTCGACAAAACACGAGTCTGTCCAGCTTCTGCTAATTTCGTGAAACGCACGGAAGCTGCATTCGTTTCTGCAGGTTTAGTCATCACGTAAAGTTCGCCACTTTCCGTGCGCTTCACGAAATTAGCAGAAGTTAGACAGACTCGTGTTTTGTCGACTCTCGGGAGAACCAATAGGCAACACGAACCCATTCTCATGAGACGAATCAACACGAGTCTGTATCTCGCATAATTACTTGCCACCCCGACTTTCCTTCCATGTATATTGCCATCTAAAAGGTAGCGACAAAAAGCAACCAACTCCTGACCAGTTCTTTGACTGCTGAACTGAATACTTTGAGTAGGAGCACAAGTAAATGGTCCCTCAAACTGACCATGATGTATTAAAGACAGATAAAAAAATGCCTAGAAACAATAAGATATTGCCACATAAGTGGAGAGAGAAATAGCGATGTGAAGTAGAGAATACCCTCGGAACAACGCTGATTCCAATACAATGAGTAGCTGTATTAGCAGTATTATTTCGGTTACACTGACCTTTGCACACTCATCTCTTGCTAGATGTTAATATTTAATTTATATCATTTGTAGCGTATTTATATATTCTGAAAGCTTACTACCACGTCTTCCAATAAGTTTATTATTAGTTTTCAAAATTTACTAATAGCAATCAATTAATTTGTTCACTTTAAACTTTGAATACCTTGCTTTGATCTCATCGAATTAATTTGTCAACCGTAAATTAGGGTTCGTAACACTTTTACGACCTTTTCCTTGCATTTGTTTTAAATTAGCTTTAAGCTTTCACGCGAAAAATGTTTGGTTTAATGTGGGTGTCTTGATGACGTTATTATTAGCACTTTAATGGAGATAATTTTATTAGCATCTTAAATTGATGACACATAACTATAAAATTTACCTACTAATAGGAAACTTCCTTCTAAGGGTATCTTAATTTGTAGAAACACGTTTTATGTAAGTCTCTGTTTAACTTTTACACCTTCTAATGGAACTACAATGACGAATAGTATTTGTTTAAGTAATATTAGTAATTAGTATCCTGTAGTATTTGCCAGCTTGACTTACAATTGGTAATGAAACCTTTTGCAAGTTAGTATAGTATGCGCACAATAAACAAAATGCTGTCTATTCATCTATTTTTCTTTTATAAAAGAACCCACTTCGGGGGAATCATGCCATAGAATTTGAATTCGCTAGTTTTGAACTGGCTCTCGTAGATAATTTTGTCAAAATAAGTAAAGTTGTCAATAAACTACCGCTTACTACAACGGGAGAGATCATAATAATCCTCAACCTTCACATACAGTGTAATCGTTCAGAAAGAGGTGCATTTAATGAAATACTCTGTACAAGTCAGGTCTCAGCTTAGAAACGGTGACCAAACAGAAGCGAATGAGGTAGTGGCCACACGAAGGACAGCATCCATTAATGTATCGTTCTGCTAGCTCACTGTGGCTCTTTGTAACTGCTCTACTTGGATACTTTTTCTCCGCGGTTCGCGTCAAGTTTACGAATGCGTCGAAGTCCGACGATTTCTCGAAGCGTAATAAAGTTGCGGGAAATGCATCAAGCGGCGGTTCAACGAAATCACACCGTTCAGACGATAATTAGCGATGTCGCCGAGCGTGAATATTTGGCGAAATGTTTCCATGAAGTAATTTGTAGACTTTATGCGAGCACTGTTTCAGAGTTTACTTTAAAAAGTATCTCACCAAAATTGGCGATGCAATTGTTTTACCTCGTTTGTTTTAGATTTCTAACGTATGTGAGAGCAATATAAAAATTGGCAAATAATGTGTATGTGCATAATATGTACAATCTGGCGCTACCTGTCTATTATAATTTATATAAACTATTTAATTAAGCCTCCTAAATTTCCTATATTGAAATAATTATTAAATTATCTACCTTTCAAATCGATACCTTCGTCCTATATTCATTCACCGCTGCACGAAAGCACTCTCGTTATATTTAGATTGCTATCGTCTGTATCGCTTCTATACATAGCTTGAGAACGCGTTCGATACTGCTGATAACCGTTGCGCAATCTGGTAAATGGAAAAGCTTCCTGGGCCGTTACGATTGAGCCGATCAGTTTTTGGAAACGGCTGATAAGATGGGGAAGGTGATGTATCGAGGTATTAATTATTCTATTTTACGCATGTATTAGCATGATTTTGGTATTGTATAATTAATATGTGGACTCTAAAGGAGCTCTTAAAAAAAGATAGTAAATAAATACAGGACAGGTTACTGTTTGCAAGGTATCACCTGCACAAATACAAAATTATACTAGGTGTTACCCAACATTTTTCAGTAAAAAGTAATTTACGCAGATACCAAACTTGTCGCCTCGTGGCGTTGCAATTCTATTTTAATATATTCAGTACAGTGAAAATGTCGCCCTTTCACGTCCACTTTTATTTTAGGGAAGATGCAGAAGACGCAGGGGACTAGCTTAGGTGATGGTAGATAGTGAAAGACCGTTGTCATATTGTTTCTACCTTAAAAGCAGGTGAGTCGTGCGTGGGCGCGTTGTCATCGTGGTCACAAGTCTGTTCTTACAGAACTTGGGCCACTTGTTAAACTCGTCAGCGTGGACTTGATATTGCGAACTTGTGGCGCTTTTTTCAACTTTCGAGATGTCTTATACTGTGACTATTGCTGCTGGGTTTGGGGATCACAGTTATAGATCCACAATTCATCACGTGTAATGACTTTGGACAAGTTTGGACCACCTTGAACTGTTTGTTGTAGCGGCGTGCATACTGTTGCGAAAGCAAGGGACAAACTTCGCTGCAATTCATCTCGTGTGCAGCTCATCCACTGGAATTCGTTGGCATGTTCCATATGATAGTTCAAGTCTTCGTAGATTGTCTGCTTTCTATCTTCGGGAAGCGCTTGTTTCACTATTGTAATTATTGACGGTGTTGTTCATGTTGACGATCGACCCGAATATTTTCCATCCTCCATGGATTCTTGGCTTGGTGGATTTTTTTTCCACTCTTTGAATTACTTGAATTATTCGAAAATTCTGTTACGTAAGGTATTAAAATGTTGATGATACTATTTAGACAATTGAACAATTTATAAGAAAGAAGTCATTTGGAAGAATTGTCGATGTAGTAGCCAGAAATTGAGGAAGCACCTGTCCTAGCGTTTCTTCGAAAAACAAATCGCTTACAATTTAAATGAATTTATTTCATTATTTTGCTGCCCAGCCCAAGAACGCTAGATATTTATATAACAAGTCAATAACACAATTTCCAGTTCAGATACGTAACTTTTTTGTAAAGTCCATCAACGGTAAACAACCTTGCGTTGCTATTGGTTCCTTACCTTTCATGTTTGCAGTTACTCGAAAAACCTGATATTTCCTTAAAAATTCAGTAGCATTTGACGCTAGGGAATTTGCTCCGACTAGCCTCATGGGATAACGTACATACGTGGAGTCTACTTTAGGTAGGGAACGATTTTTTTCGAAGAACTTGTAAATGATAGCAGCATTTTTGTAGAATAATGTCTTATACATAGCTACATAAGCAGAAAGGAAATATTACTTACTTACTATACTAAAAGAAACAAGCTGAAAATTTAGACCACAGACTGGAAAAATACTTTTTAAAGCACCAATTGTAGGATTGAATTATAGCCAAAGAGCATTATTTTCAGTTGTTTTAATTTCTCCATAAGTCTAAGGTGTTTGTTTTTATATCAAGATAAAGTTCCTTCCTTATAAGAAGTGAATTGTTGGAGGAAATAATTGAGTTAAAATCTGATTGGTTGGATAGAGGAATCAATTCTTTCAATAGCAGCAGAGGACATAAACATCTGAAGACATTGATAGCATACAATGGTTTCTTGTTGGTCTTATTGGTGCATTTCAAATAAAATACCTATGAAAATAATTACAAGCTTTACAATGTCCCATCTGCAGTGTTATGTATGTTAGCGACCTTCTGCACATAGTAATATTGAAAAATCGGTACATACACAGCTGATGTACGTGTGCAGAACATCAGCTTATACCATGAAAATCCACATTTAAGCTCTTTAAAATCCAGCTTTTTCGCTTTGATATTGAATAATCCAATATCAAATTCGAGGAAAAGAAACATCCTCGAACATACTTATTTCCAATTTCCGGTATTTTATTTGCTGACTTGGCTAAAATTACACGATGCGAATTTTCTCTTACACCAACTAAATTTATTTATTATCATTGCCATAGGGCGCATCCTAATAATCGAAAACAAGAAGACGAATCCCATGTGTTAAAGAAATACCAAAAAAGGATTGTAATAAATAATCATGTAGGTCTTACGCAGTTTTAAGGTTCTTGATTAGCAAATCTTGTGCGATTCGGCACAGGCAATATTTTTAACCAATATACAAGTCACACCTGTCGCAACCCCAATAAATAACGCTCGCAAAAATTAATTTTTCGAAATCAATTTCCCCGTCCAATTTTAATAGCCAGGGATGGCTGTGAAATTTTTACCGTTGCCGTTGATATAAATTAAAAAACATTTCCACATGTCGACGGATCTTACCGCATTATTCATCGCCCACGTACGTCACAAAAAGACGAACAAACTACGAACGAACCATAATCACGTGAGGAGCTGGGGTATGAACTTTGGATTTAAGACTTCACCGAAGTATATGCGGTAGGGCGAAAGAGTAATGTACACCCACATAACGCGTTGGTAGGTATAAGTTTTAATGCATCGCTTGAAAGGAGCTGTTTATGTAAATAAAGGAAGGATTCTGTAAAGAATTTCAAATTAGTTAATTTCTATTAACCTGCTAAAAGCAAGGCAGACAAGTTATTTATGAAATCGAGGGAGTATTGTAAAAATGCCAAAGTGGGTCAAATTAATTATTGAGGAGGCATATATTTGTCACCAGTTTAATTTGCTAAGGTTAGCAAGTTAAACTCGTCCTCTAACTACGAGCGCCAACCTCTTCACTTACTGTCATGGACAGCGAGGGTTGAGATCGTTGTGTGGAACCCGTTCTATATTTAGATAGATGACATATAGCAGCATTAAAGCTGCGGATAGAAACCCAGCTCTAATGAAGATAATTATTTGATTTTTATTCAATTTTTTGCATTGTTAAAGCAATGGCAGCACAGAAATTGGCCGCGTAGTTTATTCAACGTGAGCGTTTAAGAAAGCAATTTTGTGAAAAATTAAAATTTCGCGTCAAGCTTTTCGCTGGGTTTTTTTTTATAATTGTAGTAAAGACATAACATAACAAGAATGCCTTGAATCGCTTTGTTCAACCTCGGTTGATGAAGAATCATCAGAAGAGACTGTTTGCAGCTGGTTTGCAAAATTCTGTCGTGATCGTGCTTCCGTCAGTGACGAATTTCGTGAAGGTCGCCCAAAAGTGGCAGTTGTTCCAAAAAATATCGTTGTGTTGCACAACTTGATTGAAGAGGATCGGCATGCGACCTACCGTGAGACATCGTCATACCGAAGACAGCAGTAATGCTGAATTACATACAACAATTTCTTTGCCAGAAGACACCGACGAAATGAGGAAAAGCAATCGACAACTTCTCGCCACCCTTTAACATGGCAATACCAGCTATCACACAGGACGTCAAATAATTTGTTACTTGAAGGAGAAAATCATTGCCCGCATTCACCTGATTTATCGCTTAATAACTTCCCTTTATTCCCAAATATCATAGAAAGAATGCGTGGACGGCGTGGATTATACGGCATGTTTTAAAAATACCATATTCAGAGTGGAAAAAATGTTTGGAGAATTTATTCGAACGCAAGTAAAACGTTTTCTCTCTTTCGTTATTTTTGTAAACCATTAAAAGCTATGGTATTCCTCGTATTCCCGTTACTAAAGCTTGCTGATTACTGAAAACTGACTGATTTTCTGTCAAACATACTCCGTGTTGTAGAAACTTGCAGTATTGAAAACATTTGTAATTGTTCGAAACATGGATTGGTGTACTTTTCCCACACAGTTATGGATTTGCTAAGGCAAATTTTCCTTCTTCAGAAGTTTGACCAAAAGCTGCTCGATTTCATCGATGAGTTTGCCTAAACTCGAACGGATTTATATGCTAAATGGCAATTGATACGATTTTGTTGTCTAGTAGTAGTTTGTGTTAAATTCTAGCAATTTGGAAAAAAAATTAAACTTTGTATGTTATTTGAAAATAATCAAGTTATATCTACAGCATTGGTGCAGATCCTGTAGAAAACACTTCTTTTTGTGAACTAACTTTGTCGTTATCAGCAGTTCTATTACATTTCCGGTATCACCGGAAGTGACGTAAACATTCTTATTTTAAATATAACACTACACATGTTTATGGTTTTGGAAAGGTAATCGAAAGAGAAATATAATGATGTCACATGTATTATAGCTTAAGAACTATTACAATATGCAGCAATAAAGTTTCTGATAATCTGTTTTTGTTTTGCAAGTTGGCTAGCAAAGAGCGCACAATTTCTTTTGTGACACCAAATTAATCCAAAGAGCTACCAAGCTGCCAATCTCGCAAATCTGAATTCAGAAAGCGTAAATTATTCTTGCTATTTGTTGTTTTAGTTGCCTCATATGTACAGCTACAACTTTGCTTATTACCATAGCTTTGTCTGTTTAAAGTGGAGATATGTAGATATATTTATTCCCTTGTTTAAACTAGATATATTACAAAGCAACTCTTTAGTAATTTCAGCAAGATATTACCAGCGCAAGCCAAGTAATAACAATTCTTTACTTAATAGCAATTTTATAAAGTAGTAAAGTCTACCGCGGATGTCTCGGGGGAGAATTTTTAAACCGCAGAATTTGCTGAAAGTTCAAGTAAATCTACAATGTGGCGCTCCGGCGCTGTAGACTATATCATCATTAATGTTTCATCTTAAACTTTTCAACGGCAATTCGCTGCTTTCCTGGAAGAATTACGGGATGGTTCCTTTTAGAGAAAAAGAAAAGAACGAGGCATTTAAAACTTAAAAGTAACTAAATGTAAGTGCACAGTTTAATTATGTATTGCGCGTGGCATAAAGTTTTAACTTAATTGAGGAAAACATTTTTGAAATTAGATTTATCCAAAGTTGTAGTGGGCATTAATTATATGGTTTCAAAGGATGACATGCTAATTTTAATCATGGAAGACTAGAAGGGAGCTAGCCTGAAAAGCTTTAAGCGTGAAGATGACGTTAGTCGTTAAAATTATGTTGGTAATATAATTGCGTATACATTGAAAGTTTTTTTTAAATTTCGGCCATGTTGGAAGCTCAATTGTTGTTTAACTGTGGTTTCAACGAACGAATCATTAAATTCTTACATTTGAAAGGTGGAACGCCTACGCAAATTAAAGCTGAGATAAAAGCTGTGTGGTATCGTACCGGCTTGGTTGGCAATAAACGATTGCGACGGTAAAAAAATCCAACCACTATCGATGACATCAGAAAACTTCATCAAATGGTGCTAGACGACCGTTCAATTAAGATTATAGAAGTAGTAGCGGCTGTGAACATCTCGAAAGAACGTATTTGTCAGCTAGTGACTGAAGATTTTGGCATGAAAATGTTAGTCCGGCGTTAGATGTCGCGCATGTTCACTCAAAACCGAAAGCGCATTGAAATGAATACTTTCACAACTCTGTTGAAGCATTTTAAGCGAATAAGAGTTTTGGCGCTTATTATTAATAGTAGTAGATGGAACTTGGATAGACCACCACGCTCATGAAGCCAATACACAGTCCAAGCTGTGGATTGCGAAGAGCGAATGGTCCTGGAAGAAGGCGAATACTTACCATTCCCAGCAACTTTTTTATGTTTATAAGGAGACTCTGTTGGGAAATATAACTGAACTTGATAAAAAAAG
Organism: Marronus borbonicus; assembly: GCA_902655005.2. Lineage (NCBI taxonomy): Eukaryota > Metazoa > Arthropoda > Insecta > Coleoptera > Scarabaeidae > Marronus > Marronus borbonicus. Next base: position 5,578,551 of record LR737397.1, read on the forward strand.
TAGTTGTTCCTGTGTTAAGCGGGAAATTTTTCGGACTACCCACATAAGTCAATAAAAAGGCAGTAGAAAATAATTTGAGAATAGGAAAATCTATCTTTTACCCAACAACCATAGAAAATAAACGTATGGGCAAAAATTTGCGCTGACCATCTTATAGGTCCTTTTTTTGTTAACCAGAGATTTATTTAGATTTATTATAGAATCAAATTATTCTAAGAACTGGTAGACAACAACTTAAATCTGGATTTGATGTCCAAGTTGCGGAAATTCTTAAGGAAAATTGCAACTTAGTCAATAATACTAATCCTCTAGAAACCAGTAGTGTCGCTGCAATAGGAAAACGACTATACCACGGTTAGAATTTTGGCTATCAGGTACAATTTTGTGAATAATGACAAAATGAAATTGAACCTTACTCCTATTGCTTATTCTGTATTTTATGGCCAGATGAGGTCCATTTTTCTGTTGATGATCGAGTCAATACGCAAAGCTGTCGAATATGGTCAATAGAAAATCCATAGGCAAATTATTCAACATGGTCCTTATGACAAGGAGGTCACTTTTTGGTGCTAGCTCAGCTAGTTGGTTCGAAGATTTTTTTCGAGGAAATACAGAATGATGAGGTCGCAACTAATTGTTGATATGAACGATACCGGCAAATGTTGAGGTTTATACAATATCACAGTCGCAAAGCAAGATCGCAATTTAAAACATCATTTACCAACGAGTTAGACTTAACAAGAATGTGGTATAAACAGACATTTTGAAAATTCATGGTCACCATCTGAATCTAGCGGATTTTTAGCTTTGGAGTTATTTAAAAATTTGGTATTTGGAGTCAGTGGTGAGCAAGGTAGGGTAAGTGATTAAATTTTTTTCAACGATTAGATACACTAGTCTTTATTCGTGTCAGGGGATAGGGTTGTTCGTGTTGTTTATCGGTCTCCTGGAGACTCGACAAACCACGAGTCTGTTTAGTCACTTTAAGATGGCTGGAAGAAATAAAAGGCAGTATGAAGGAACCAACTGCTACAATTCGTTTCGAAATGTTCTATAATGCGGGGAGGAAAGATTGATTTTTTTACAACGAAAATGGAGCTTGTATTGAATAGGTAGATAGAAGTCGCATTATTCGAGAAATTCAGTTTCTAATGATTTCTGTTGTTGGCTTAATTTGTTGAAGTTGTATAATAAGCAAATGTCAATTACTTTCGTAAAATGCTGAGAAAAGCTTGACTTGGGTCGTAAATGTTTTCGCAGCCTTGGAAGAATTACAGAACTCGGTTTTGTGACAATCTTTAAACAACATCCTGGATCGCTATGTCCCTTGTGACATAGATATTAATTGCCAGGGCACCGTATAGTGTGGATGAGTTCAAACAACTTTTATACCAAACTTTTTTCACATGCTGTACAATAGCGGCTGTAGAAGCATTATTCCATACAATCTAAACAGGCTGTAGATAATGCAATACCCTTGAAAATACGCGAAGCGTTATCGCAAATACGGCTCGGTACTTTTTCATTCGCCTCATGAATACTAAATTAATTCGTTGAAAGTGTATGCAAATAAGAGAACAGGGACAAATTGCATTTCTTCGCCCTAACCGAAGCGGGCGGCCGGTCGGACGACTTTCCGATAATCGCGACGATCGTCCCGCGCTGTCACGTCGTGCGGGGCACGAGAAGAAGAAAAGGAGTTGACTGGCGCTGGTGTCATCATCTCGAAAGCTCGCGAGTCTTACCGCTTAAATTGATTGTCGAGAAGATGGCTTTAATTAAAGCGAAGCTACTTCGAATATGTTTTCCACGCGCGCGCGGGGCACTCTAATTTGAATATATGTTTAAATTTAACGCTGTGGCGAAGGCGGCGACGCGTCCCAGTTCGTCATCTTGACTGACTGTATTTTAATCAATTCCGTCGAAATCAATCTTTCCGACGGCTAGAAGAAGAACTGTGGTAACTTGCACATCTAGGATATATGTAGGATCGTGTTATGAGAAGATGGATTTGGTAGGTAGCCATTTATTTGTGAAACTAACTTAAATGCTGTCAAATTAGTATTTCTTAGATCTCTTAAATCTACGGGATAATTAGGGATTGTTTGCTTTCAAATTTGATGAAATTGACAAATTTGAAAACCTGGTTTTGAATTCAAAAAGCCGACTTTAATTACTTGAGATAGTAAAAAATCAATTATTAACTAAAGAAATTGAGCAGGTCCATGAGGTGACTCAGGGTGATCTACAGTTTGTTCCACAGGATGACTTGATACGGTTTCAGCTCATGGTGACCCTGCGGACCGCTGTTTCAATACAGTGGTATACTGCAGAGGTTCGTCGTGGCTTTGTTCAGATCATGCACTTCTGTGAACTGACCACGGTCTAATCTAAAATAATTCGAAAATTTTTCAACTTTCTTAGTTAAAACGAACTCTTCATGACTTATCGTTAGTCCTTTTACCATACATGCATTTCCTTCTACTTTTTGTTTCATCGAAGCAATGTAGCATACCGTTTCGATCACAAACCCATTTTCAGAATTCAATTCTGAACCCAAATCTATTAACATCGCAGAAACGTTCGTGATCTTTGTCAGAGCTATCAGAGTGGAACTGCGATCAGACTTGCGATGGTCATCGCCGTGAAGAATTCGGCGGACCTGAGTTTCATTTTGCGGCCCAGATACACTACTCGTGGTTCGAAGAACTACAGAACTGCACCTCATAATACGGATATCAAGCCGCACTACCGTACTTCAGTTTGCTTCTCACAAATGCATGGAATGGTGATTTTAACACTAAAAGATCCGTAAATTCTTTGGATATGCGCATGCGGACACCAAATGACTTGGAAGCAGACCTACGTACATTGCGTATGCGAATATGTTGAGAAAAACGCAAATGGGGATCAAAGATCACGCCCAAAACCTTGACAACCTTGACGACCCTTAAGGGATAGGATTCTCGTCGATGAAGTAAACGGCTTAAATTGGTTTAAGATTCTTAGTAAGAAAAATAATGCTACTTTCCGATATTCAAGATAGGCCGATTATTATTACAGTAACTCACGATTATGTTCAAACCTTGCTGCTTTCAGACACTCTCGGAGGCTTTATTCATTGTGTGCACATCGTCGGCTACAGAGCAGCATAGCAGAGAAACCAGCAAATCATTAACGAAGCAATGGTCCCAGAACTGACTGCTGAGGGACGTCCAATACGACGTTCCCCGTTTCAGACATACTTTTATTAACATTAACTAATATATATTTCAGTAATTGATGTGCAATTTTGACCATAAGTGCATTCTTCCTCGAATACCCAGCTAATAAAATAGGTGAAGTAAGGTTCGGCCAAATCAAACTGAACACAAGAAACATATTTACCGCCATCTAATGCCGAATGTATGATGTGTAATAATTGGAATGATGCAGTTATAATCGTCTATCTAAATCTACAGATATACAGCGTGTTGTTTTTTAAATAACAAGGCTATTATCAAAAATATAAATCGACCTGTTTGAGAGTTTCTGCTAGAATTTTATGTAATATGTTCCTTTCATAATGACCGCAATGTATATGTAAATTGCTTGGCAATTAATCACGTAACAACATTAACCGGGCAGATATAATTTATCTTGGTGTCAAAGCTATTTTCGTCATTCGCAAGGTTTGTTTTTTTTTTGTGATCAAAATGTACAATTATCTACTTTCCAGCAATTGGTTAAGCTTTTTATAACATACCAATCGCATGCCACTACCGTTACTACCATTCCCAGTATCTAGGTCGATTCGCTTTAGTCAATTCACAATAAAATCGAAGCGAAATTAGCGGTATTACGACATGCGAACAAGAACTCTTGACATCGTTCTCGTGCGAGCACGCTGATGGTATAGGATGGATACTTACTTAATCTCTCCATCATATCAGCGCTCTTAAAAAGTAAATTGAATTTACACCCAACTCGGTTCGTGTAGCGTGTAATTTACATGTAATTCCCGATATATTAGTGTCTAGACTATGTTTACGCCCGTAATTTTCGAAAGCGTAACGTATAATCATGCGTTCAAGCATCTAGACGCAGTCGGTAACATTGGCATGCTGTACCGCTTGAAACCGGCGTCCTCAAATTAGAAAATTGTAGACTGGGACACCCAAGCGCACGGAGCCGGAGCCGTTATATACTACGTATAGCTGCATTTGATGTAACATGCAGTTCGTTTAGTGTCAATACGAAATAAAAATCTTATTCTTCTTACATTAAGAGATCTAATAATTAGTGGAAAGTAGTCTAGGCAGTTATTCGGAAAGAATGCTAAGCAAAGTATGCATGATGACAATTCTTTCTATTAGCTGATTACTCCAATAAATATTTCCGTGGAAACTAAACGTGTTCCGGGTTTGAACCGTGACATGTCGTTGGTTAAAATAAAACTCGACGTTTCGCCCACAATCGTATGGGGCTTCTTCAGGAGAGTGATGGCAACAGTTAGCACAGTAACTCATCGTGTGAACTGCAAAGCAGGGTTCAACTGACTCTGGTCGTGGAAGCCTACGTTAATATTTCTGTGATTGGCAGGAAAGGCTTACATGGGCTTATCCTGAATAATGTACGACCTTTCTTGTTTTCATTTGTCATTTCGAAGGAGATGCAGAATTTTATACATAATTTGAAAGGCATACCAGGGATGCATATGGAATATCAACGTATTCGCTACAGCAATTGGAGAGAGAACATGGCTTACTTCTGGCGATTATGTTTAATAAGTGCCTGGAGCAGGGAACTTTCCCAACTCCGCTCAAACTAGGAAAGGAATTACGCCAGATTAGCATCTTACCGTTAATATCTAAAATAATTGAACAAGCTATAGCATTTAATCAGTTACTTCCAAAAATACGAGTACCTAGTAGGTACCCATGCAGCGTGGTTATAGAAAAAAATATTCAGCGGTAAGGAGCGTATTACAGATCGCCAGACGCATCTATAACGCTTTTGATGATGATATGTGTGGGAAAACGAACATACTAGATTTATCAAAAGCCTTTGACATAATATAATAATAAGAGCCCAATCATTTTGCTTACTCAAATCTTACCTCCGCAACGAACTACAAGCTCCAGAAATATGGCCAACGTAGTCTCACAAAGACCATTATTCATAATATAACGAACCACCTAACGTTGACGCAACCAAGATTTGTTTATGTGCAGACGACGCGTCCCTTCTCGTGCAAGCAAGAATCCTCATTGGAAATAATGATCCGAATTTCGATCGTTTTTCAATTTTGAAATATCAGCTCGTTATGCTGCTAGTGCATAGTTCAATAAACAACGTTATGGTCGATTTTCTAAGTAATATCTACTGGCAATACGTTATTATCACCTAAATGAATTTTAGCCTGGCTTGTGTTTGCTCTGATACTTTCTGAATGATATGACGCGCTACGTTTCTATGCTGCAATGTAAAATATTTGAAATTATATTATTAATATACAGATTTATGTTATTTCTTCTTGATAAGATCTGTATAACTAATTAATTATACGTAATAATATATCTTTAGTTATTTTCTCCAATTACTTGAAGATACTACAAAATATAGAAATCAATAGAAAACTAATTAATAATTCCGAAGAACCACTACCACGCGCGGCAGCGAATGGCATAATAATGACCTACGAAACCAAGCAGAATCTATAAGGGCTACTTTTAACTTATACAAAGCTACTAGAAATAATAACATCTTTATTATCCACAGACAACAAAAACATGATTATAAGTTACACGTAGAAACTAAGAAAAGACAATATTTCACTACACTCATATCGAGTTCCCGTAATAAGTGTAAAACATCATAGCGCATAATTAACAGCTTGACTAAAACCACATCCGATAATCCGATCATTCGTACTTCAACTGGTGAGGTGGCCGAAGACCCGCAGAAAATTACAAACCTGTTCAGGGACTATTTTTCGTCAATCCATAGGCCAAAACCTCCAGTAAATTTTGCCTTGACTATATCGACTTCCTCTGCATTGTTTCTCCAGCCGGTATGTGCCCATGAAGTGGTAAATATAATACAAGCTATTGCCGTGAAATCGTCCGCAGGTGTGGATAGTATCCCTTGCCATATTCTCAAGTATGTTGCAGTAGACTTGGCTACTCCACTAACTGAACTGATTAATGAATGCCTGGTGGGCGGTATATTTCCAGACTCCTTGAAGGTCTCTAAGATAGTGCCTATACACAAAAAGGGTAATCGTTGTAATGTCGAGAACTATCGGCCTATTGCGATAGCATCCATCTTTGCCAAAATTTTTGAAAAAACTATAAATAATAGACTGATCGATTACTTACACCGTAATAATTTAATCTTACCTACGCAGTTCGGCTTTGTGTCTGCGAGGTCCACCACAGACGTTCTGTACTCCGTCATGAATTACGTATGTACGGCGCTCGACGAAAAGAGGTGCGTCGGGGGAGTATTGTTTGATCTGAGTAAGGCCTTTGACATAATCGATCATCAGGCTTTATTACATAAGATTGAAGCGTATGGAATACGAGGTGTGGCTTGTGGGTTGTTTCGGTCCTATCTTGCTGGTAGAGAGAGTTATGTTCGTATGAGTGGGGTGGAGGATGGTACCACCAATCTTTATGCATCACCGAGTATGTATTTAGAGCGTGGCGTTTCGCAGGGCTATGTTCTGGCCCCGACCCTATTTCTGCTTTACGTCAATAATTTGAACACTATAATGACTCCCTATATAATACTATCTCAGTACGCTGACGACACAAGCGTGATAGTATCTGGATCCAATGTGGAGGAGGTGTCACACGCATTGTCCAACGTTGTGGGGAGAATGGAGCGTTGGTTGCGTTGAACGGTCAAAAGACGCGTATAATATGATTTAAACCAACGTTGCCTGCTTTATCTAGTTTGTATGTTCCCTTTGAAGGTAAATCCCTAATGGAATGCGCGTCTGTAAGTTTTTTGGGAATAACTGTGGATGCACATCTTAAATGGCAAGAACACTGCGATGAGTTGGGGCGTAGATTGTCCACGGGATTGTATGGCATACGACAACTGCAAAAAAGTGTTAATTTAGATTCTGTCAGAATGCTTTACTTCGCTTATATCGAATCAAGGATGCGATATGGCCTAATCTTCTGGGGTTCTTCAAAGGAGGCCAATGACTTATTTGTCCTTCAGAAGAGGGTTGTGGGGTGTATGGTGGGGGTTTCTCAAGTAACTTCATGCAGGCTTTGCTTTAGACAACTAAATATACTCCCTCTACCCTCATTATACATTCTGGAGATCCTACCGTTCTTCAAGAAAAACGAGTGAAAATTTATCCTTAACCGAGATGTGTATGATGCAATGGCCACTCGTGGCTCGCGTAATTTGAACGTGCGTCGACATAGGACAACTCTATTTGAGGGGAATCCTCACTATAGAGCCATTCAATATTATAACAGGCTTCCACATGATCTCAAAGCCTGCGTAAGACTTCGCCAGTTTAAAAGTAAACTCAGGGTATATCTGCGTGACAAATTGTTTTATAATGTGGCCGAGTTTCTTAGTAGCTAACACCTATTTCTTCATTATTACCCTTTACTTATTTTATGTTGTATTTTGTCCACATATAGGTTTACTTATTTAAACTTTTTATTTATACAAATATTTTATTTACACTAAAGTTTTATTTATATAAAAGTTAGTTATACAGGGCCCCTCTTTTATTATTTTGTGTATTATTATTTTACCTTTTGTACTTGACGATGTCTCTGTTTTTTCTTAAACTAACGACAAATAAACATTACATTATATTACATTACATCTTGGCCCTACCAGCAGCTTATTTTTTTATCAAATCACACTCTTCAATTATTCAAATGCTTGAGGATGACTGCCTGTAAACCTTTTTGTTGAGTAACAAGAAATCTTGTTCATTGAAATGGGATGCGCCTACAAACAATTCTTTGCTTTCCCGCAAAAGAGTTAGATGATCGCAAAAGATCCGTCCTAAAATTTTGAGGAAACTTTGGAAAGTATGCAGCAGCAACACAATTTTCAGCAATCTAATTCATGAAGGGCAATTGCTAGTCAAAGAATATTTTCCTTCATTCTATCTCCATCATAGCTCGAACAGATCCTTCCAAATGTGATGGTTTATTCTGCAGCAGCCTGTATAACCCAATAATAATAAAATAGAAAATCGATTTGAAAACAAAGTACATTAATCAACAAATAGGATTTGGTAATTAAATGATGTTCACCGTTATTTGTTGCTGGATATGATGTTAATGCCTTAAAAGTGCTCCATATAGAACTTATCAAAGACTGTTTCTACTAATAAGTTCTATATGTTATATCTAGAAAAATACTGGTAAATTTGTTACCAGGTAATGCATCCCTAAAGCATTTCAGCTTTGTTTTAAGCATACACCAATAAATAAAATGCATATATTCATAGAATTATCGTCATAAAGCCTTTAAAGCAAGGCTAACAGTATCCACATCCTCTCCGTACACAAAGATATAAATAATTTCGTCTCATACTGTCTAGCTACACAGCTGATAAGGGTCTTGAAACACAAGGGAAGGACCCAATTCCTCCTATTCGTCGAAGATGATATTATCTTAATTATGTTTGTGGTAAATCGCTTTCGACCCAAACAACGCCTGGTCGTCTACCTAGCCTATGTTTAAGACCGCCGGTGAACGATGGCTGATGGTGGAAACGGTCGGGATTTCATCTCATTTGTTAAGCGATTTGAGCTTCCGAAATTCGACGTGGAGTTGTCAGAGCCCACTTACCGGGCCGTCGAGGCATAAGTCGTACGGTATTTTGACTATATCACGGTGTTTAATCGGAGGAATTCGGACGACGGAACAATGCGAGCGTGAAGGCTTTAAGCCTTTCCTTTTTGAAGGAGTTGTGAGTGGATACACAAGAGGTTCCCTCTTTGTTGTTGGAATTTTATATGTTACTGTTTATATATGGTAAACGTTGTTTAATAAAGTTTTTGTTAAGGAGAGTTGTGGCGTTAAGTGCCGACCTTGCTTTACGAAGTGCATTATTATTTTTCTCTTATTGTGTTTGACATATTTTTGTCCTTATTTTACTATTCATTAACGAGCGTATGTACAGCCTTGGCCGTATATCTTAGTCACCTTAGGAACATTTAGTCTTCGTATTAATAGTATATTTCAAAGGAAATGTGGGACATACAACGTAAATTTGAATGTGCCAGTGAAATTTTCGTCCATATTTGAAGTATAGCTGAAAGTTTTAATAAATTTAATAGTGTAGGTAATTTGCAGATACAAAAGGCAACTTATCTAAGTATCGTCGATGCATTAAAATCCACGCCAATGGCGCCTATGGAGCTCATGCTTTACCTATCGATGTAAAGCGGAACGACGTTGTAAGATATGATGATATGCATTGCAAGCTTTGGAAGAACGCTTGCAATAGGTTACCGATCCTAGAGTCTGGGACAGATAACATTTCACCCCCTTTTTGTCTGCGGCAAATTCTACAAATTTTTGACATACCAACAGGTCGACAGCAATGAAGACCTAAATATTGTGGGATCTATCACTCTCTCATTGTCCATTACCATCGTGTAGATAAGATCCATTGCATAATTTTTAATTTATTAATAGTACAAACTAAGCTTTTCTGTTGTAGATTTGTAAATGTATAATTCGAGAATTTGAGTTTTTTTGAGTGCAGCAAATTTTCAAGGGTTGGTCAAACACTTGAATTAATATCTGGAGCTTATCTTTAAATCTAAAGTTTATTATTCGAAATTCAGACGGAACAAGCATAATTGCGTTGTTAAAAACTAAACATGCATGTACTATCCCTACTTCCTAGAACAGATATTCTTTACAAGTGCCTATTTCTACCTCCTGCACGCCTTGAAGCTACGACGTGCGAAAAATAACATGCATGAACTATCCCTTCTTCCGAGAAGAAATATTGTTTTACAAGTGCCTATGCTACCCTCTACGCGTCTTAAACTACGACATGCGAAAAACACGGCCAGATAGACGAGAAGATCTCTTTTATGACCCGAAATATAAACAAGTGCCAGCCTACTGCAAAAGGTCAAAAAGGACAGAGTACGACAACGGTCCGTTTTCTCTGTTCATCAGATTTTCATTACTTTTTATGTAAACTGTCTCGTACGCATCTAATTCTCGCGGCGACGTTACGTTTTTAATCAATTTTAAGTCTTCTAATTTAATACTATGCCCGGTTTCATTTATATGTTGTGGCACACTCGACGCGTCCGATCTTCCGTAGCGATAATTTCTTATATGTTCTTTGAATCTAGTTTCTATCGCTCTTTTTGTTTGACCAATATAGGCTTTATTACAGTGACTACATTCAATTTTATAAATACCCGACCTTTCTCTCATTTTCGGTTTATCTTTAGGATTACCGAGAAGATTTTTAAATGTGTTGCGCGAACCGAAGCATACGTTCATATCTTCACTCTTCAAAACCTTACTCACGCCTTTCGATATGCCGTGAAAGGGGAGTTTCACGAATTTCTTACTATTAGTTTCTACCGGGGTTAAGGTCGTGGAATTTCTTACGTAAAGCCTATGTTGGACTTTCTTAAGCATGCGATCGACTTCTATAGAAGAGTAACCGTTATAAATAGCTACGTTTTTTATGAATTTAAGTTCTCTGTTAAATCTACTTCTACTTAGAGGGAATTTAACCAATCTATTAATTAAGAAGCTAATCGCGGCCATTTTGTGTTGTCCACAGTGGTTAGAATCGCTCATAATCTACCTATTAGTGTTGGTTTCCTTTCTATAGATATCAATTTCCAGTTTATTATTATTTTTTATCACTAAACTATCTAGGAACGGAAGTTGATTGTTCACTTCTTCTTCTACTGTGAATTTAATGGTTTCAAATTTTGAGTTGAGGGTCGCGAGAAAATCCGGGATATTACTTTTCTTAGTATCAAAAATCGCGAAAATATCATCTACGTACCTATGCCAAATTCTAGGAAAATATGCGGCATCCGCTCTCAGACAAGTTTCAAATTTACTCATGAACAAGTTGGCGATGAAGGGGGACAGGGGGTTGCCCATTGTTGTACCTTCTAATTGTTCATAGTACTTGCCCTCGACTTGAAAACAATTTTGCTTCATGCAGAGTGACGTTAGTCTCTTATATTCTGCTATTTTGGTATCTTCAATAGGTATAGGTTCTCGATGCCCTAAGTTGGAGATGTACGTTTCTCTAACCCAGGATAACGCAGTCGATACGTAACTCCACGCCAAACTGTTCCTAAAGAGACCATGAAATCAATTCATACGGATGATGATTTTTGTACGTGGACTTTTGGTATACTTAAATACGCTAAGCTCAAGCAAACATTACATACGAGTCTATTATGTTGAGCTTCAATATCTTGGTTCCGTGAGTGACCTAATTTAAAAGGAGCATTGAATCTTTGGAAACCTACAAATTGAAACTAGAATTATATCGAAAGAATCTTATAACTTCTTTTCGATCAGACACTTCAAATTACGCATTGCTCTAGGCAACAATGAAAGTTATATAACAAATCTCTTCGTTGTTCTTGTGTTAATTTCCGCCTTTCATTAAAACTAATATAACTTTGCGGCAATTAAAAGGCGAAACATCTGTGACGTAAATGTTGATTCGATAGCGTTTGAGTAATAAGAAAAATACATGACAATGACTATTTTTCAAATACACCGAAAAAGCAGTAGTATATCCATTTCATATTCCAACAAATTAATTCTTTCATTGTAGTTCGTATTTTAATGCAAAACAAAGAGTAACATGAAAATATTTAAAGCGAACAATAACACAGTAATTTAATATAGAAGGGGAAAATAGCGCTGCGCGGCTTAAATTTGCGATTCAATTACCAATATGCATTATGCAATTCCCTATATTTAATGCTGGAATGTATTTTAGCTTTTTAGGACATTTTTAATTATCCAGAGTATTGTGCAGGCTTTCATACATACCGTTAGCGTTTTTATATACATATATATTTATTAATCAAAGTGAACTATTATCGAATATAGTGCTTAGAGGAAAATGTTTTATTCATAACTTTCGTAATTAGCGAAACTTTACAAAAAAATTAATGCACTATTCTAATGAGAAAATTTCATTCAGAATGCAATAAAATAGTGTAAAAGTAACCACACCAGTAAACATACTGTTTCTTTTGTAAATATCATTTTCAACTAATAGTTTAGCGAAATTTCAATTCTTACTCTACTTGAGTCACACGCTAGGTAATGAATGTTACCCTAGCCGGCGCTAACGTCGGCCGTTGTGGGACTCCTGTGGCCTTGCGGCCGACCAAACCCCATACCCGTAAGCGGGTAACAGGAAGGACTACGCTCGCCATCCGCCTAGGTTGTGCCTCCCCGTGAACGTCTCTTTACCCTATTTTTTATGTATCCCGCTTAACTTTTCGTCCTTCCTGCTCGTGAAGACTTTCCGAAACGTCGAAGTAACCCGCTAATCAGCTTTTATTATACACGGCAGGAGATGGCGTTATTGACATAACTCTTTTTTGTAAAAGTAACCCTTAACCTGAGTCCTGTGAAGTACAAATAGATACGTCAGTTACGCAGAATTTAAACACAGCTGATGAAGAACGCCCGGGTCGTCGAAATAGGGTCATCAGCGGAGATCGGTGAAATTCCTGAGGCTGTGGACATCTCAACCGATTGAATGGATAACATTTTAATAAATTTTTTGAACGTAAGGAAGCTTTCCGCAAGTTGTATGGCGCGATTTCTCACAATTGGTCACAATGTCAATTTCAAAGGAATATTTGGCGATGCTAAAGCGCAATTCAAATGATTTTTGACGTCGACTCACAACGATCCATCATAGTACATAAGAAACCAAAAAACAGGCCAAACAATGGATTTTTCATGGTCAGCTAGCGCCAAAGAAGGCTAAAGCCAACGCCCAACATCATGACTACAGTATTCTGGAATGTACACCTACATAATCCATGTTGATTGGAAGGGCAAAACGATTAATGGCCTTATTGGACTTATTGTTTCGTCTCAACAATGTTGTGAAGAAAAACATCCGCATTTGCCGAAAAAAAAGGAGTCCTGTTTGATCAAGACAATGCACGCGCGCACACTTGTGTCGTCATCATGGCAGTATTTTATAAGTTACGAAACGAATTTATCCTGTACCCACCACATTCGCCAGATTTAGTCCACAGCGGTTATTTCCTATTTCCGAATATGGAAAAATGGATCGGCGGAAAAATATTTTACAGATAAAAATGTTTTTTTTTCTTGCCAAGGCCACGTATTTATCGATTTTCCCTTATTATTAAATTGGGTGGCTAAATCATGTATTCCTTTCATGCATGGGATAAGAAGAATATTGACAATATCAGGAGGATATTTTTGTGACAAAATACTTAAGCTTATTTGCAATAATAGTTCCATCGATGAACTATTCTTAGTTTGTACGAAGTAAGAAATGTTTTGCTTTAACTTTAACTAACTGTGAAAATGCGTATGGTTGCTTTCTCGACGTTCATTTTAGCGCACGGGTTTAAAGCGCAAATCCTTATCCAAATATTAGCATGGAGTCCCGTTAACTGTTTTGAATTGTAGTTTGATCTAATAATATGCTTGCTCCGAGACTCCTATTTCCGAGTCGTCCGTCCATCGTACCAAAATCTTCATAGAACCACTGTACTGTTACTTATTATTATCTGCAATATCTGAATGCGAATAACATATTAATTATTCTGTAAATATGTGTGGTTGCTTGCTAATTCATTGCCAGCTAAGAAGAAAAAATATAAATTATATCTTTATAGGGTTAATCGGTTAATAGAAAATACTTACGTTGATGGTAAACTCGTACTTATTTTTCTGACGAATTGTATTTCTTGTCCAACTTATCTATTAGCAGATAACTTAAAGGCATCTGATAGATTAAAAGGTCTCGAAACGGAAACTTTAACACTTATGAAGACATTGACGTAAATTGAGTTTTAAATTTCTCTCACCGCGCTGGCTCGCCGCCATTGTTTGTCTGACTATACATATTACAGTATCAGTTACAGCTCCTTCTCGTGTAAAATAACCGCATTGAAGTACTTTATGCGAAGACACCACCTTCTTTCTTAAAATTAGTCGTAGGTGTCATTGGTGACAAGTTGAATAGAACATTATGAAATACGAGAAAGAAGAAATGTTTGTATTCAGCTAGTAAGCATGTATTTTCTTTCCTTTACACTCTCAATTGTACAGCCTTTAGAAAATATGATCGAAAGTAATATGTTTTATTCTTTTTTCTACAGAATCTTTTGAAATAGGAACTTTCTTGCTCGATAACTTTAAGTAAGATAGGAAATATTACGAAAACTCCTGTTTTTGGTTTTTTGGTATCGATTCCAACAATACCAGCTTTTTTCTTTACAGAAGGAAGCAACTCTCGCTGTGAACATAGAGAGAACAAGAGAAACAACGGAGTATTTCGTAACGGATAGGAAACAGTTCAAGAGGGCGGGTAAATTTGTTTAACTTCTCGCCAACTTAGTACTGTGCGGGCGCCCTCACCTTTCTTACTGCCCACTCTTCTTCATAGCACTCTGTATCATTCGCTGTTTGGTCAACCCACTAAAAAAAAAAATTTGATTGACGGTGGATGGCAAAAAAGAATTGTATTTTAAATGTATTACTGCGCACTTTAAAAAGCGATGTGGCATCTTGTAATGTTCGTTACAGATGGGGGCTCAAATATAGGTAAAGCTGGAGAATTACTAAAACAACTTCGTTTTTAATTGCTTCATGTAACCTGTTTGCTCTATGCATGTAGCACGTCATCTTGTAGCTGAATTTATTAGTAACAGTTGTTCAAAAGTATACCAATTAATAGTTTCTAGCAACAAAGTTTTTATTAAATCTCCGAAGCGCATTCGTGAGTTTGAATAGGCTTGTCCGGGCATTCCTCAGCCATTATAGCCGGTATTGACGAGATGGGGAACGTGGCCTGAAGCTGTTTTATATTATGAGATATTTTTGCATTTTTATTAAACCTTGCATCTTAAATTTAAATCCGCAAGAAGGCCAAGCAATTTCAGTAAGCCAGCCATACTCAATTACAGCAAATTTCCGAAAATTATTCAATTCTTTTAGACACTATTTCCAAATTATGGAACATCAAGCTTCCATTACATGAAGCGCTAAATATAGTAGATGACCTCAAAGCCTCGTTTGGAAATCTAACAGATAATGTAGAAAGCTTAATGATAAATTATGTGCGGTTATCCCGATTTTCAAACCGCAGGGCGTATAGACAAGAGTTCAAGTGAAAACCAAGAGTGCGAATGACCTTTTAAAATTAGAAGCAGAACGCTCATTTTCCGAATACACCAACATATTTTCACCTCGCCACTGAGTTATTAATGGAAGCCATGCTAATGATGCAATACTATAGCGAATGTTTGTCAGTCTACATCGATCCATAACATAACTTATAACTAACGTTCGCCACTTTCCGTGCACTTCACGAAATTGGTAGGGACTAGACAGACTCATGTTTTGTCGACTCTCGGGGAAACCAATAGGCAACAGGAACCTATTCTCATGAGACGAATAAACACGAGTCTGTTTAGTCTCTACTAATTTCGCGATGCGCACGGAAAGTGGCGAACTTTACTTATAACTTAGCACGTGCATTATTTCTAGTAAGATTATTGGTGTCTTTAATATTATGTCTTACTCTTAACGAATTGTAACCTTAAAGCTCTGATGGTGCTTCATATTATAGCGAAATATTAGCAGTTTAATAAAAAAGAATATCTTATTATTGTAACTTTTGAATTTTTCCCTGTAGTGAGAACATTTCTCCTTAAAATAAAAGTTGCAACTTTAATCTTTCAATACTTTCGATTAGTGCTGGGTAGGTGTTAATTGTAAAATATGCACTCCATTGTAATTACACATTACAGCAATGGTCTTATGTAATAATTTATTTTATATTGCCGAGTAATAAATATTGCTTCGCTATCATACGTAGCCCACGCGTGATATTTGTATTAATTGCTATTATATGTCCATTGTTAACTCTAGAGCGGCGAGTTCTTTATTTATTATCAAGGAAAGGAAGTATGTAAAAAGATGGGGTGAAATTTCGAAACCTAACCCATTTAACCACAACGAAAAATGCATCCGGCAAAAATTAAACTTAACTGTATGACTCAGTTTCACTGGTGGGTTTACGATTTATGTATCGCTTGAACTATGTAATTTGATTTAGATATACAAGTTTTCTATAATACGTGGCATTGCGTCAATGAGGGTGAAAGTGGATTGTTCCACGCAGCCAAATGAGCTTACACAAGCAAGAAATTTGAATTAAAACAGATACTAAATTCAATAACAATAAATTCAGTGAGGATTGTTTTAATAAAGATGAGACTTCATTTTGAAAACGCATAAAAATCATGGTAAGTTTTAAAATGGTGAGTTTGCGATTTCTTTTAAAGGCGGAAGAAAGCTTCTAAAAATGCGAGGTTGACGTCAAGATAACCACGAAAATTATACTCCTTTGTGCTTTTAAAAACAACATGTATATTGTACATTTAAAGCTACGTAAGTCCACAAAATTGTGTTTTGCAATCGCAGCTAATTCAGTTTTGCTTGTTAAACGTAGTAAATCTTGATAATCTAGAGGGGTCGGCGTATTTTGTGAATCTAAGTGGACATTTTCTATTAATATACATATACCCTATTTTATGATACAAAGGCAGTTTGGTAAATACTCGGCCTTGGCAAGAAATAAAACATTTTTAAGTGTTATTTTTCAACATAGTCTTCTTTAACGTTAACACATTTCATTCAATGTTTTTGTATCTCTCTTGTATCCCATCTAAAAGATAAGATTTGTCCAACCTTGCAAAACAGGCACTGGTTTCTGCAATCGCTTTGTCGTTTGAACCGAAACTTCTTCGCCGAGCCATTTTCCCACGGCGACGACACAAGTGAGCACGCGTGCTTTATCTTAATGAAACAGGATTCTATTCTTCGCCAAATGCGGACGCTTTTCTTTCACAGCATTGTTGAAATGATCTAATTAGTTGGCATAATACTCGCCATTAATCGCTTTGCCCCTTTCAAGGTAACTAACGTGGATTATAAAGCGTACGTCCCAAAACACTGTGGACATGATCTTGTTTGCCGACAAATTGGCCTTGCCACCGGTTGGCCCCGAAAAGTGCACTATTTGGACTAGGCTTTAGTCTCTGGTGTGCTGTGATGAATCCATACTTCGTCGACAGTTATAAATCGACGGAAGAAATCATGGCTTGTGCTTAATTGTGAGCAATCGTACCCATCCTCTGGAAAGCTTCCTTATATTCAAATATGTTGTTAAACTATTATACACCCAGTTAATTGAGATGCTCACAGCCTAGGCAAATTCACTTACCTTTAATCTCTGATTACCCGTCACCATATCGTGAATTTTTTCAATCATTCCTGTTGTGGTGATCTCATTTGGACAACCTCATTAAAAATGCTGGTACGGCCGCGTTTAAATTCAGCTGTCCAATATTTTTCTAGTCGATAACGAAGGTGCAAAGTCCCCACACACTTCACCGAGTTCCAGTAGCGTAATCTACAAACTTCACGAGGCAGACTTGCCTAGATTTTTGGACAGTTGTTCTTTGCTGTTTGACAACATGAAAAGCGAACGTTGTACGATAGATCTCTCGCTTTAGAACCAAACGTAATACAACGTCCGCGTTACGGTACTGGAATTTTTGAGTTAATTGAAAGTTGAACCAAAATGACTACTTATTTTCTATGAAATTATTCTTACTTGATACTAGTGGTAGAGTATTTATTTTGCAGCATGAAACTATTATTTCACCTCGTACGGTTCTGGTGTAATAAAAGTAGTCGAATATTAAATAATAAAAGAATTTATTTCAAATATTAACAGAGTTTTATTACTGATGAGACAAATAATATTTAAGAGTAATCAGTAGATGATAAGCAAGAGAAAAATGTAAAAATAAGATTTGAAGGAAATAATATAGATTGAATTATATCAAATAGTTCGAATTTACGGTAACAAAGAAATATGTTATTTAAATTTAAAAAAGGATATGAATACAAATAGAAAACGATAGATAAAAACAAAAGAAAAACAATATTCGATTAAACCTGATTGGGCGCGGCTCTAAGACTGATGGATTCTGATGACGTCTTCTTGGGCGGACAATGGTGACCCAGACTTGCAGTTCCTCGGCGATGATGATCAGCTTCTTTATAACACTTTTTGTAGCACTTCTGCTACGCACCGTAACCAGTATTACAATTATGTTTTACGCCTTCTTCTCGTAGGGTACCTAGCGGGTTATATGACAAAACCGCTTTGGACAACAAAGGGGATGGTTATCCTATACCTCTTTTTCTCGGCAATTGGGTTTTTTTACAACCAAGCGCCGTTGTCATTGGACGCTGGTCCACACGTCCGTCCGTTTTCGTCACCTAGTCGCTAATAATCTAATATCGATGCTGGGGTTGATGATATCATTATTTCGCGCCTTCTCCCCCGAATAACGTCGCTCTCCCAATCACGAATCGCACAACAAATCACCTTAGCAAATAAATCAAATGCATTGCGTTTTGTTTCAGTGTGCAAATGTCCAATCCTCACAGCAAAACAGGTAAAACTTGATGTACATAGGTTGGGATATCTTCGGCAATTGTTCAGTGATGCATCTGCGTTTACCAGAACTTTTTTATAAGTCAAAGAATAAATTTTTACTCACCCCAATCCTTATAATTTAGACAGCCTTATTTGTTTGAAAAAGTTAAATTCTGTGCACCGAATTGTTTTCCATTTTCACCTTCAAGATTTTAAACTTTATCATAGTCTAATAGTACTTTTTCTCTATTTAAATTTATTTATCTAGTTACTGAAACGTTGTAAATTACTTACAGATCGTTTGTACCAACTTTCTAACCATATAAATGCACCCCACATGTTTCTTCCTTTTTTTATTGTGGTATTCCTAACGGTGCTTTAAACTGTCGAGAATATATCTCTTCGTACGCCAAACCCTTTCATCTGCTTGCGATGGTAATCGAGAACTCCAGGAGAATCGAAAGATTTATTTCAGTGTCAACGCGTTACATTGTTTATCGCTAGCCTTCACATCAGGTCCCCAATGAATACGGTTATCGTTACAGATAGTTAGATACGTACCTACATACCGACGATTGTTGCGCTAAAACGTGCGTTCAAGGAAGTTCATGAGGTAATAGAATATCCCTATCAATCCGGCATGCATGCACCGGTACCATTCTACTTTACTTTCACCATTATACATCTACACGCACAGGTTTGTTAATAATGCGAAGTGGCGATTATCTAAGCTCATTCTTCAATGTCAATTGTATGCAGAATTGTAGGGGATTTTTGCGTGCCCGACAAGAGATAGGCTAATCGAGCATTGATGTTGAAAATGGACTTGAGTGACAATTACCGATATACAATGCGCGCAAAGATTAGTGATGGCATATCATAGATGTGAATTTGAATATTCTGCAATGTTGTGGAATGAGATTAAAATTCTGCTTTTAAACCGTTTATTTGCCTTTCACCTTAGTACATGATGTATGTTTAATATTGAATGTTAAAGTTAAGATTTATTAGTCGTCAGATATTATCACGTGACGTCATTTCAATAAATATTATGGATACTACAGGGGGCAAGTGTATGTTAAATATCTGAATATATTGCAATTGCATTCATTTCTACAACTGACGGATGATTCCAAGAAGTTTATATTCCAACGTGACGGGATTTCATCTCAAACGAAGAACTCCCTCGCTGCTGGATTTAGACAATATTCAACCGGCTTCCTAGATCTCCCTGTTCTCACGGTCTGCCATTATTTTTTTAATACGATTTATATGTCAACATCAGATGAATGCTGCTCATCACTAAAGTTCGCCACTTTCCGTACGCTTCACGAAATTAGCGGAGACTAGACAGGCTCGTGTTTATCAATTTCATGAGAATGAGCTTATGTTGCCTACTGGTTTCCCCGAGAGTCAACAAAACACGAGTCTCTTCTAATTTCGCATATACAGGATGGTGCAATACTGTAGAACAGCTCAATATATTTGCTGCCAAGAGAGATATCAAAAATACTGTAAAATAAAAATTGCGGACACTCCTAAACATAACACTTTAAAATTATTCCATGGTGAACTTAACTTATGTTCTTTTCTAAATGGGACAGCCTGTATATTAATTTAAATTTTTGTTTAAGCTCAACTCCCCCATACTCCCAATACAGAGCTTCATCACGTTATACTGGGCATTTGGAAAGTTATGGTCAATTTTATTGTAAAAGCATGAACCCATATCTTGATAAATAGTTAAAAAAATGCATCTCTTCTTCTGTTCTTCATATCATCTGGTGTTGTTGGAGGGTTTCGTTACACTCGGTCTTTTAATACCGCTTGAAGAAGTGTACTTTTATCATGCCTGGTGAGTTAGCTGGCCACTCTGTATGTTATTGGTAATTGTACAGAACTTTTCATTCAATTATTTCTAAACATTGATCGAAGGAAAATCTCTATAGCAGTAATACGTTTTCATTATTCAGCTAAACGATAATTTCGAAATTATACAGAGTGAAGTTGAACATTTACACTCTATCTTATTTTTAAAGAGAATAGTGATTGTTTTCCTACATCTTCGCTCCTTAATAAAATATACAAACCCCGTTGTAGAAGTACAATAATAGAATAGTCCAAGGAAATTGCGCAGTTATGTGCATTGTCTTCCTACTAAACCGTTTTACTATTCCGCCCTGCTTCGTCTTAACTTCTATTAACAAGACGAATTTTTACCATCGCATGTCGCTGTAAACGCTATTGTCTCGTAGCGATGCAAGGAAATTCTCCTAGTAAACATCGCGACGTTATTTAAATTTGGTCCGGGATTTTCTTTTCCACAAGAGTAAAGCAGAATGATTTGAATATAAAGTCGGGCAGTAATTTACAATTTGTTCAACAAAGCTTCTGAATACCGCGTTCGCTATGTCACTGGAGAATGAAAGAAAAAGTGCATTTAAATAAATTTCGTTCTCGGAATTGAGTTGGTGGATTTCCGTCGTCAACAAACGCCTGTTATCCTTCTGTAAAGTTAAAAATTAACGTGTATTTGTTCTAAAGTCCATTTGGTCTTTTCTGGACTCATTCCATGCATTGTTAATGCACACCCATGCATCGATTGATCGATGATAGTTCTAGGCTTGGATAAGATAGTTTGAAAATGTTTCTATCGGAAAAGTTTTGAAAAGTATTTAAAACATTTGCCGATACATAAAATGCCTTTGATAGAGGTTCAGTTCGACATGTTTACCTTTCGCTGAATCAACAATAAGTAAGTTGAATTGTGGAGCCTGCCGAAGAGATAAGGCTGTAGCAGGTGGAACAACGCCACATCCGCGAAATCTATGTAAATATTCGAGCGATTTTGGCGATGGCTTAAGGCGCGAGGCGTAGAAAAAATTAGGTACTGCAATCCTTTTGTTAGAAGGCAGCTTGAGCAACGAATGGGCAACCTTTGATCACTGCCGAATCCTTTTAACCTGAACTCTTAATAGCAGTAATTACCTTGAACATACGTAGAGCACGCTCCAATCTTCTGGAATTGTAGAATTGTGCCTATTGTACAAAATGGTGGGTCAACATTTTCGGACGATGAAATAGATACCATAAGGGATCTTTCAAAAATACTTTCATATATACTGGGTGATAGGTAAGCAGCGATTCAGACACTTTATTCAGCGCTGATTTGTTATTTATTCTTTTACGTGTGGTAATGGTCTAACGGGGTATAATAATCAGTGTAAAGTGTTCCATGGTTTTGTTACCTTCATCTGTTCGGCGTAAAGGTTCAAGCACATATAATTATATAACCTAGAGAATTTTCATAATTCAACATGTTGCTTTAAATGGTATACCCCGTATGGTAACAATAGACATATTTTTCTTATACATTTTTTTTGTTCTTATTAATATGCTTCGCTTAGAAAGATAACATTTGGAATAAGTACATCATTAAGTAAGGAACTCAATAAGTATGTATATAAAAGAATTCTTTGAATCGTCCCATTCAACTTGTTTCTATCCGGCACATATTGGCCAAGGATAATCGAGAGTACTTACGTTATATGTTCAATTCTGGGCAGGGTTTTTTGTGTATTGAATTATCAAAAATACTTATTTTTTCGCTACTTTTCCTTTTGTTTTTTCAATATTTGTCAGTTTTAACATTTGTAAAAACTGATCTAGTTTAACATGACGATTCGTAAGTGGGTAAAATTTGTATTTTTCGTAGAATGCCATTCCTCCATGTAATCAGCTTGTAAAGAATACTGCGATATCACAAATAAAAAAAAAATGTCTACATTTTGGAAACTATGCAGCATGTTGGATTTTTTAAGATATACTAAAACTCGAATTTTCACTAGAATGTAAAGGTAGTCTGAAGTTTCAAGCTCCAATACGAAGAAGGTGATATGTGATGAAAATATTTAGGTTCGGCTATGTTGGACACTCAGTTATCGTGTAATAGTCATTTATGTCACTGGAGGTTAGTGTTTTCGGAAAAATTAAAAAAATCTAACAGCGAGCTTGGGTTTGTAACTGAGACGGAAGCTGTTTATAGACGCTCTGCACCATCATTTGCCACAGTGACATTTTAGGCCGCTGAATTTAAACGTGGACGTACCAAGTTGGTTGACAATGAACACTCGAGACGGCCAAATACCGCAACCAAATGGTGAGGGGCGACCGCTAAGTTTAGGTTAGAGATATAGCAGATGCTGTGGACACCTCGAACGAACGTGTTTGTCGTATATTAACTGAAGATTGGCGATGAAGAAGCTAGGCGCAGCTCTTGTTCACTTAGGACCAAAAACAACATCTGCAACGACCTGTTGATGCAGAAACAAGTCGGAGTTTTAGCGTCTATTAATGACTGTAGGTGAAACTTACGCTAGTATACTCCTGAAGTCAAGATAGAGTCAAAACACTGGACTGCAAAGGGTTAATTGGCTCTGAAAAAATATGAATACTGCCATGGCAAAAATTTACGAATTGAGGTTCGAATTGATAGACCACCCACCCTATTCGCCAGATTTGATATCCAGCAACATTTTTCTGTTTCCTACCCTCAAAGTTTCGCTCGCAGGACAAAGATTTTTATCGATTGCACAGGCCATCACACTCGTAAAGGCCTATTTTGCAGAACAAAGTGTTAACCGCTATTTGGACAGGTTAAAGAGATGAGAACATCGCTGGGGAAAGCGTGTCGACTTATAAGGAAACTATGTAAAGAACAAAAACTGAATTTGTCAAAAAGAATACTTGTTTTCGCGGCTGGCTAGAAGCTTTCCAGACTACCCTATATGAGACACGTCAACAATAACTTTTAAAAAGAAAACTAGAAATGTTAAGTTCTACTTTTCACTTGTTAAATTACCTCAAGCTAATTGAAAACAATGAGCGGGCTAGTTACCTAGTGGCAAGATAACCTACTCCTGCGTGTGGCAATAGTATCCATTTACACAAGGGTAGAATACCAAAACGCTTACATGGGATAAAATAATTCTCAAAAGATTGGTTTGGCTTACTCAAAGAGATCTGACAAGCTATCGTTGAACGGATTTTATATTTTTAATATAGACGGCATGCCGAGCACATCACACAACAGAAGCGTAAAGCAAAATCACGTTTACATATCCAAAGCAAGGAGATCTGAAGTACGCAAAAGAAGAAAAGTTTTTAGACGTTTTTATAATAAAGCCAAGCAGTTTGGTGTACTTACCAGCAAATTCAATATTTTATATGGCACCCAGATTTTGAACCTCAGAAACCTCGAAAAAGACGTTCCCATTATAGGTATGCGAAAATTGATAGCCTAGTAGCACAGTTGGTTGTCCGACGTTATCCGTGATAGTTAACCGCGAACTCCAAAGAGTAAATAAGAAAGTTGGTAACCACTTCCGGTTCAACCGGAAAATATTTGAAATTAATAGGCTTCGTATACGTGATCGGTATTTCTCTATATATTTTAGGATTAATGTTGTTTTGTAGTGTTTTAAGTGCTGTATTTATAGAGTGAGTTCCATTTAATAACCAATAACCTTCATAGAATTTGCAATGTGTACCATATATATCCTGAAATGACGAAATTGAAGTAATACAAACCCATTTTACGTATACATTCGACGATTCTTCATCTTTATGCCGGCTTTAACGCTCTACAATTACTTGATTTACCCAATATCAAGAGGAAACACCCCTAAAATCCTCAAACTTTCCGTATAAAATTCGACAATTACTTCGAACAACATCCATTCCCTTTCTCCGGTTTTATATCTTTCGCAGTGAATGGCGCCGGTCGGTGTCGTTTAAGCATGTTCCCTCCTAACATTTTCCGGAAATCGGCTGGTGCATGGTACCTAACATAAGTCGCCCGAAAGGACATTGATAATTTTACGCGCTTTCGTCGCGCCATAAATCAAATATTCAATATCGTTATCAACGATCATTAAACGAGCAAGAGATTGAAATCTCTCTCCGGGGGCGCACAGCCATTACCATCCGTAGTGGCGTCGACATTCTCGAACTCGAAATTTCAATCTTCGACAAATCCCTTTACAACCTTAATTAACGTTTTGTAGCGTGTCGCTAACGGTTAAGTATAGAAATTATTGCGTCAAACGTTGTCGTCAATTTGAACTACCGGTATGCTCGGAGAAGAAAAACGCTTTTGCGTTTTAATTAAAGTCTTTGCCAAGAAATACGCTATTTTGCTTACGTTAGAAATCAGCGATGAGAAAGTTGTTAACAGATTATAAATTTATGTACAGAAGTGATTGATCTCAGAGGATGTTTTCTCCGAGGGACAAATGAATAGTCGGTTATACGCGATGATAATGTTTTGATATCAATCAAATAGGAATATCTTCGGAAATTATTCCCCGGCAGTGATTAAGAATGCGGTATGTTCTCGTTTTCATATGAATGGTAATGCTATTAATTGCACTGTATCCGCAGGATCTAATGTAACCATGTTCCTGCAGTTCTGTTTCTAGTGAATAATAATAATAATAATAACAAACGTTTATTATCCAACAGGCTTAGGCCCAATAATAGGATGCGACAATTGACATAATATATACACAAATCATAGAAAAAATAAACAAGTAAAAATAAAAACCTACGGATACAAAAAATTAGTTCCTCTTGTTCCTACCTTCCTTCTTCCTACCTGAACAAGTCACATCTTCTAGCTGCCTTACAAAGCGTGTAAGTAGCAGCTCGTCGCATCATATTTGTCCTTGCAAAGGGAAGAATGAAAGTATCGAATCTTGAATTAAATCGTGGCGCCAGAAAGTCTACCCGCTGAAGTAAGAAGGGACAGTCGATGTCACTCCGCAACAATTTCTGTAGAAATCTCTCACAAACACTTTCCTTTCTCGTACTCAAAGCTACCATGCTATACTTTTCCAGCAATGCATCCTGCGGAGCACCCCTCTCAGGATATGTTCCAGCAATCTTATATGAGAGATGTTTTAGAAATCTTCGATGGATGCGATCCAGACTTAGACAATCACAGGGATATAGGGGATAGCAGACCAGAACAGCGTATTCTAGTTTGTTTAGTACAAAAGCGAAGTATAAGGATTTTAATAAGGTTACAGTCTTGAAATATTTAGAGACATGCATAATAAAACCAAGAGATTTTATGGCTTCTGAACAGATGTTGTTAATATGCGATTTAAAGGTATCAAAAAGTACACCCAAGTCTCTAAATTCAAGACTACGTGACAAATTACTGATCTGGTAGGGGAATATAAAAGGTGAAGAGGAACGGTAATACGTAAGTACGCAACATTTCTCAACATTCAGTTTGATCTTGAAACGTCTACACCATTCTACCAGTACATCAAGACCACTCTGTGTCATCAACTGAAGATATTTCCGAGAAGATTTTAATATCATCTGCGTAAGCAAGGGTCGGAAGATTGATGTTCAATAGTAAATCATTAATATAGAGTACAAACAATAATGGTCCCAGATTCGATCCCTAGAGAACACCAGAGGTAAGAGCAAAGTTATTGGAACAATATCCATTATAAGTAGCGTAACACTTTCTCTCTTTCAAGTATGATTTCAGGGGACTAACTGCAGATGGAACAAAACCAAAAGAGCTCAGTTTCAACAACAGCAACTCAGGATTGGATCATGTCAAACGCCTTAGACAGGTCTGTATAGATCACATCAACTTGGCCACGCCTACCTAAGACTTCACTGATAAATTGCGATATGGTTGCCAAATTCGTAACCGTAGATCTGCCAGAGATAAAGCCATGTTGTGTGAAGATGTATACAATGTATTCACGAAATTGCCATATAAACAAATCGGTGGAATTTGATGAAATTAGTGTTGAAGTTTGGAAGCAGTGCTCAAATGAGGTATATCGGGATATCGCTCATTTTTTCTCAAGCATTCAGTTATTATTCCGATTTATAGGATCCATTGCATTCTTAAACATTTTCCCTAAAATAATTGAAAAATAGTAGGAAAAAGAAATAGATGGCTGCCTTAAGAAAATTTAATTTAATTAACATCAACCAACATGGTTTTTAGACATGGTCACTTCCCAGAAACAGAGACTGTTGAATGCGTGCAACCGCGAGTTTGATGGAATAGAATAGAATCGTTTTCGCTTGAAGTTTGCTACAGTTGTCGAGTTAAGAATCCATGCTACATTATATGTTAAGTTGTTCCTGAATCTAATGCTATAGTCATGAGCGTCTGCATGTTTTTAAGATTTTTGTTTTTATTATTAAAAAAAATGTTATAAGTTATATATAAATATGGATGTGAGTATGAAGGTGCTATGTTCGATAAAAGTATGTCTACAAGATGTACGAATTGGCAAACCAAAGACCAATCTAACAATACGCTTCTGCAATACAGAGACGCTCTGGCCTGATCTTTAACAATTATGTTACAGGAATGTATTGGGTATACACATGCATAATGAATATTTGAAATTGTCTCAGTGGTGAGCATATCGTTTAAAGTGTGGATCATATAGTAAGCTTTCTGAAGCTTGGAGCAAGTTTGCTCTATTTGCGCCCCCCTTGTCCAGAAATGTGCCTAGCAACCCATTGGCTCTCTATATTTTTTATAAAATTGAATAATTACAGATTTATCGTTATTGATCATTAAACCCATTAAGACCTGTATTGTATTAACAATTAGTTGCTTCATGTCACGAGCAGATGCAATTATACATGGATCGTCTGCACAAAAAAACAACCTATCCACCGAAATATGCTTTGGAAGATAATTTATGAACAAAAAGAAACACAAATGGGCTGAAAATGCTATCCTGTGGTATTCCTACATTAAAATTAATACACGTATGCTTCAGTGATTAGCAATTGTGAAAAACTCAGATTATACTTACATACGCATTATAACGTTGAGATTAATGACAAAGTTACAATAAGAAAAAGATTTTCAATGTACATGCACTACACTCATACTTTTATTTAACGGAAGCGCTATTTTTATATTAGAAGCTTTGATGTTTTGAAATTAACATAAAAATTTAAATATTCACTTTTTATAAATTAGATCTATACGTCTACTCTTTCACGGTTGCAAATTTTTCTTTCAGCTCTAGCTGCAGCTGTAAATTTCAGCTGCAACTAGAGCGTCCGTTTTATATTCTTGAAGATTAATAAAACCCAAAAGTCTTTTGAATTTCCTTAACCGACATGTAAAATCACTATTTCTGCTTCCATGCACTGCAGGAAGTACCGTTAAATGTAGTAGCAATGTATCAGGTTGCGCACTAAAATTCACTTCACAGAATCCTACAAATCGCAATGGCACGTATCGATTTCTATTCATTCATTCTGTTTCTACACATACTCCAGTGAGCAGAATCCAATTGTTTTTGATTCTTTTGATTTTCTAATAAAGCAAACCCTATCTCGTTTGATAGATGCTTTTTGTTATTTCGTATGCCTTGATTTTTTGAATTAACCCTCAAGTACTATCGTGTTTTCAGGTAACACAACTGCTATCGTGGGGTGTTTTACACCCCACTCTTTAAATTTAGCTTTTTTTTGTTAGTTATCTTTTTTTTTTCACTTTTAAACCCACAGTGTAATAACTAGACCTTTATCTTGCGATTGTTGTAAGGAAAAACAAAACTTTATTTAAAGCAAAACAGAAAATTAGGAGGAAATGTTACATTCATAAAAATTATGTAAAAAGTATTTCTTCGTACAATTTTTTCTTTTTACAAAATTGTGTTCTGTATTGTTAAGATGTCTTGGTTTTTTCTGTTACTGGAAACTATGGTCTTACTCCCTGTAAAAGAAAATGCCATTAGCATTTCACATAAAAATTCTGACAATGACGTTGTGAGGCGTACATTTTATTTGACAAAAAACAGGTTGACGACGCTCTGGTTTGTGAGGAACTGAGTAAGAAATTTGTTTGAGTCGAATATTTATACGCCGTACAGAAATCAGGGGAAATGCCACTATTTGATTTGTAAAAAATCACCGAAGTCGAACATAAATGAGTGAATCCCCTGTACATGTAGGTACTATAATAAAAATCGCCGAATTGGAACGTATATAAGTGAATCCCCTATACTTACATGCACAACAACATCTGTGATTTCCCCAAAAGAGGACGAGGGCTATTATCACTATAAAATTCTAAATCATTGGTTAGAATACACTACGCTATTTTTGAAAAAAACAAACGTAATTGCTATCGTGGGGTGTTGAGACACCCCAAAAGCTATTTTTTGCTAAAACTGTAGAATATGGTAAATAATAAATTACACTATATTACATATCTCATTTGCATAGGCGAATACCTGGAACCTTAGAAATGTGACAAAAATAGTTTTAGAAAAAATTTAAAAAAAATGACCTCTGGGGTTCCGAAACACCCCACGATAGCACTTGAGGGTTAAGTTGACTATGTCTGCAACACCATTGACTCTCCAGCTCTTATCTCTAATAAACAGCACGCACAGAAAGCAAAATAACGCATTTTTCTCATTACTATACAAGGCTTTTCGCGACGAACTGCATCGATTGATGTATGAAAAAGTATACATTGTAAATACTAAAGCCTACATGTATTATTGAACCAAAATATTTTCATTTATCTAGGACTTTTCGGGTATATCTCAGCTTCGTTATTTTAGATAGAACACCCACATATTATTAAATTTTTCAGTTCCTAGTTCAGTTTTAATGTTTGTTTGATAAAGCAATCACGTTGCTATTTCCAACCATATAATTTTTTAAAATAAAAACGTGGGCTTCCACGGCCAGAGTCAGTTGAAACTAAACGTGTTCCAGGTTTGAAGCGTGCAATGTCGTTGGTTAAAATAAAACTCGACGTTTCGCCCACAATCGTATGGGGGCTTCTTCAGGAGAGATGGCAACAGTTAGCACGGTAGCTCAACGTGTGAACCACGCCAGAGGCGAAACTAACTGAGCGGGAAGCAGTTGATCACGGTAACTCAGCATGTGAACCATGCAGGAGGCGAAAACCTTAACTTGGAAAATTGAAATTTTACAGTATGGTTGACCATACAGAATAGGTTTAGACGCCATTGTTTTTATACAAACTCGAATAAAAAAAAATCAAGAGGGTATAGGTGAGAATATGGCTGGCCATGTTCAATATCTGAAATTTTTCATCCATCGGCCATCAAATATTTGCATTAATTGATCCGTACCTCATGCGTAAAATCCGCTGGATCTCAATCTAACTAGTATCCCAACATCTTCACATTTCGTCCGTTAGCTCTAAAGGTCTACTAGTGATATTGCTTTGTTGAATATCCTTCATGATTTCGCCCTTGGTCTTCCTCGTCTCCTTTTTCGCTCAATGGTCCTTTCTAATGTCTTCTTCGGGATCCTAGTTTTGTGTACCTCATAATAGTGTGTATCCCCGACCGTTTTTGACCCCTAACTACGGTCACAATATCTGGATCGTTGTACTATAGATTTGTCTTAATATTTTTCTCTCCCAGACCCCCAGCATGGCTTGTTCTTTTGATCCCACAATCCAAGCTTCGCCAGCATACAACTCTATCGGGCTTATTATTCGATGGGGATATAGAAATTTTAAATTATAGCTCACAGACTGGACACACTTCATCACATAAGATTGCTGTCCACAATCAGGTCCTTGGCGATGTCCGCAACGATGAGTAGAGTAGTGCCGTCGACAGTGAGACTTACACAGTCACGAAGGGGGGCGACACTCGTTTTACTGCAAAATAATAAACAAATTTTATTTGGAAGGATTTAAAAGTGTAGCATGCCTGTGTGAAACTCCAGATCCAAATCTCTCTGGATCCTCAAAAGCTCAGTCTGATAGTCACATGTGCGAAAGAAATGATATGCTTGTGTGCAGTCCGTATACATACCCTGTTCACAGGTATCTAAGAATTTATGTAACGATGACGCGTACACAGGGAACAAAAGAAGTTCCAGTATAGAACCCTGGGGGCTCCCCTAAACGCATGTCTACCATCATTCAAGCACTATACACTGCCGCCTATTTCGCAAGAAGATGTAATTAAGTTAAGGGCAGACGGATGTCAGAATCTTATAGCAAGTCCGAATATTACAGCAAGAAGAAAATAATTCCGTCTCCATTCACAACGTTTCATCATCCGAGCCGACGGAGACGACTTACCCTATCTAATTGTGTTTATGTACATCATCTTGCAAATGAAATATAATTAAATTTTAGATAAATATAATCAAAATTTAATTATTAATTTAATTCTCGCTAATTGTGAGAATGGTAGTATTAACCTACTGGTAGCTATTGCAGGAATAAGAGTCTGATCATTAAGTAAAATTAATAATCATCTCTATAATATCCCTTTAATCACTTGCGGTCCATGAACTCTGACCAGTTAATGTTATTTGTCATCATGGCATATGTTGTTGCTTTATAAATAGCACAACGCTATAACTAATATTGTACAACTAAACGTTTTGGTGATTAACTATTGTTATTTTATTATTAATAGTAAATTTCTCTTTAAATGGTGGGACATAATCTACACAACTGCTAATACTGCTAAATCAAATTTAACGACAGACTGGCGGTTCGTTCTCCCACAGTATTTTATCGCTTGTTGTGGCGGGAACAAGAATAAAAGATATTGAAGTCATCCTTTGCGGTTAGGTTACGTAAGATTTCGTGCACCGTAAAAAATACAAAACGTTTCACAATATAACGATTTCGATCATCATCATGTTTATCGACTATTAAATATGTATGAGAGACGATACGTACTATCTACCCATGTTCGTACATTTGTACCTACATACGGCCCGTATTAAGTGGAAAACGTTTGCACTATCGGATCACCCACGATATAATTTAGAAATGGTATATTGCCCAAGACCGTTCGAAAAGTTAAAGAGATGAATGCGCGATACGGCGAGGAACAATAATTCATTACTAAGTAGCGATTTTATAGCCCGTCGCTGGTAGAGGTGAGCGCAATCATTATGCATAAAATCTAAAACGGGTATATATCATTTTTATCATCGCTCTTCCAAATACGGAAGTGCCCAACCACCTACACCTTCATTATATGCGCACACGAGTTTCTTCCGCCTTTGGGTCCTCTGTAGGATCTATTGTTGGGCATTAACATGCGGTAAATGTGCTTGGGAATCAATATATATATAGTATAAAAATTGATTTATTATCAAGTGTATACTTTGTCGTTCCCAAAGGGAATTGGATCATTAGAAATGCTTATCAGTCTATGTACACTACCCGACAAAAACATAGACGCTGTATCGTTTCTATTTACGAAACAAAGTTTATAGACATTATATAAAATATAAATGAGGGTTATTAATACTTGTTATGTAAATAGTCCATTTATAGATATTTCTGGGTATTTATTGCTTTATGAGGGGTAATTGAGATTTTCCCAGATCAAAATAGGAATTTTAAATGCGACGAAAATTTAGACCCTGTGCATTTATTACATTAATATAAGCGAAAATGTTTTAATTTGATACTTCTCTTTATATGCAGCGGCTGTGCTGGTAAAGTGTACAGATTTCACCACGAGAAATTATATTTTATAAAGTGTTTGCAATATGGGTAGAAAAAAGCAATTATCCTTGATAGAAAGGGGTAAAGTTCTAGCCTGGCACCAGGATGGTGTTAGTAAGAAGGAAATTGCTCGTCGGTTACTAAGAAGCGATCATTGCGTTAGAAATTTCCTAAAAGATCCGGAAAATTACGGCAAACCAAAAGGCCAGGGGCGATCGAAAGCTGTAAGTGAGCGGGACAAACGCATGATATTGCGGTGTGCATCCAATTCTTCTGCGTCGGCGAGAGTTTTTACAGAACAGGCGGGGGTACAAACGCACGTGAGTAATGTTCAAAGGATTTTAAAGGATTTCGCGATAAAAGTGGGATAGTGTTTTGCACAAACAAAATGACATCTGTGACGTATAAAGAGTTATTGCGTGACAATCTTCTACGTTTTGGAGACCAATGGGCTGGGCGCAATTTTGTTCTTCAACAAGATAACGCGCCAATTCATAAAGCAAAAACCATTACTGAATGGTTTAAAGAGAAAAAGATTAAAACTTTACAGTGGCCGGCACGGTCATCAGACTTAAACATTATTGAAAACATGTGGGGTGAATTGGCACGTCGCGTTTATGGCGGAGGCCGTCAATATTTCACGGTACAGGAATTGAAAACTTCAATAGTGACTGAATGGCAGAATATCCCTCAAAAGTATTTGTTAAATTTATATAAATCTATTAATAACAGACTCTTGGAAGTGTTTAAAAACAGTGGAGGATCTACACATTACTGATCACTCGTTTGTTTATTTTTGTTTTACATTTGCAACGGAGCGTTTAAATTTTTGTCGCAGAAATTGTTTAAACATTGGAGTAATAATTTATTATTTACTTCATATATTACTGGAGGAGATATTTTTAAGTTTATTTTACTTTTATGAATAAAAACTTAATTAGATAACTTGCTAGTTTCGCAAAGAAATGTGGTAACCCTTAAAACCCGTAAAACATCTTACCGCGTCTAAGTTTTTGTCGGGGAGTGTATGTACATAGCACAATAATATATTATCGAATGTAATTCGTCACATAAAGTTAGCTAAGGGGGATTTTGGGGTAAGTGCATATCCAGTTAGCAACTTACATATGCATTGTAATGTTACAAATTACAAGGTCGAACGTGTTCATTAGTGCCATGTCTAATTCGTTCAACCAGCTACCAGTGTCCATACGTTCGAACCCAGAATCCTTCTCACATCTCCCTCAATCGTTGGTGGTCTACACCTGGCTTCCTCGAGTAATATTTCTTGCGAAATGTTACTGGAATCTTCGTGTCTGAGTATGAGTGGACGTGAGAGTCTTCATCCTGGACTTCTTTCTTTGCTGCGTTCCTAAAAAGAGATAAGTGTTAATATGTTGTCTTTAGTGTGTCAGCTTACTCAGGTATTCATAGGTGGACTTGTGCTTCGCCTCGATAAGAGTTATTCGGACGGCAACGTTTTGCACGATGGGGTCTCCGCTCGTAAATATTCTCAAACAAGGTTTTATTGAACCTTGCAAGGAATTCGTGCATCTCCTCAGTCTCGCACAGATATGTCAGTGTGTCCAGCGAAGTCGGGAGTTGGAGAGGGTGGGATGCAGCAGACTGCACTGAGTGCCTTGTGTCGAAGCCTTCTGAGATGCTCTGCGTAATTTAGCTTGTTGTAAAGGATCACTCCAAGATCTCGATCTTGCGATTCCAGTCGATCTCCGTTGCGGCGACTTTGACGTATTGTTTCCTGACAAATGCAATCGTTTGCCCCGAAGAAGTTAGATATTTGTTTTTAATATTTTGGTCAAATGCGTCTGCGCAAATTTGCTCGTTGATTCTGGAATGTCCCTGATGTAGATCGGGCCTAATACCAATCCTTGTGAGACTCCAGGTACCATGCTCCTCTCTAAAGATTCCCTCCTCTTTACAATGGTGTGGAACCTTCGGTCCTTGAAGTATAATCTGATGAGTTAGTTATCTACAAGATATTTGTTGTTTCTGGCCAAGAACGGAGATTCTAGAACCTTGCTGGTGATCCGAGTAATGATAGCGGTCGATAACTGTCTGGAAAGACGGGATCCTGCGCGGTTTCAAACTTGGGATAATTCTGGCGGATTTCCACCAGGTCAGATAGTACGTCTGCACGAAAATCTGCCCCAGGTTGACCAGCAACCGCAGTATATTCTTCAGTGCTCCTCCTGTTATACTATCTTCTCCGGGGTCCCCTCTGGATCGTTACGCACCTCTGGATGATATCTTTCTCAGTGTCTCCAATCTTTTGCCTGCTTATTTAGAGCCTCGGATGCCTCCTCAGAGATTTGCCATATTGATAATACGATTCATGTATTGGAAGTTTATACCCGCATTGCAAATAATTACTTATTAATACTAATAACTAATTAATAATTCTTGCACGAAGAATGGACATCCACAATTTGTATGTTTCTTCTCGCTTCTTTCTCAATTTATTAAAACCTTTCAAGGTATCGTCATAAACGTAACACCTCGTCATCGTCGAAGCTGTTTGTTGCTGTATGGCAGAAATATATTTGTTACCAATGATGACAAAAAATTGAGGTAATTTTCCTCTAAAGCAATTAATTTCCACGATCCCAATAATTTCGATATAAAGAAGCGCTTTTACCGGCACGGCCACCAATATTGTCTTTCAATGCTTATACGTATTTGACGAAGATGATACTTAATTTCTATTTAATTTCATATTTGCAAACTTCGTAGGAATATGAAAAATATACAATGTTGGTAAGACATCGCCTAAAATATAATGTTTATTGTTTATTCTACAATTCAGTTAATTTTACTTTATTACATGCAGCTGTTATTTCGATAGGTATAAAATCTGTTGTTTCAACATTATCATTTATTTGGATTTATTTTATTGCCGCATCTTAAGTATTCATTCAACCATTGCAGCAAATTTTTTATGCATTGTTCCCTCCTTTATAGTTTTATTTCCCTAACAGAGGTTTCACAGTAAACCGAAATAACTTTAAAGTTTTATTGTCTATTATACAGTTATTTGTTTGTAATCAATTTTTATTGTGTTTTTCCGTGTAATTAGAGTAATTTCGGTACTTTAAAGGGAATTCGCCGTCATTGGTTATTTAGGTCCTTTGATGCGGAGCTCATGTTTTTCGTGGCACTAAAACTTTAAACAGAAATTATTACTGCTCAATTACAATAGTATTGACTTACTCCTCTAGTTTGCATAAAAACAGTTCTTCTAGCATCAGCTTGGTGTACTTCATGTGTTCCAGGCTGTTAAGAAAAATTAGTCTGTTATAGTTATTATTATTATCATCATACCAACTCCCACTAAACAATATGTCAATAAGCTCACGATAGGACAAAGCAACGGTATAACAAATGCGTTTATTGTTACTGCGTGTTCAGTTCCTGCAAATATTATAGGACACACCCGAAGGATTATTCGTGAGAATGTGAATGGTAACAACTATCAGCATAAACATTACATCAATACACATGATTAGAAAGCTCCCAGTTTGAACATAATTTGAATCCATCCAATGTAAACTTTTTAATAAATAGCAGCTCTTTGGCAGCAGGCATCTTGCTATAATTGAAGGATCTAGTGCAATAACCAGTTATGTCCATTTTAGCTAAATTTGCAGGAGAAGGAAAAATGTTTGAAACCGAAAGTAATAGAACTATAGTCAAAACAAGTGTGTATCTTGTTAAATGTAAAGCTAGGTAGCTTTCTGTAAAGTGAACTAAGAGGTTTTGGTGCAATTCAAAATAATTAAAAACAAAAATAAAGTTGGGCATGGCGTCTTATTACGCAGTAATTTCATTAAAAAACAAAAAATAAGTTTATTATTTATTTTATTTATTTAACCGCCCAAAACAAAAAACGATACAATAATGCATAATTAAACATTTTTTATTCACTGACACTGCCGTATTCAGATACCGAAGTTAGCGTTTCTTCATATCCAAAGTTTAAGTGATAGTCTTCAAAGATTTTGTAGTACAACATGCCGTTTGTGGTACGTAATTTTTTGCGAGTGTCATGGCACGGTAAAATTCATTTTTTTTCCAGTTTTCGTCTACGGCCGCTGTACAACAAATTAAGCCTCAAAGCGGCATAAAAATTTTTTTGTTCTTTACATCAAAGAATTGCGTTCACTACAAGAGTTTCTACTTCCGTTTTTTTATACTTGGTTATCCTGTATTTCACAAGGTGAATGTTTTCTTTTTCGAAGGATTTTTAACAAAGAAACAATGACAGCGCTCTTTAAATTTAAAAATATGCCCTCAGACACTTCTACTACTTGAAACTTTCTTCCAGAATTGCATATAATGCTTACTCCTGACGCGAAGAAATTTTGTCATGCGTCCTCTTTTATTGTTCAACAACCCTAAAACTTCGGTCACATGTCGATATCGATGTTGAATAACATTAAAAATGCCTAAACGGACAAGACTATAACAAACTGAATCAAAGCAGCATTTTACAGTTACATCTACAGTTATTATTAAAAATGTACACATCAGTAGTCTCTTCCTGGATGTAGTTATCGATAGAATGTAGAAAAAGGCTGCACACTTTGTTCTGACCATTTCCACCTAATGATCCATAGTAGACATAGAAATAACTTTTTCCAGTATTGGCTACATGTACCCACAACTGGGTACTTTATGCGCTGGACTATGCAGGAAGTAGAAGATTTTGTTGGTAATCAAACATTAATACTTCGGGTTAGGTTTCGGATTTTGCCAGATGCGCAGATTCCCTATCTTCAGGGCGCTTCTATCTTTCTCAGAATTAGCAGCAATTATCTTGCTCACCAACTTACAACATTTCTGGCATGTGTCGGATTTAGGTCTCGCAAATATTTTAAAATTTGCACCAAGAAAATGTCCGTCCGGAATGTTGAACAGCTTAACTGTGGAGGCAACCACGAGTGTATAGAGAAATATACTTAATAACTGGTCTTAACCTGTTATTACTCTTGATCTCTCAATTGTAAATGTCGTCTATGGATATAAACTTGCGCTTATGTGTTTTACTTTTCCCACTACGTGGCAGGCGTAACTAGAGCTATAGTGTTGTTCCAGAAATTCCTGTAAAGAGAAACATTTCATCCTTAAATGCTGATATGTACAGGGAAATTTTTTTATTTCATCCAAATTAATGAAAAGTTTAATGCTATTTATTCACATATTTCTAGTTTCTGGAATCGATTTTATGTTAGCTAATAACATCTTTAGCTTTAATAAAAATGTGTATCTCACATGCATAGAAGATTATTTGATTATTATTCATACGGAATGGAACCAAGATTAAAACCAGGTGTTTGTACAACCGCAAAGTTTTAATGGAAACGTATCTTAGAAGCGACGAGCCATTTCTTGTTTGTTCTAGAATCGTTTGATCTAGGATAATGAGATATTTTGAAATTGTTTGGATTTTACAACTATTTTCCGTTCTTAGATCCGGGAGTATCAGTAACACCTTCGGCAGTTTGAATGAATAAATTGAAATATATTTCAAATGATGAACTATCGATAGAAAAAAATTATGACCTTAAAACTATAACGTTTATGCGTCTATTCTGGCTAGTACACTACCTTAAAAACCTCGCGTTTTTTCAATGGATTGAAGTTGAATAGAATTTGAACTTGAAATTAAGTCTAACATAACTCGCGTTAAAAAGCCTCGATTGTTTTGGGCCTCTATACGCTTATCTGTTGCCGATTGCGTTTGTTCATTATTATTCTTCCAATGAAATTACATAATAAGCTGTACAAGTCCACAGTTGAAAAAGTGTTAAACGTAACGTTTATAATTGTGATATTTTTAACATTGCCTTCTTTCTATGACACATATAACAGCTTAAGCACACTGTTTTTAGGAAATAAAATCGTACAACATGTTTCTTAATACAAGCTCTCCTTCATTTCGTGTCTTTTTGCCGACATATGAAAATGTGCAGTTGCCCGTGCTCTGCACAAATAGAACATTCAGAAGCACTAATGAATCGTAACTAATTCAAGTGTGCGGTGTAATACGTAACGAGGTCTATATCTGCTAATGTACAATAAACTATTCCGGGCTTTAATATTAAAGTTATCGGGATGAGGCAGCTATACCGGCGCTACAGCCGAGTATTAGTGCGAAAAGTTAGTGTAAGCAAAAAGCGCCCGGCTATATTCCTGTGAGACTAATGTTTCGGAACGTCGGTTCGTGTTTCGAATATTTACTAAACGCCGCGAACGATACGGTTTAAGCAAAATACTGCACTGCGTCTTTACCCAGCTTGCGGATTAGAAGAGGAAATTAGAAAAACATCGCGTAGTTTTCCAGATTCGTGTAGCACGATTGAAGTTTTAAAGTAAAATGTAAATGCAAATATTTCTTCAAGTTAACGAAGTATAGACGAGAAAAGTCAGTATAAAGTTAATGCGCCACTGGCAGGTACATGTGCCGCTCACATTCCTCCACATCTGCTAATTTATAACGTTTTCACTGCGGCTTATTGAAGTATATAAAAAAAATGTAGATTCAGTTTTGAAACTGAGCCTTAATAAAACCGATTAGGATGAGTTTTATCTTTTGTTTCGAATGTCCTTCTTAAGTATCAGGATTGTGGTTGAGTTATTATATAGACCTTTCCTTTCAAGTATTCCCACAAGTAATAATCGAGAGGAGTCAGATCAGGGGATCGTGAAGCCAGTCAATATCATCTTTGAAATTATTTGACCGGGAAAAGTTGCTCGCAAAATTTGCATCGTAGTAGCGTCCTGCTGGAACCATATATGCTGTAGTCCTGATTGAATATAGGCACGACAAAGTATTCTAACATATCACGATAACCATTACTAGTAACCACCTCTAACACCCTGAAAGAAATGAGCTGCAATGACGCCGCCGCACCAAACAGTGCGCCATACTACAATTGAATATTAACGATCACAACAGTTATGTAATGAACTGCTGAACTGCCTGTGCAAAACTGTTATCTCGTAAAATTACGGTTAATAAATAATAAGAACAATTCCGATTTTTAAGATTGAAGTTTGAATGCTGCTGGCAGCACTTTAGAAGAATCTAGCATCATAGAAGACAATTCTATTGAAAATTTTAGCCATGTTGGACGCTCAGTTGGTTTTTAACAATAAAATTGGAAAAAGTCATTAAATTCTTGTGTATGGGAAGCAATACGCCTACGGAAATTAAGGCTGAGATGGATGCTGTTTACAGGGACTGTGAACCATGGACTGCGAGTAGATGAATCAGCTCCAAGATGGACGAAGATTGTTCTTTTAGTCGGGAAAGTGATGGCAACTATTTTTTTGAGATAGTGATGGAGTTGTGTTAATCGACTTTCTTGAAAAAATAAAAGCATTAACGTGGACATACAATGCATTATTACTTGACAAGCTGAAAGCAGAAATTAGGGGAAAACTGTTGCATTGGTGGAAAAAGAGAACAAGACGAGGCTCTGTCTCGCAGTAATCGCCACGGCAAAAATTTACGAATTGGGTTTCGATAGACTGAGAGACCACCCAGCGTATTCACCAGATCTGACCCTCAGGGACAATTTTCTGTTTGCTAGGCTCAGAGTTTCGCTTGGATGGTGGAGATTTTCATGGAATGTGGAAGCCAAGTCGTCTTTGAACGGATTAGAGAGGAAACATCATTGGAAAAAGTGTATAGACTTGCGAGGAGATTATGCTGAGAGATATTGATAAAAAGATACTTGTTTCTGTATTAGGTTGGAAACTCTTCAGGCTGCCCTCGTATAGAGTGTTCTATTTGGGATTATAATTATTTTTTTTAATAATAAGTAACGAATAATGAGTAATTATAATTATAATTCCTATTAAAGTATTTCAACATTTAATTACTGTGACATACACTGGCCGCAATGCAAAATGCGCTACCAGAATTTTTTTACAAAATAATGTCTATTAGTATCGAAAATGATTATGCTACTTATTAATATGTAAACGAAAGACAATTCAACAACAAAAAAGTAAATGAGATCCGTCCAGCGCGTCTCTGCTCAAGTGTTAAAGAAAGACCGATAGCTACGGAACATGTTTGCAACATCTGGTTCTTGTAAATGTTGGAAAACATAACTAGACTAATACAATATGATAAACATTAGGTTGATCTTCAGAAATACATTTATAAAACTTTTACGAAATACTCCAACAATTTAGGGGTGGTGTACTTCTAGTTGCAGCCAGTGCAGACTTAAGTTATTATAATAATTCTATTACTGCGAACTTCAAACAAGAAAAAAATACTTAGTGTTCACAGTACTCCATATTAATTTATTTTTTTAAGGAATAGGAACAATAAATAAGAAAAGACAGCGCAGTGTTACACCTCAGGCGCAAATAACTCGTGGACACAGCATAGCCAGGAAAAAAGCTTTCATTCTTCATCTGAGTATTGCTTTTTTCTTATTTTCTCGACCTACATTTGCGGCTGCCTCTCACATATATATGTGTACGGAATGTCATCCTTATCCTGCTCGAGCTTTTAAGCTTTAGGCTGTTTTCAACATCATCCCCTCAAAAAATATCTTTACTCAATCTGCTTCAGTAAAGTAGACATTCGCCGCACCCGAGGCTATTCCTACACAAGAACAAGAAGATCGCAGCGTTAGAGGATCTTTTCTTTCTCTTTGCATTACGTTTCTTCCTTTTCCTACTTCTGTTTTCCTAACTTCCGGTCGGTATTATATTTCAACATTTACGACCAGATTTTATTCCGTATAATTCATGTCAATCATAAATTGAGAGAGTCTCTTATAATGGGATTACTCAGGAAGATTGTCTGTATTTCGGACGTCCCATTTCAGAAACGT
This sequence comes from Marronus borbonicus, assembly GCA_902655005.2. NCBI lineage: Eukaryota > Metazoa > Arthropoda > Insecta > Coleoptera > Scarabaeidae > Marronus > Marronus borbonicus. The sequence continues at coordinate 5,619,688 of LR737397.1, forward strand.
CAAATATTTCGGCTATGTCGGTTAGGTTCTTAAAGAATATTATCTCGGGATTAAGATCTGAGCTGAGGCTCTAAGGCGAAGAGTAATGTGAGTGGTAAGCTTTACCGTGTAGATTCTGGTGATCAAAAATATGCTGCTTCCTTTAATAGAATTCTTAGAGCTCATTTTGTGTTCGTTGTTACTTATAAAGGATGTCTCAAAAGATCTCGTACGTCAATATGGATAAAGATCTGTTTCCTAAAAATATTTTCACCTCCACTTTCAAATGGAATACCCTGAATATTATGGATACTCTTTTCGTTTGCTTGTACAACGTATGTTAGGCCTTGTACCAACCTTCAGAAATATTCTCCTAAATACTCCTAGTCAGATGCGAACAGTATAAACATCAATATCTCTTCTTTGGTGTAAGCTATGCAAATTACATAGTATTAAACCTCTTATAAGTAGCTACACTTATAGCTATAAAATAGGATAGAAATTTTCCAATAAAATTACGCAGATCACAGAAGAATGGTAAATCTTGCCTATATTTAAAAGAGAAAACCAAAAGAGCGTATAATTAAATAACGCGAGTAATTCCAAAATTATCGTACCAATTGTAGACTTTCAACAAGATTAACTGAACGGGTAAAATTAGGTGTAGAGAAATCTGTTCTTCATAACAGATTTCTCTACAGCTGCAGTGAAAGCTACCGAAACTGCAGTGGTGGCGACAGTAGCCGTAGAAACTAACAAATCTTAAAAGCGAAAATGTTCTAAATGAGCGAAAGAATAGTTAATTAAGCGAAAACAATTTTCTCGTATAAATCGATCGTTGAATGAATTGAAATTGTAACCAAGAGATTGGTACAATTTTGCAGGCATGGATGAGAAAAACGTACCTAGAATTACTTAATTTACTATTAATGAAAAAAAGAGGACACGATAATGAGGCAATTATTTATATAAAATAACTAACTAGCTAATTATTTTATACTAACGGTTTGTGCAAACGGACGCCTCTGGAAACATTGAACGTTCCTTCCTGTGTAGGGCCCACATATTGAGGGTTTCACGCGAGCTCACTCCATACGAACGGTGAAAATCAAGACACGCCAGATTTTCTGAAACGCCGGCAAGAACGATGGTCTTCAGCCAGATACTCATAGTTTTACCCGAGCAGACGTATCTGTTCGATTAATTCTGTTAGAAAGAACATATGTCTGCGGCGGGCTTAACAGTCGATTACTGTTGTAACATGTATAAACAGGTGAGAGCATCAAGACGGTAGTTTACATAGAATGGCGAAATGACGCCCTACGACGAGTTGCAAAAGCATTACATTAAAGCACATCTTACAGAACAGATATTGGCAATCAATATTGCCCGTATCCATCTGATTCACTGCCTAACGGTTTCTTTTTGCCCCCGAAAGCCAAACAAAAAAATTGTGGGCAATGATTTTTATTGTCTCAAGAAGCTGTTGCAGTCTTCATGTTGTGGAGATGCACTTTCTGAGTCGAAAAATGTCTTGAGCATAGGATCGAACGCAAAACTTAATGACGAATATTTTGAAAGACAATAGAATGATTTGTAGCGAAAGATTTTGTCTTCCAATGTCTGTAAAATCTTAAAGTATGTCCGTGTAACAAAGCTCAAGCATGCTGGATGTCGGACAATGGCGAATTGGTTCGTTGCAAACCCCATGTTCAGTATGGTAAAAAGTTTGTTACAATTTGGGAACAAAGAAAACATGTAGGATATCAAAAGCAAGTTTGCTTAAAAATTGTCTGACAGTTTTCAGTTTTATCGGAACTGATGATACTTCAGATCAGGTAAGTGTATGCCCTCTAGAGCCTCTCTTCAGATATTCGTCTATTGAATATCCGAAAAAAGGCTTAATTTTGCACATGAAGGGAAATAAATGTATCTCTTCTGCCTTAGATTTATAAGAATCTATTTCCTCTTAATCAACTCCAACCGATTTATTAAGCTTCTTTTTAACTGTGTTCACATATCTGCGCTACAGCATAAGATTAGCTGTCCACTCACTTGCGATGCAGGCCTTTCATTAACCAAAGTACAAAATCTTAGATTGAATTTTAATATCAGTTTTTCAAACAATTCACTGAATTAGTCTATACACCGCTGGAATGCTTTGATGGCGTATCCCGTATTTTTGTGGGCTGTATATCGCTTGCGTATAATACTAATTTAAGCCTCTAAAAATGTCCGACGTATAGGTTATGAACAATATGCTCCGAGTAAGTAATCTTGGGGAACTCCTACCCATGAAAACTGTTCAGAAGTGGAAGAAGTGGAAGTACACCATTTGGAACAAATGGTTACCGTTCAGATTCGTAGGACTCAGCTGTGATAATCAAACTGGATTAGTTTAACGTTAGTAGAAATTTATTTAAACCTTGTATTGCGCCTTTATATCAATATAACTAATATCAGCCATTATTACGACAATTTTTTTTTTGGTTAGAGTTTATTTTGTCCATTATTTCCAAAACTTTTTCTTCATTGCTGGTGGGACACAATTTTCCGATATAGGGTCGAATGAAATGACTAATAGAACAGAAAATTTTACACTCCTGTATTACGTGATACAATTTCAATATTTAATTGGAAAATAATTGAATAATGGAACTGCTGATTAATGAACATAGCAACGATGGACTTGATAGATTAGAATCAATAAATTGACAACGAAATAGGTGTAAATGTTTTTCCCCAGCTTTGTCAAACAAGATGCTGTACGAACTACTTATGTCATCATTGCTAATTTCGATGTTAAACATTTCTGATTAAAAGCCCTTTTTAAGGTTAGATTCTTGATTTTTTAATTTTTATTCATTGCATATCTTCCTGTAAAACAATTCTAAATAGACCAATTTATTTGCAGGCAGTGTATTAGCAAAATTTCTTCGTACTCAATGCCATGCTCTTTGATCTTAGCGAAAAGTTCATCATAACCAATTCTATTCTAAATTTCAATATCTTTTATAAAAACGTATTATTCCATTTAAAAAATTATTATTTTGTCTACAATCGGTGGAAAAAATGCTACAAATTGCTAATTTGGCTTGCAAAATTAAGAAGTTACCAATGGTACGTAACACCTTGTATAATTTATTTCTGATTGATCGACATCACCCTACACCGTTCTAAAGTGAGAATTATTTGAAATTGATGAAGTTAAAATTGGTACCCATAACATGTAGGATGGAATAATACAAAGAGTATTTTCAATATCGTTTTTTTTTTTAAAGGCGACTACCGATTTCGACAAAAACTGTCATCCTCAGGCCAAAAATAATCGAATCCATTGAAAAGCAGTAATCATAAATTTAAACGTTGAAAATTAAAATAATATGTTTGGAATGAAATGATTGGAAGAAAAAATGTTGAATGGGTTGTTGTATTATTCGGCATACCCAAAGCTCTAGCGAAAACGGAGAAAAAGGTGCTCACCCTACAGCTTTGATTCAGTGATCAATCAACAGCCTAAACATCAACGAAGTTATATTCTTAATTGCATTAAAATATAATAATTTGTTGTTTTTGTCGGTAATTCTTTTAACACGCCTAAGGTATAACGTTAAACACATTTCTCCCAATGTACAGCTGCAGGATGAGATAAATACAAGTTGCGTTACGGCCATCATGTCAAAAACAGCTTGTCATTTCATTAGCAACGCTGTACACGCGTGTTACTCACATCAGGCGACATGCAGTACTTGGACGCGAAACGATAAACGTATTTTATTATAAAATACATTTAGCTACGTGCTGGAGTTGTTTGTTCTCGCGCATCCGCCTGTCAACCGAACCCCGAAACAGCTTGTGCGATTGACACTGTTCGAGAGAGGCGCGACGCCAGGTCTCCAATGAAATGGAAATTATATTAATCCCATAGTACGTCTACGCGTGCTACAGCAGATTCGGGATAGCCAACCCATGTACTATAAATTATAACTATAATTAGTTTTTCATTTCGGAACCGCTCTGCTCTAGTGGTGGATACCGATGCTGCTACTGTTGCTGTTCGTCGGCCCAGTTTACCACTTGTTTTTGATTTATAGCCGTAGCGAAAACGATTAATAACGGAGATTAACCGTGGTTGTATATCTTTTTTTATTGGTATTAAAATTTTGACGCCGTTGTTTTAATTTTTACAACTATAGATGATAGTAGATAGGAAATTTATGTCTATAATGCAGATACTAAATTCTACTGTTCTATTTTTTTTTTGGGGGATATTTTTTCATTATGTTTTGTAGGGATAATTTATGTACCAATATTCATTTGATAGGTGTTGTAGTTTGTACGTATTAAATCAGTTTGTACCAAAAATTGCTTTTTTAAATTCATAACAGTTGTAGAGTATTAACATATGAACCCTATTCACATCGTAGGCTCCTATAATTTTAGAAATAATGGGGAAACAATGGGAAAGTATTGTTGAAGTAGTAATGAACAAATAAATAGTATATATTCAAAGGGAATTAAGAAACACATTTTCTGTAGCTATTCGCTACAAAGAAATCAAGTGAAGGGTGTCCCAGAATCATCTTAGGGATTCTAATCACACATTATTTGCAAATGTTATCACTTTGAAGGTTTATATTTGAGATATATACGTCATCTAGAAAGCTGAAATTTCACCCTCGATGAACGCATAAAAATTGTCCAATTGTTCTGTTCTTGATACGATGAGATCATTACGGGAACGTAATATTCGTGACGAAGTGGGACCGAAATTAATAAACAAAGCTGTCGCTTTCGAAAGATTGTAGAGAAACCGCTATATCCTGGTCATGTAACCGTTTAGTGTGGATTTTAGTCCAAAGGTGTGCTTGGACCTTACTTTTTGAAGATATTGCCAGATGTTGACTAGCCTCTTATGGCCATTTCTGGAAGATATGGATCTCGAAAATTATTTTTTTCCAACAAGAAGGTGTTATTTGCCACGCTGCCAGAGGAACTGTAAATTTATTACACGAAAAATTTCCTGGCTATGCAATTTTCCAAAATGGTGACATTGGTTGGTCTTCGAGATCGTGCGATTTAACGCCACATGCTTTTTCCTCTGCACAATAATCCACGATTTAAAAAGTAATATTCGTGCGGTTATTGGCGAAATTAACTTGAATATGTGCAATATGTGTAATTGAAAATCTTGAAAAAGAATTATAATATGTAGCGGAAGTCGTAGTGGACATTATCGGAAATTGTATTTCGCACATCATTTTAAGGTTTCTTCTTTGTATTGATGTTCATAAATTGATGAGTTTCTCCGTTGGGACAACCAATAATTTATGCAGACGGCTATTTTATAACTCAATTGGAAAATCATAGGAATTTCTAGCAGATTTATTTTTTTACTAATGGACAGAACGTATTTTTCGTTAGTATCTCGTGATCTACCAAAATAGGATATAAAAAATCTTCTCCACGGAGTTGTTTAGCTTCAGATGATTAAATCAGTAACGAAACGTTAACGATTTTGCGGCGTGTTATTCGGTTGAATTCTTCAGGACCTTTCTACAGATTGACTCATTAATACGTCCATTCTTTGCGACAACGCTAAATAATATTCTTCACAATTAACTTACTAATTCTACTCAATTAAAGTATGATACCGCTTACACTATTTGAATTTATCACTATATTCACCCACTATGATTTTTTCTTGCCCAGCAAACGATTTGATAGGGGATGGACTGTCGTTGGCGCATTCTCGAAGAAACCATAGTTCTTCCTTTAACATCAATAATGATGAATTCGATCTTCAAGCAAATTTAAGAAACCCACTGGAATAATTTTTCGTAACAGTTACTCTACTTAGTCTACAAACTATTTGATATGGCCTATATGTTTGAGTTACTTCAAGATGGACCAAAAGAGTTAATACCGAAACAATCGAAGAAGAGCAAATTCTTTTTTAACCAAGATGAAATTGACTTTGCGGTAGGTTAGGGAGATGATATACACGAAACCGACTCCCTCGGGTCCTTTTAGCATCAAAGAAACCTAGAGCAAGAAAGTGACTGTCTCCGCGGAACAACAGACTATTTTCGAACTTCTCGTGAACGAGAGGGCGAATCCAACCTAACTTCTGCGGAAATTATGGACACCGTTCGGACACAATCCACTGCACTGCACGGTGCAAAGAATCTCGTAAAGGTCATGAAAAGGTTCTAGTGTAAAACCAGGGCCACGGTCGCTAGGCAAGGACGGGCGTGGCCGACGAGCATATCGAGACGGTCCAAACCTTATGGAGAACAATAGACGCATAATCCTTTGAGAAATCGCCGAGCAACGCAACGTTAGTTACCGGAGTATCCAAGGGATTATGATAGCGGGCCTGGGACTTCACTAAGAGTCCGCAAGATGAGTTCCACGGTGAGAGTGTGGCGGTGAAAGCTAAAACTCGGTTGTCAACCGGAAAGGTCATGGACACTTTTCTTTTGATCGGCGATGTGCTTTTCATGACAAATTTCTCAGCAATCAGCACATAATCAGTGTATAAAAGTATTACGACCTTTTGGATATCGTAAAATTGTCATTTCGAAGGAAAAGAAAGACGCAATGCGTCAGAAATATCATTCTTTTTCGTGAGAACGCCCGGCCTTATTCAGCAAACTCTACGAGGCAAAAATTAAACAGAATAAGCTGGAAAACGTTAGAACATTCTCTCTACAGTCCGGACTTCTCACCGTATGTTGAACCCTTCAAAGAAATGCAGCTTTTCGAAGACGACCAAGCGGTGGAGGCGTTTATGCCCCAATGGCTACGAGAACGCCCAAAAACTATTATGATGACGGCATTAAAAAGGTCATAATTCGTTGAAAAACAATATATTCATGTAAATATTGTAAAGTAATGGTATAACCGAAAAAAAAGGATCAACCCTGTTTATATTTGATACGCCCTCGTAAAATATTAAATTCGAACAATCTGAAGATTGACAAATCACAATCAATGGGATAGCAGTAAATGATTTGTGCCTCTTTCATGTTACTTGAGGAAATTTAAAACAAAAAAAAATTATAACAGTAACAGCTAACGTACTTCTTTCTTACTGCAACATTCTACCGAGTTCATATTTCCAGCGGATACGGTTACAAACCTAAACGTTTCCCCATTACCGGCAAGCAAAATACGAATAAATGAATTGCCCTCCCTCTAGTTTACAAGTTATGTAAGGCAATTTAATTCGAATGCAGCGACGATAAATTAGGGGCGTATTATTCGTCGTTTCTCTGTAACGACGTCACCGCAGACTTGTTCGAAAAATCTACAGTGGCAAAATGTAAAATTACACCATTTATTACGCGATCGTGCCACTTTCGTGAACCCTCTAGGCGTAAATTTTACGACGGAAACAACTCTCGCTGGCATCCGCCCCGCTTTCCGTAACGAAAACGGCTTTTGTTAATTGCGCGCGGCCGAAGGTAGCTGCCGCCGCTTCGTATTCCGTACATGTTGATAATAACATATAAATTTGACGGTTAAGTTCTGAATGGTGCTAATTTGGAAAAACTCAACGAAAAGAATAAGGGAGAATAATGGGAAATTGTTCCATTATTCTTTCTCATATCTAAGCATAGCAATTAAAGGAAAGTAAAATTCAGGATGCTTCGCGAATAAGTTGGAGCCTGAGAATAACATGGTCATCGGCATTGTTCGGCTGCCTTGGGACACATCGGTCAAGTACCTAGGGTCGGTGCTGGATAAGACGCTTAGGGGCACGGAGGCCAGGAAGAAATTTTTACGAGCCAGGCAACAGTTAATGGCGCTCATCGGACAGAATCCTGAGACCAATACTACGTACAGGGCGGTATTAGCAGGCTCAGCCATCGCGGAATACCAGTTAGAAGCCTGAAGGTTCTCCGAAACAAGACGATGCGCCAATTAGCAGTGCTAACTCCTTGATTAAGCTGGTGAGGGGACATCCACCACCTAAGGTCCGGATGCTTTGAATTCAAGACCGGCTACAGTGAAATACTATAGCTTCGACAATCCTTACCTGAAGACTGGATCAAACCTGCGATATCCTTGGGGCGTCAGTTTGCCAGTAAGTGTCTGGTGGCGAGAAAGAGAGAGAGAGCGCTTCATCGAAACCTGAAGGGTTCAAGGGCATTGGGACAACCTTAGGAGAAAAAAATATTTCACAACGAGCTGTATCTGAATACAGACACAAAACGAAAATGTATTAGTCGACCATTTCGATCGAAATAATGTAATGCAGCAATGCATGAAGTAATGCACTGCTGAATTTGCTATAAATCTACGTATATTTGGTGTATTCATACAAGTGCCCAATTCAACTCTGAAGAAAATACTTGTATTATATACATGGACTCAAAAGTACGCTAACGTAGAATAGGTTCCGCATTACGTTGCGGAACTTCTGCGGCTTCTTAAACTTCTTAAAAAACCGTTTTGCATAATTGGCAATTAATTTTTTGGAAATGGCTTCCTTTACTTTTCAATTTTGTTAGATTAGGATGAAATTAACTTCGGCCACGGGCAATCTACGAAGAAGAAAGAACGTTCCAAATTTTGTTACGCAAGCTAGGACATTTTTAATGAGAAAAAGATTGTAATAAAAGTTGAATAATCATTTTAAACGTTTATGTTTTTGAAACACTGCAAAGAAAAGAAAATTGCCCACGAAAAGTGAATGTCAAAAGGTGAGGGTTGCCGATATAACTTTAAAAGGAATTATGAAATTATTTGTCTTAGCATATTTCATTGTTCATGTTGAATATAACAAAAATGTCTTATTTTCGCTTATCCCCAAATATTGTCAATGATTTTCGGGTGGAATTCTACATAAAGAAAGGCACGAAATAATTTTCCAAGCTAGAATAATAACTATTTGTGTAACAAAGAAAGAAATTATACTTTACCATATGACATCCTTTCCTGTACCTCTCCTTTAAGATAATTTTTCTTTTGACAACTATTATTGAGTTCAAGAAAGATATATTAAATAGTTGATTACATGCTGCTAAATAGGCAGTTAAGGAAGTAGGTATTTCGAAAGCAACGTTTGAAACCGCCAGATATTGTTTAACGTAATTCACTTTTTACATATAGCGCCAGTTTGTAAAAATAAGTTCCAATGGGGATTCAGACATTTCCGAAGCTATTGTACAGAACGCTAATACAGCTACATTTTCTTCTGGCAAAATCGTGAATATGAAAAAATAATATGAATGAGCTCCACAACATCAAAGAAATCGATGACAACATGATTTTTGCATATTTTTTATTCGTAAATAACTTCCTCTGCTGTTTGGGCTAAATATAAACTGTTGAAAATTGCCATCGTTCCCTTGTACACGTAAACAACGCCTCTTTAACAAATTCTGATTTACATTTTTGTACAATAACTTCATATAACAGAACTGGTTTCAGTTATTTATTATCTTGAATGTATTTATTTTAAAATGCACTACTTTTTCGTTCACTTCTGTATGTTGAGTGTATATTTTTAAGCATTTTATATTAAGAGTTGGGTGCGTGATTCAGAGAAAGCTATTGATTTTTTTTCCATGTGAGATTCTGTGCGCGTTGTGATTTATGTAAGATGACTCTTATCTAGGAGTAAGGTGATATCACCCACCCGAGTGTTATAAAATTATTACAAAAAGGTCTTCTCCTGGTGGGCAAAGCGATAGGTCGTAGGACCAGCGTCGGTGGTTGACTGTATCAAACCCCAACTGCCAAGAAGTCGAGTAAAGGGTATTGCACCATAGTGGTAACGTACAAAGGTACGATAGATGCCGCACAAAGTAAAAATAAATAAATAAATGGTAAGCTGGTGACCATCACCAAGAGAGCCGTAAGCCAGCGCCACCAATATCAAACAGGAGAGAGAGAAGACGCTTCACCATTCCCACCAACAGACCGCACCCATCACCATGCTAAGTCACACATAATTTCTGTTCCTTTTTTTTGTATTCACATTTATTTTAAACCTCTTGCTCTGAATTGTTTAAATCACATATTCCTTTTGTTGTAAATTTTGTGTAATAAATTTAGTATTTATTTTATTCTGTTACAAGGCTCCATTTTCCAGTGATAAAGCTTATTTTTGTATATTATAATTTATTTAATATTTAATTATTAAAGCTTATATTTGTTGCTATTCACTGTAATACCATTCATAATTTTTCCCTTTTTTATTATAAAATTCAGTGTTATCCTTGAAATCAATGCTTTTATCTTTCGGTGCATGACTACTCCATAGTCGAGAACCACACGATCCGAGAAAGCTGAGAGCTAGGAAATTATCTGAAAGGGTGTCGTAATTTCATTTGGTTTGCAATCAACCGCGTTATAAATTAGCAACTAACGTGCGGCCAGTGCCGTTGCAACTTGGTGCTTAACGTCGGGCCAGCATCGTTGCATGCTGAGACACCATTCCACGTCTAACTGCTGATCAAGTATTATCCAAATAATCTTGAAATTCATTTTGCAAGCAATTTCGTAAAAATATGGAATCAAAATAGTATGTACCATTTGTTATGTTTTTTCAAAATCATTTGTACCTTTGTATGTGTTGTGTTTAATCCCACCGCAGCTTTCCTAATTGGATTTCAATATCGAGATAGGGTAGCACACCAACTTCTAAATTTCCATTTATTTTCTACGCAATTTACTTTCTAATTTGAAAAAGTAAAAATGACTTGGATGAAAGCGACCCGGATATTGTTGTCGGTATAACTAAAGGGCTCGCTTTTTTTGATAAATAATATTTTATTTAAAAATAATAAATTTAGGCCTAAGTAATATATTTAGGCCACACAGATTTTATTGTATCCCAAAAACAATACAAAATATCATTCTTCATTTTGGGGGGAACCTTTTCTCCTTTTTGTTTAGTATTTCAAAAACTATCAAGTTTACCATCCAACATTTTTAAAAATTTTCGGTCTGCATCGAATTGTCCAGTCTATAGATGACTATGCTGATTATCCTTCTTCGTATTTTACTTACAACTTCGCAAGCGACAATATATTTCCAATAGCGAGCCCTCTCAGTCAAATGCATTTGGAGTGAGCTTTCTAGACGTTAAAAGTGAAAACAACAACAATAATTGGACAGCCCAACGTCCAAACAAACTCTTATGGCGTGTAAATCGCCACAGGTAATGGAAAAAAACTAATACGGATGAATGTACGAAAGTTTCAGATAGTACATTACTTTTCGACTCAAAAACCTAGTTAACGGATGTTTTCATTTCGTATATGGGGCTAAATGAATGTTCCTTTGATTGATTCTTGCAACAAAATTTAAAGAGTCAGTTGCAAATAATAATTAAGGTGTTTCCTACGTTTAGATTCAGTATCAAGATGTTTTTAAATTTATCCGGACGGTACATGGTTCGTCACAAATTTACATCTATTATGATATGCTAGATATTAGATATAGAGAGATAGAAACTTTAATATCCTCTTTGGAGGAGGCGTTACCCCGAAATCGGTCGACAAACAAAATTATGTTGTTCTTACAGCAAGGTACTCACTCAGTCTCTAGAGCTTCGCCGAAATCTGAATTCTCGGGTTGTCGTATCTCCTTATTAGTGGAGATTATATTTCTATATATTATGTAACTATTGAAGAATAACGTATTTTCTTCTCCGCTCGTGTTGTTTCCACGACCGTCGTGAGAATCTTTTTTCAAATTTAGAAGGAAGAACCCTTATTTTTTAAAACAAAAATCATTTTATACTAAATCGTACAAAAGTATACAGGCTGTACTATTAACAAAAAATAATTTGTTTCTTCTTCTTCAACCTGTAATAACTTGGGTTAAAAGCGGTGTTTCCAAATTTTATTTCCACCTTGTAGATTTAGAAGTAAATTGAATTAAATATCATACTTAACGATCTTAAATTCAAATATTTTTTCTGTTATTTAATAATTGAAAAAAAGAACAACGGAAGGTGTTAAAAATTTTGATTTTAATTCCGTTTTCTTTTTCTTTCTGTGCAGAAATAAGCTAAATAAGATCTCTTCATACGAGCCTCTGTAAAGAAAAATCAAGGCGAATACTAAACGCGAAATTTATTTACAGAAAATCTCGACTTCCGGTATTTCCTAAATCAGATTACATAATTTTTCCCACGCACACGCATGAGAAACGTCACGAAGGCCCGATTTATGAATACTGAAATCCGCTCAGCGCGATGGCAAATTCGTAGTTGAAGCAATCGTATAGTTTTCGAAGGCTTCAACTTACTACGTCCCCACTACAATTCTGCGCCTTCCTTTGGCGCTAAAGTACTATGTGCGAGCGTAAATACGTTAGGAGTGGAGTACACACTGCGTACTATTACAAACGCAGAGGCGCCATAACGGAACTTCGGCAGCACTCTGCCTGTGTATGCGTGTACGGATCAAGGACGGGTTCTGCTCAAGCTTTCCGCGCTAATGCCGCAAGACTGCTGACTGTTGACTGTGACTATTGCTACAATACGCCTTTCGCCTAATGCCGAATAACGGAGCGGCCGTACTTGACGCTCTTTACCGCGTTTTCTTCCGTTTCTTTTACTCCTTTTCATTACGTTCATTTTTTCTTCCTTTAATTTTTTCTCCGTTCTCGACTTCCATTTTTCTGGGCTATAAATATTTTTTAAATGCTCGAGATTTTCGCGTCGTGAGCGAGTGAAAAGAGAATTTATGGTTGGGTTATATTTACTTCTCGTCTTTTGTATGCGTGCTATTGATAAATGAAATTTTTTACATTCTTTCATGGGAAAGGAATTATTTTTGTACGTATTTTGTAAGCGTAAATAGGAATGTGCGATAGAATGGATTATGGAATTACCTTCCAACTATTCAACATTTTTTCAACATAATCCCGTTTGTATCGAATTGTCTCGTGGATGGACGATTGTGCCCATTGTCTTGCTTCGTATTGTACTTCGCAAGCCACAATATATGTACTTCCAATAGCGAAAGCTTCTCAGTTCGTAGCTTAGTTTATAAAAGAATCAAACGTTTACACAGCGTTTGGAATGAGCTTTCTAGACGCCGAAAGCGAAATATACACAATAATTGGACAACCCGACGTCCAATCAAACTCTTGTGGCGTGTAAATCGCCATCGGTAGCGTTAGATATCTAACATTATGTGAAGGATGTATGAACGTTCTAAATGATATATTAAATTTCGAGTTGAAAACTTAGCTAACGGATGTTTTTCTTGCATATATGAGCCTAATCAACGTTCCCATGATTGATTCTTGGAGTCGGCATTGTGTTCTCGAACTTGCAAGGCTGGCTCCAAAAGAACTGTAAATATTTTAATGTACAAAAAAAAAAATAATCGCATTGGTCATCTAGATGTTTTCGGCTTAAAACTTTGGAAACATGTTAGTTATTAGAACGTCTTCTGATACAGTTATTCTTATGAACTAGTTTCATTATTACTGTTGCTTTTATCATTATTATTTATTATCATCCTAAGAGCGGCTTTATTTTTGATAAATAAAAAAAAACGGTTTATAGTAAAAATGAAACGAAAGTAATTTACGTGATTCTTCAGATTATGTTCTGAAAAAAATTGCTCTAGGCTGCTTTCGGTATTTTGTTTATGCTTCTTGCCTTCTGGTATGTATCAACAAAACGTTGTAATATAAAAGCATCTGCAGGCTTTTGGGAAAGTAATTAACAACATAAAAATTTGACACAAATGAAACAAAATTTAAAGAGTTAGTTGCAATTAATTATTGTGGCTCCTTCTACACTTCATTTCAGTATAAGAATGTTAAATTTCTCCGGACGGTACATGGTTCGTCACAAATTTACATCTATTATAGTATCCGAGGTATTTACAATAACTTAAAAATCCTCAAAATCTTTGGAGGAGGCGTTACCCCGAAATCGGGCGATTCAGCTGATGTTGTTCTTACACCAAGGTCCTCACTCAATCTCTAGAGCTTCATCAAAATCTGAACAGGAAAAATTATTTTTAAAACAGTTTGAGAAGTTTTGTTTCTCTTATTTTTGTAGTCAAGCTTTTTAATATTTGAATATTAAGAAATGACTCGATAAAATGCCCTATAGCTAAACGTAATTAATCGTCCTGTCGTTGTACGAACGTTTTATTAACGTTTATTAACGTTTTCCTGTTAATTAAAATCCTATTTTCAGGTTAAATTTTCCTTTTTATACAAAAAAAAAATCCGAAAAACATATATCGTGATTCCGTCCGTGAAACAATGTGGCTAATTGACGGAAAATTCTTTCTTCTTAACCACAAACGATTAATCTCGATATTCCTACTTCTACCTCGCCCAACTGATTCCGGTATTTTTTTTCTTCTTGGCCGTTTTAGTGACACAGTTTCAATTAATTTAAATATAAGTATTATCCTTCGCTGAGCGCTATGCTCAATTTCGCAAATGAAAGGTAAATTAATTAACAAAACCTGCTCGCCGCGTTTTGCGGCTTTATACTTGAATGTCCATCAACGTGCACGACGAGAACGACCGTCAAATTAATTAATTAGCAAAAGAATATACAGGAGGAAGCAACCATCGCCGCCTCGACTTTGGCGGGTAGAATTCTGCACGTGATAAAATGTATACAGGCGTTCAACATAACGTGCTATTGAACTCATACATCTACTAATGCAATTAAAAATCACAGGGAGATAATCTGATTAAAAATCAGAGATAGATTCGAACACCTGATCTTCCACAACCACCGTGATATGCGGAGTGAAATTGAAGGAAGTGCAATGCATAATACCACGCGATAGAGGAGCATAAGATAGCAAGAGATCTTGTATATTAATGCCCCTTTTGGTTTCAAGATATTGTAATTCTCTTAAATACCTTATAACAAAAAAATCGCTATTGGTCAACATAAGCTTTAAAAATAACAAGGTAGCAACAAAAAAAAACATTGATTAGATTTAAAAAAATATAAGGCGCTGCTTTGAAGAAAGTGGCCAAATCGATGACCTTGTTCTTGGATACGCTTTTCCCACAATTGTTCTTCATTGTTTAGTTCTACGGCATGCACTTCATTTTTCATAAACCCCCAACATGAGAAATCGAGAGGATTAAGGTCGGGACTACGAGATGACCCCCGCCGTGGCAAAAATTCCATTGCTTGAATTGGAACGTAGTGGATTCCTTGAATAATATTCAATGGGACACCTTCAAATGAAGCGTTCCATTTTCCACAGAAATTCGCCAGAATTCGCTTGTCAATCGGTAGTAGCTAGTCAAAAGGTAATTATCGATTATACCTGCCCACATATTAAAACGTTACCTTTCGAATTGCGCTTATTATGTAGCTTCAAAGCACCGTTGTAGCTAAAACCTCCTTCATCGCCGAGGAAGATTTATGGAAAATTTTGGCTTTGACTTTGCAACTATTCCCACTATTGTACGTCGGATAAATAATCCTGTTATAATGGATGATAAATTTTTCAGAAATGAAAGGATGAATAAGCTGCTTTTTTTGAGGACTTATCTAGCTGATTTACGATTAACATTCCCTACAGCTAAACTAATTTTTGTGGTGATTATTTTCGGATTGCTTTTTACTGTTTACAAAACAATTTCGTTTAGAACAGTACGATGAATACTGGTAATGTCACTATCAACTTTTGCTTTTTGAAGTAGCCATCTTCCTTCATGCTCCAACATTAGGAACATATTTTAATGGATGTTTAATGGATTTTTGCAGTTGTGGCAGCATTGATATCGCTTACACATCGTTTTTCGATACGAGGTCCCCTAAAGTGTAGGCCTTTCTATTATAGCAGAATCTTCCCAATTACACTGAATCTCTTCGTACGTTTTTATTTGTGTAGTTTCCGAGTAAAGAACTGCGAAAGTAGACGTGAGACACGCTGTATATCATCCTATTTCTCTGGTCATGTTTATGCAAAACCGCACCGTTTTAGGGAAGGGCGCAAGCACTTTCCGGGACGAAAAATGATTGATTACCGCGCGCCCGTCTGGAAGTTTATTCTCGAAGAGAGCAGTAACGTATTCAGTAGACGGCGATGGTGGTGGCGGCGGCGGCAGGATGACTATTTGTATTTCTCCGAAATGATCAATACGGTTTCGCAGATTCGGAAAGTTCTAGGCGGAAGCATATGCTTTCGATATTGTAACTCTAATAGTTTGTTAATCCCGCTTATTCTTCGTTTGACACAGCGGATGATTTATAATACGGATAATGACGAATTTATTTCGGTATCCATTCGAGCAGATTTATCTTTTACGCGGACAGATCCGAGATTTGCCCTATTTCGCCTTCGGTTTGCGTACGCTGTGTTTCGTGCGCCTCGCCGTAATTTACATAATTATTAAATAGCGCTAAAACCGTATCTGAGCCCGGATTAGAGGAAGTTCTGTTTAAAATATTGTTATCGGGATATTTATAACTATATGTATAGCAGATGTTGAATAAACTAGTAAACGATAACGAATACATTTGTATGCTGCTGCAGCTGTTCGAAATTAAACTTTGAAAGCTATGCGAACATGTTAACAAAACTAAGCATTTACTATTAAGTAGTAGAATATATATTATAATAGGTAATAATTGCAAGCAAGGATCCGTTTTCTATACTTCAGAAAGAGCCTTTATTAATATTTAGGTTATTACTTTTTAGTTTCAAGCATATAAGTTTTCCTCGACTCAGTGTAACATTATTTTCTGTATGTTAAATTGTACTTAGCGTATAAAATGAGTTTTGAGTTATTTTGTGGTTATGCAAACGGATTATTTCTATTTTCTTTGGTTCTTATAAGAATATTTGATTCCACTTAGGATATTTCGCATTACGAAATATTTTCTGGAACTAATTAATACCGTAAACCGAAGTAATCACTATATGCTGACTAATATGTATTACGTAAGGGTGCCTAATACATTTGACCAAGATTGTATGTAATCTGGAAATATGATAAAAGATTGCTTATTCAAAAATCTAAATTTCGAAAAGGTGATAGGTTTCATAGAAAGGTCCAATTTTGATAAAGGTTTTGGTAGGAATGTACTGAAAAAACACCGAAAAATATTTGACTCGTATTTATTTTTAGCGTCCCGTTTTTGATTTTAGGGCGTGTAATGGGGGCTAAAAGTTACTCCCCAAAACACATTTTTCGCAATATTTCAGCAACGAGAAAGGGTATCGAGATCGGCTCCTTCCTTGTCAGCAACCATACACTCTAGGTTAAAAAGAGAACCGCGGCGCACCCACGGGCTTTTTGGAGGGTTAAAAAATATCATTTTTGAACCCCTCTGCTCTTATATATTATAAATGTCATTTTTTCACCTTTTAGTCTTTAAATTACATGAAAAAATATTTTTTTTTCTAAATTTTTACGCACCCCTACAGAATGCTATCTACAAGAATAACCACAAACTGTGGCCCAGGAAAGTCGGATTGCGAGCCGAAATCCAGGGTGCTGATTTGTTCAGTGATCATCTCACAATGATGTCAAACACTGTTTGTGCAAGTGCTTCTTCATCACCTTTTTGTCTAGGTGCAGGTGTACCCTGGTATTGGTTATTTATTAAACTTTCTAATATTCTCAAGACGTTCAATATATTTAACGCAAAAAAGACCATTCTGGATACGTCGTAATTATCTTTAACAATATGTGTTTGATCACTAATCGTAATTGCAACGAATAGAACGAGATACATTTTAGCAAGCTCACCCTCAAGCTCAGTTATATAAACGCACGAACTTTCTTGACTGTCACTGTTTGTATGTATCACATTACTTCTTTATATTCTAATATGACAAAAAAAATTTAATTCCAAAAATATCAGGATAAATAATCTTCTGTAGAGGTACATATAAATAACGATAACTTCCCAAAATGGACATTTACGAAAAAAAAACTTCTATGTTTTCATGTAGTTTAAAAATTAAAATAAGAAAAATTAAATTTATAATATACAGGAGCAGGGGTGACAAAAAATTATATTGTTTAACCGCCTAACGAATCCGTGGGTGCGCCACTGTTCTTTTTTTAACCTAAAATCTGGTCTTTAGCCGATCTCGACATATCTTCTCGTTTCTGAAATATTGCGAAAAATGTGTTTTTGGGGGTAGCCCCCATTACACCCCCTAAAACAAGAAACGGGACGCTAAAAAAATGCGTGTAAAATATTTTTCCATGTTCTACATTCCTACTAAATTTTATCAAAATCGGAGAGATATACTTGTGTGCCTTTCCTTGTTAGTATTTAAGTTAATAATAAGTACCTCCTCTGAATACAGTAATTTATAATTGCATTTGGAAATAATTACAAAGTGTGTGAAGAAATTTGATGTAGAGCTTCTCGTAAATTATTACAAGGTGGATGGAGCTTACAATAACGAAGACTTAGCCGTTCTAAAGGCCATTTCAGTTATTAATGTTAGATCCATAATTTTGATAAGGGAGGATGTCTGAAAATATCATTCGAAAATTCTCATTCAGTCGTTTAAAGGACCACTTCTAGAACTTCACAATGGCTTCTGTTATGAAGTTAATGTTGAGAAATCGTTTTTATGTAAAAAGCTTCGGTGAATTTAATTAGGGTAAAAACAGGTATGTGGAAATTAGCTGTATCATTGGCTTCCTTGAACATCTGTGGAAGTATTTGTCGCATTATTTCGCAAGATTCCAATAATTTATGAAAATTTTTATTTAATTGCAAAATAAAATGAAGAGATTAAACGCAAACTTAATTCCATTAACAACCATTTCAATCTTTTCAGAATTTATGTACCAGCATCCAAAATTTAAGATACATGTAGCTACCTGCACAGAGTGAGTACCTATTCCGGTTTGCAGCTACACTTTATCTTTGCAAATAATTACGTCTTTCAAAGCGACAAATCGAAATATGTAAATATATTGAAATGTGCTTCTCAAAGTGTAAAAATTGAAAAGTCAAGGGCCTTTAAGAAAAAATATGCTTACAAGTCTACTCAAATTTGCACCCAGCAAAGTTGGAATTATACCTGCAGAAAAAGGTCTGAAGCCACTGGACAGGAATACGAATGAGGAGGCTTCCAAAGCGAGGTATGCCTGTTGACGAATCTACTAAACGAATCTTTGAAAGGGATGATTCAAAAAAGATTCCGGAAAAATTATGAAACAGAATAGGAGAATCGTAAGAAGAAAGTTCAATGTTCACGCGATGCGAAACGTCTCATGTGGCTTCACCTCATTATGTAGACTGCCACATCCGGTACTACAAAAATTACTAAGAAGCAAACAGCTAACCAGTCTAGCTCTAGTGGAGAAGCAGAGTTTAATTCCAAAAACAATGCAATAGATGAAAAAGACGTGATATTTGTATAAAATTGACATTGAAGGTGTTGTAGTAGCTGAAATGTTATGGAAAAACATTCATATGGAAAAAAATATTGTGGCAGGACCTGTACCTTGTTCACTTCTGATCGAAAGTGGTAAAGTGGAAAAGACTTTTATCTATCTAGATCTGCGAGAATTCTAGAATAATCTGCAATCGATAGAAGAAGTTATTACCCAAAATTTGCATATTCTCAGATTTCACAAGAAATTTTATATGAAAACTGGATCCAAGTCACTCACTCTCATTCGTTCACTAGAAACAAGGTTGATAGATTCTGATTTCGTAAAACGGAATGCCAACGCATTCATTAAAAGATAATGATTATTATAGCACTTCTTCCTCATTTCTCATTTATCGCCGCGAAAACGTTGATGCTTAACAAACATTTGTGGGATCAAATTAATCTTATTCAAGATTTATAGCGGAACCGTGGGATTCATAACATTACAATATAGATACGATCGTCCGGGCCTTGAGCAAGGTTTGTCACTTTGGATCGGTACCATCCGCATACCCTCCGAGGGTTATCAAGTATTCATCGGCCGTAGTCCGATCAGCAGCGGATTTGCGTATACAAGATTATGCCATCAGAGGCTGCCTTTGTTTACGTTTTAGATGCCATCGGCGACCGGAAAGCCACGGCGTCTTATCAACCGTTAGACCAAGTATTGCCTTAACTTTTTTCTCCGCTTTCCTCTCAAAGAGCCCTTTCTTTTTTTCCCTTTGCTTGCCGGAAGAGGAATAAAACATTAGACGCGCTGGTATTCCTCCGACGAAAATTTTATTGCGGATAAGTAAGGGGAGAGCTTTGAGGGTGCCGCTTTTTCGATACTTCTCCTTTCGGTGGTATAACGGAAGAATGAATATATTCGAAGAATTTGCTTTCTGCTTTTTTGTTGTGTAAATAGCTTCGAATGCTATTCAAAGAGAATTATTGACGTTACAACTCTCTTCTTAAGGGTTATAAAGTTTAAATATACATATTTTAGAGGGTGTTGGGAAATTTAAATTTGATTTCACGTAATATTTACGAAGGTGTTCTTCTTCGCATGCATTTGCGATGATACCTATAATTTACCGCACAGTGTATTACGAAGCACAAATATTAATAAAGCGAGCGTTTAATGTCACTGTTTTGGTAACGCTATTTCCCTGAAAGGTACTGCCAACCTTTCTTCTTGAAGTAAAAGATCTTAAAATTAAAGGAAAGTACCTTGTTGTAATAACTGGTACATTTTGATTACTTAATTTGTTAATTTTTTATTCTATAGCAAGGAACAAAGTAGAAAATGACGTGAGTGTGGAATCAATACAACTCCGATATATGGAAGAGTATACTGAAAATAGTATGGAGTGATGGATTACGGTCGTGAAAGCCTACACTCGAGTATACTGAAAACCTCTACAGTACACTAAAGCTGAGTTGTGCTATAGAGCTAAAATATTTTCAATAATCTAGGACTTCCGGTTATACTGGAAGTAGCTGTCAACTTTGTTATTTCATATAGCATATGTATGGTATAACAATTTTTTTTTAATACCAAGTTTAATGTTAAGGTTATTTGATGTTGCTATTTCTAACCATATTTTAAATTTTGCATTTTTTTAACATTTCTGACAGATGGACGTGTAATTGTGAACTATAACTGTTAATGCGTTTATCTTGCAAAATGGAAATTTTGCAGGACTGTTGACCATATAGCGCGTTTGAATAGTACGAACGAAGATTATTTAGATTTGTTTATTATTTACGGAGAATGTATTAGACGATATCAAAAACATGCTGTACCTTTACCACGAAGTATCCACGAAAACAGAAACCGTTACCGAACACTGTTAAAAGAATCATACAACATTTGAAAAGCTTCAGATCGGTAAAGGAAAAAATTCAAAAACATAGTTTCTACGAATTTATTTTGGTAGAAATGTCTTTGGGGTGGTGTCGCGTAGTTAATATTTTACTTGACGTTTCGTTGACCATGCTGTCAGCTTCTTCAGGAGATTTCTAAGGACTGTCTTAAAGTAGTCGTAAAGTCTTCTGAAGAAAGTGACAGCATGGTCAGCGAAACGTCAACTAAAATATTAACTACGCGACATCACCCGAAAGACATTTCTACTATGGATTACGGTCGTGAAAGCCTACACTCAACTATTGAATTTATTTTGACCCGTTAGTGAATATGATTCAATATATCACATATGCTTTAGCAATTAGGGAAAGCATCAGAGTTGACCTCCAAATTTCAGATGTGGCTTGCTGTGTATGTTAAAACTAAAAAAAGTGAATTAGTGGGAGCAAGGGGTAAGTAAAACTGAAATAACTTTTATAAATATAAAAAAAATCAAGGATGCCGTTTTTCTAGTAGCTTATTATGTGCTTATTATAAGTTATCTAAGATATATAGTTCAATAATATTTTGAACATAGAGTGATTTATTTTTGTATCAAGAAGAAACTACAGACACTTTTGATTATTACTCAACATTCCAAAATTCACAGGATTTTGACACTAGTGACAAAGAGTCTCTTCCCAAATATGTCCATACAGCCTCGAGTAATCGTTAAGTAAAAAGTGGTGGAAATAACATTAAAAAATGATAATAAAAAATCATCAGTTAACTTAGAAGAAAAGTAAACCTTTTTTGAGTGTTATCACAACTTTGCTTAAACCCCACTAGAGTTCGTAAAACTATTTCTCTCGGATGATATATGTATGTTGTTATTAGTTCGATACTATTATCCGGATGGGGAAAATGCCCTAATAAAAGGCTATTTTGGTCAATGGTAGATGTTTCCATCGATAAAAATGATCGCCTTTCTAAATTTAGAACTCTTGTAACTAAACTAAAGAAAAAAGTTTATGGTGGTTTCAGTAGATGAATCAATCATCCTTTATTATGAGCATCACTACACTAAACAATTTGTAAGGGACAAACCAATACAATTGGGCACTTGGTTCTAGTAGCAGCTACATGGTTTCGTTTGGTATCTATGTGGGTAAAAGTGACATCGAAAAAAGCGTGCTAAGGTTCCATAGAGCAGTGGATCTAAAATTTATTTTGATAATTATTCTTCGTCAATTTATCCGTTCTCGTATCTAAGTTAAGAATAGAAAACTGTTCGCTAAAAAGGGGTAAAGAAATGGAAAAAGTAAACAGGGAACTTACGACTGCCGAAGCCGTGATAGTGATAAAATTCGCTTTGTTCGTTGGAAAGATAATAATGTTCACAGTGGTCAAAGGAAAAGAAAGGCAAAGTGTCCTTCTCCCAATTAATAAGTTTTCGGCGAATAGTTTTATAGAAGGCGTCGACAGGATGGATCAACTCGTAGCTATGTACCGCACTAGAGTGTCATTTGTTGGATACTTCAGTAATAAATGCATGACAAAGTCAAAGAAACTTTAAAAGCTTTCGTTCGATGGCTCCACTATATATTAGATAGTATCCTAGTAAGTGCTCCATGCTGGTACTCTGATCATAAGTGAGAAAGCGTGGCAGTTAACGTTTCCATGCTCAATATGACAAACATGTTCACTTGAGAAGCCCATCGCCGCTGCTACTCTCTGACTTTAATTCGACAATCGTCTAGCAACATTTGGTGAACTGGTGGTCAGATATTTTCAGCGGTGGTTTTAGGTTTTGTGTTCATCTTCAACCAATCTGGTACGAGTACGTTTAAATTCAGCTTCTCAAAATTTTACTGTGAGAAGAGATAGTGCTGAGTCCCCGTAGGCAGAGTCCACCTCGACTTTAAATTGTGTTGGCGTGTTACCTTTCCGATGCAAGCATTTTTATAACGAGCTCGATATTTAGGAGTGCTCTAATTTATTCAAGTTTAGGTGGGGTATCGCGCGTACTCTCTTATTTACCCAAAATAGACCTTCCCATCAAAGAAAATAGGTCCAGAATTCAGTATCAAATGTACGCTGTCAAAGTCGTGATCACTGGCCAAAATATGTAAACACAGAAGAATTGTGCAGGTTTTGTAAGCGTAAACGTAAATTCTACGTCCAAACATGTGCTTTAAGAATTATTGTACATTTGAACTTGCGATGTAGCATACGTAATTCTGAGAATTCAGAGATAATTTTTTCTTGCTAGTAAGATTATTTATTTTGGTATCTTGATAGATAGCGAATAGCTTTAATTACCTTTTATTTCATATTTTAACTTTATGCACTAATGGGTTAATATGGTCTCAAGAGGACGAATTAATTTTTGGACAACATTATCTGGACGAATGAAGCCAAATTTACACTTATCATTATTAAAGCATTTGGAGCCCCCGCCTATTTACTACGCAAAACCTTCAGGCGAGTTGGTAATTCAACGTTTGGTCATTGCTGGATTTTTTTTTAATAGTCATAATTAACTTGGATATTTCTAAAGTTGGGTGACATTAAAAAAAGAACTTCATTTTCACTGGTAAGCATTCCTTTTCTTGGAAGAAAATTGTTTTACAAGTTACAATGCAAGTCGATCTTTTAACCAAAAATTTAAAAGAAATGTTGCTTTATTTGAAAGAAATCGTTTTTTTTTTTGCTCGAGCTCACCCGGTGTTGATACTACAGAAGTGAGATTCCTGTCTGTAAATTTATTTTCCTGAGGCAAATCAATGAAGCTGTGCCCCTTAGAAATAAAATATGTAGAAAGTGATTTCATTAGAATAACCCAATACAGCTAATAATACACAGTAACCTCTAACAACGTTATCATTATAACGGAAGTAATCGGCGTGGGAAAGGAAGTACAAAAAAAACGAATTATTCCGTGCAGATTGCCGACAGCAAAAGGACTGAGAATCATGGCATAAAACTATGATCGACAGATCACAATAAGCCTCTTATCTATAATTTACCAATCGGCTTAAACTGGCCTATTACGTGTCAAAGCTTGTTTTAATTGTTATCGTATTTGCACACGGTATCTACCGTTATAATTACTTCGTAATACTTCTTAGCTCGAAGTTTGCAGCTTAGCATTAACTCGCAATAACGCCATCCAGTACATCATGTAAGAGTTATGTAACCGTACATACACAATACATACACAATACACACACATATAAGTACTATATCGACGAAGAGAACAGCTCCACAGATTACACTAATCTGTTCGAGGCTATTATCTAAACTTATATATGTAGTACACTTACCGACTCATGTTCCACGTTTAACGTGCGTAAATACGCATTGATCGTAAGGCTATAATTATGTTATTCAAACAAATAATCATGGTTAGGAATCTGCATAATGTAAGTGTCAAATTAACAGGTATCGATGCAAATAATTAATGTTAGAAAATGAGTGTGTACATATCCATAACTTAAATAGAACATATGTTGTGCAAGATGTTTCATGTCATCGATCGTCTGTTTAGATTTCGAAAGAAACTTGCTTGCTTGGCTGAAGATTTTTGTGTTTATATAGTCTTTGAAGGAAGGACTTGACAATAAGACAAGACCTGCGTTTCAACAATGGTTGCTGATGTTGTTCCTTTGCAATATAACATTTTCTGATTACAAAAATAGAGAATGGAACAATAGATACTTATTAATAATAAAAAAAGTTGGAGAATAATTGAGAATTCACATAGTTGAGTGTAGGCTTTCACGACCATAATCCATAGTAGAAATGTCTTCCGGGTGATGTCGTGTAGTTAATATTTTACTTGACGTTTCGCTGACCATGCTATTAGCTTCTTCAGAAGATTTCTACACAGTTTTTAGAAATCTTCTGAAGAAGCTGACAGCATGGTCAGCGAAACGTCAAGTAAAATATTAACTACACGACATCACCCGAAAGACATTTCTACTGAGAATTCACATTTTAAGAGTTTGTGAGGCATTTTGAAGTAGGATACTTTTCATTTCAATTTAAGCTTCTGGATTCAAGGAAGAAGTATATTTAATAGAAAAGCAATAAATTGGAAGCTATCACCAAGTGATATAATAAATTCATTTATTGCTACGTCCAACATCTTTTCTCTTTCATACCACTTTTCGATAAGTTTTACAGGATGGATTACACAATTTTTCCAAATTTCTTCCGTATACTGCTCTTCTTTCCACATTGCCAGAACTTGCTCATCTCTAAATCCATCCCTACGAATATTTTTACCGTAATGACTCTTTGCGTGGGTTCATATCATTTTAATGGCATTAAGCTAGCAGTGATGATCGTAGTACTGTATGCCCCTTTTCTTTTAAGATTTCATCTACTTCATATTTCTTTTGTGGTCGGTGCTGTTTAGTTAATACCTTTCAGCTTTTTCTTTTATCAGCTTTCTTCCAAGAAGATCTCAACTAACATTGAGTTATATGGGGTATTATCTATGATAATTAACAATGATTCTTTTAAGTTATTAGATAATTTTTCTATAA
Source organism: Marronus borbonicus (assembly GCA_902655005.2). Lineage (NCBI taxonomy): Eukaryota > Metazoa > Arthropoda > Insecta > Coleoptera > Scarabaeidae > Marronus > Marronus borbonicus. Next base: position 5,645,427 of record LR737397.1, read on the forward strand.
TCCATTACCTCGTGGGAATCACCTTTTTCACATGTAGAGGCAAACAATAACGAAGAATTTGGTACTGGTTTTCGAACGCTCTGTATATAACCATCTTGCCACCACCTTCTTACATTTCCTTTTGAAAATATCCAAGTCTCATCTAGGAAAATTAAGTTTCGGATTAGGAGAATTCGAGCTTTGCATATAATTTCCCAAAAATTGCAGTCGCATATCCATTAAAGCTCTACAATTACTGTCGTTTTTAAACTTAAAACTTATCGCATAAAGTGTACGATTCAAGCAACTGTCGCTCAATATAATTTGGTTTTCTTGCAGATCATCAACTTCACTGTAGCATGTCTTCCCGTAAAATACGTTAATCATGTTGCAATAATTGAAAAGCTTACTTTGTGAATGCATGGTATACAACCTATTCCTGATGTTCATTTTAACAGGTTCTGGTAAGAGTTCAGTTTTTGTTTTCCTAAGTGGCCTCTCTTCACCAGGACTTCCAAGTAATGTATTTTTCAACGGCCCGCCTTTTAACTCTCTTTATCAACGGCTTTTAACCCGTTGTAATTAAAAATATATAAATATAACAAAAATTGGATGCCTTTTTGTCTCTTGCACTGTTGATAGTTGCAATTAGAGGCCCATGGTTTTCTTTTTCCTTTTCAAAATATTCTAACAGGTTTAATATGAATGGGAGAAGTTGAGAACGTCAAGTTCCTCCACGAGCAGACATAATGTCGATAATACCGACGTTAGTTAAAAGAAAAATAATTTAATTAATTACTTGTAAATTATTGCAAATAAACACAATTTGAACGTAGTAAGTAAAGCAATAGATTACAAATAAACAAATAACTTACTCGACATGCGACAGCCGGTAAAACGTTAATTAAATCATGTTCCAGCATATCCGGTACGACTGTATGTGCCGGGAAAAGAAATCTCATTTGCATTTCTATCTCCTTTTTGGATATTATTGAATACATGGTGGTTACTAAAACGCATGGTTTACGGATATGTTACTAACGAATGGCATACGTTTATGTTGTTAACTTTATCGTTTAAAGTATATTGACTAACAGTATTATAAGACGCAGAAGTCTCTGGGGCAGACTAGGACAATAGACAAATAGACAAAAAAGAATAGACAAAGACCTCTTTCTCTGTTTCCAGCCTTTTTTATAGCCTTGGGTTTCCCTCTCCCTGTCGCGGGAGTTTTAGGAGATCTCCCTACCGCGATGATCTTGAGGGCAATGGCTAAATAACTAGTCTTACCCATTTTCATCATATTCTAAATCTTCAATTTTAATGGAATATTGTTTATAGGATAAATTCAATTAACATGGTAACATGGTGAATTAAATTTTATTGGTTAAGAAATCGTAAATTTCGTTGGAAATATTCCATAGTATTCCAATTAAGTCCTGGGATGGAACATATTAGTCTACTTTTAGAGTAGAGAAATGTGCTATAAAATCGTAATTGCAGAGGTATATCCTAATTGGCCAAGGGACATTTACATTTTCTGCGTTTGGTTCAAACTGTATTATCATTGTATTACCGCGTGTTTGGGTGAGTATTACTTTTTCAGGTACTTGGCGCTTAAAACATCTTTCAAAGCGAAGGAGAAGTCAAAATATGCCAGATTTTTGTGTAGGCGTAACCTTCGGTTTCTCCAAAAACATCACAATTTGTTAGTTTTCTTATTTTCAAATTAATTCCTCCAAAATGTAAAATTAATTAAATTATTTCGATAAATCAAATTATCTCTCGTTTAAAACATTACAGTATGTATTATAATACTATAAAAATAGAGAAAATATGTTTTCTAAATTAAAATATTTAATTTCGACGGTGGGTTCCCTAAATACCCTTACAGGCAGCTTAAAGATTTGAATAGCAACCAATAACGTTTTACCAAAATGAAATTGATAAAATAGAAATTCAAAACTTAAGGTTCACAAACCCCGTATTATAAAGAAACGGGAGCATGGTTGAGAAAAGTGAAACTGAATTTGAAAAGAAAAATACTTGGTTCTGTGTTGCTGGAAACTTTTCAGACAACCCTTGTATTCTCCCCCTCGATTGCCTCTGTTACTGCGGTTGAAAAGAGGCGGATTACTTCACCTTAAAAACACCAAATTCTATTCAATAAAAATGTCAATAGTGAAAAGTTTGAAAAGCAAATTCTCACCGAAATCACTAAGGCCTACGATACATCTTCAAAATTGCTATGCATTGCTTTGTGGTAGATATGAAAAGAACACTATCAAATCTTTGTACTTCTATTTAAAAGGAATTCAGCTCATTCAGACCGAATCTGAACAGCTACTGTGAATTCTGTAAAACAGTGTAGTAGACAGTATCGAGACTATCAGAGAGAAACTGTGAAAGCAAGTTACCTGGCTCTGCCAGTAACTGTAACTTTACGTATTTTTCAAATGAAGTGTTCCAATTCGTCGTTTACTAACATATTAAAAAGTACTACGACTTCAGACTTACAACAGTGTTTCATACAGGGTGAATCATTGTCTAGAAATAATTTTGATAGGTTTAATTTACAAAAGCATACTTCAAATTTAAGCGCAAGACAGACAAAATCCAACAGTAAAATATTGCCTTTGAACTCTGTGCAAACATTTTTGGTATATATTGTTTCTTAGCACATTCCTCTAAATGAGCCAAGAGAGTGATTTCAAAATAGAAATTGTTTCTTATTACATTGTCTCCATTTAAATTAAAATACCAAATTTAAATTAAGAATTTCACAAGTAATTCCCTTTGTGTCGAAGTGCTGTTAAATTAACAGTTCCTGGCATTCCAGAAGTCCATTAAAGGAAGTCATGAAAGGTGCTAAATTATGTTAATGTAATTACTTCCATACCAGATAAATGAGTACTTACAATTTATATATGATAATTTATTAAAATTGCCCGGAACAGATGCATATTTTTCAGTGTGTCTATTTTAGAAGTATTAAAGGAAAATTAGCTGGAATTTAGGTAACTCATGTAGATAATTATTTCCTTGAATAATATAAAGCTATGTGAGTGGTATATCTGAATGCTGTAAATTACACGAAATACTAGTTACTTTTTTTTTAATGCCAAGATCTCGACGGTGGTACCATTTTTAAATAAAGATTGATCTCGGTTAAAATTGTACAAACCGACTCAATTGAAGCAGATCAAAATGGGCAAATCAGCAAGTAACTCTCTGTCACAGACGCCGGATAACTTTTATCACGATATATTATTTGATTGATTATGCTGTGTGATTTTTGGAAGACAATCCACCTGAAATACTTTAGAAACCAAAACAAAAATAAAAATTTTCAAAACCACATCCACTTCTATTGTGGCGAGAGCACGCTTTGCCCTGTGAATCGCACTTATGACCTGCACTCCTATGATTCCGCCCCAAAATTCTAAAGTAGAGTGAGCTAACGTGCCGTACCTTAATTGAAAACTTATTCTCCAAAGAAGGCTGCAGGTTTTTTTTTAATGTTCGTAGAAATCGAAAAGCTACGAAACTGACAATAAGTAAAAATATTTACAAGAACCGCTTAAAATCAGCACCAATTGATCTCCATGCAGTAGTAAAGGCGGTTCCCAAATTTTTGCCTTATTTTTTTAGAAAAGCTCCTTGTCGAGTGTACCTACATTCGTTGACGCAAATCGTTTTAACCTATTCTTTGAGGCTCGTAACTACTGTTTGTAAATATACGATGACAACAATAATATGGCTATAACTTGCGTAACTCCCTACTACTCGATTACAATTAACGGATTATAAGTACACTGCCGTCAAAATTTAATTAGTCTATTACAAAGGATAATATAATAACGCGCTTATGTATGTACAGGTAAAAAAGACAAAAATAAATAAACAAAAAGTTATTCTGACCTAATATAACATACTGAACATTACATTTTTTTTTCATCGAAAAAGCCTCCTTTGCTGTTAATCACCGCTCGAACTATTCTAGGCATTCTTTCGATAAGTTTTGTTAAAATGGATTGTGGAATATTAATCCATTCATGTTGCAGAATATTCCGTAAATGTTCTTGTGAAGTTGGGCATATTTTTCGGATCCTCCTGTCCAGTTCATCCCACAACAACTCTATAGGGTTCAAATCTAGGCTTTGTGGGGGCCATGTCATTACTTTCAGGGTGTGTTGTTCTTCTTGCTCCTTTAGATAGTTCTTACACACTAACGCAAAGTGTTTTGGGTCGTTGTCACGCATGAATGTAAAGTAACGGCCTATTATACGCAATCCTGATGGCACTGCATGATTCTGGAGTATTGTAAAATAATTTTCCTGCCTCATTACACCCTACACTCTGCATAAATCTCCCGTCCCAGCAAAGGAGAAACATCCCCACACTAACACAGAACTACGCCCTTGCTTCACTGTTAGCACAATGCAGTTCGGGATCACTTTTCGGTTTTAGATCTTTGGACATAAACTCATCGATTTTGCCCCAAAACCTCAAACTTTGACCCCTCACTCCAAAGCACGTGTTTCCAATCATCTAACGACCATTCTAGATAAGAATGTGCCCACTGTAGTAAATTTTCTTAAAACTTTCGCGCAAAAACGACAGATGCACACCAACACACGTTTAACAGTAAAATGAAGCAAATTTATATCTTTACGCCTGCGATAAATAAACAAGAATGATACTGCGGTATATTTACTAAATGTATTGTTCGTTAATAATCCCCAAACGACCCGTTTCAAAAGATCGGTACTTCCGAGAAATTCTTGGAATGATAATAAAAGGGACTTTATTGTGGTTGTCGCAATATTTCTACTTTACATAATAATTTATGGCTTTAATCCCTTAAAAAAGAGTGTATGCTTAATATTTTTCTAATTTTATGTATTAATAATTGTATACAGTGTGATATAATAGATTTTTATTGTATGACCGAACTTCACTGAACGGCAGTGTACATCCAGTGGTTGCATCGTACCACTTATTCTCTTAGGACTGGTCAACGTATGTGTAAATTTATTGGCAGTTCGAGTAGCACTTCACTCGTTACTCGGTGCAAAAACACATCCGTCAACCATTTCCTAAATGTTTCGGATGCTAAAATGGGACAACTGCCTGACGTGGAAGCCTCAACCTTAGCATTTAATATAACATGTGAAAAATATTAATACCAACTATGAATAAGTTTTTGCGAACTCGCGGACTAAATGTTCTTCAAGTCTCGTTGAATACAACTTGCAAAGGTGGTACAAGCAGTACAGTATAACTATGTGTTGTAGATTCAACACATGCAAGTGTTTTGCCTCCCTGTAGGTTAGATAGAGTGCGACCAGCGTGCAGTTCCTAATTAAATCCGCCTTCATCTGCGCTGTAAACATTATCAGCACAGATGTAGGGCTTGACGAATACTATCTTTGGATTTATTGTATGCTATACAAGCCACCTTATAAAGTACACTATCTCCAATGAGAATACCAATAACTTGTTCATTTATACACAGTCCATGATAAACGAGCACCCGTACAATTCACTGCGGTTTATTGCATTACATTTCTCTTCACGTCTCAAGAATCAAGCTAACAGCCAAATGCGTTTGTTTTTAAGCCGACGTAATTGGAAATGTCTGAAATTAGCCGTGAACCCTACTGCTTCTACTTTACAGTGGAATTTTATGGTCGGAGAAACGGTCTACTTGGAAGAATTCACAATCATCGAGTTTACATTTTCGCTACTTGATTGATTGAAGAAAAAAAAATACCTAATGCTGAAATAACTGAATCTTCAGTGAACTTCTATTATCTTCATATTACAAGTGTAGAGTTTGAATTAAATTTTGTATGCTTTCTGCTAGACGGTTATTAGTTTTAATGCCAGAAACTATTTCGCTAATTTTTTACTCGTAACATTAAACTACATGTCTAATTAAAGATACTCAAATCACTCAAAATGCAGAAGTTAATAACTACTTCGACTTCTACAGAAGTGAGCAAGATAGTAATGCCCCATGTTCAGCGAGGGTCCCAACTGTAATTAATAACTATACAAGCTACCAACAATTACTCTGTGCAAACACGCGTTCCGCAAGCTACCACCTTCCATAAAGGAGCACTGATTAATCGTCTTACGGTGAAAAGCCCGCCTGCATATAGTGCTATGTTGATAGCTTGTATCATTACTATTAGTATTAGTATCATTGGGCAGAGGCATTTTTTTAGATGCTTTTAGTCAGTGCGACCTTAATAGATCTGTTGTAACAGATGCCCTTATAAGTGTTAGAAAAGTTGGAGGCTCTTAATAAACCTTAATATTACTCTGGGATCTTCGTCCCTCAGTGTTGTTGTCGAGTGCGACTGATGGCAAAACAATTGCATAAAATGTGTTCTGCCGTCTTCAGATTTTCTAGGTATAGACGACATGTTTAATCTTCAGCTTTTCCTAGATTGAATAGGTGATATTTCAGGGCTACATGACCTGTCAGAAATCTCACCAGTAATCTAAGACTTAGGCGAGCCTGATATAAATGCTTTCGCATGTTTTCGTCCTGGAACATTTTCCCAGTGCGAGGTCCTCCTATGCTTTAATTACTTGTTTTATGTGGCTCTCTTGTAGGCCACAGAAGGGATTAGGACAAATGAAGGGCATATTGCATAATTATTAATAGTCATTAAATTTAGAATGGTTTTGTCCATAATTATTCGGTATGAAATGATTGGTTTGATATATTTCCGGTTGTTCCAAGTAGTGACAAGAATAGAGCGTCTTATTATTGCTTTCTTTCCATGCAACCGAATGATGTCACGATCAAGAATATTAGTCCTACGAAGAAGGGCACCTTTTTCCTCTACCAATTATAAAAAGCCTGCCAAAGAGATGTTACTTTTTGCATGTGGATTATAAGATTTTATTTCTTATATATGTATAGGCATTATCTGCTCTCTATAGCCTGCTAAGACATTATTTTTTTTGCAGTTTGTTTTCCTTGTTTCCTTTCTCAATATTGTGTAGCCGTACACACAGAATTAGCGGTAAGCAGTTTAGGCAATTGTTTGTTTTCACATTGTATTGGACTTTTATTTTGATTTCAAGCTATATAGGAACAGCAAGCACTTATGTTTAATACACACCCTGTGTTTTCTAACTATCTTAACTTAATATTATTCCAAATAGATTCGTTAACACTTGTTATATAAAGCATATTTTTGAAATTGCAAGTGCATTAAAATCAACAAAAACGCACACTAGGAGCGTTTTCAAAAGCAGAAGCCCTTATCTAGCCGCATTACAAAGTTACCGTAATTTTTTAAATTTTGGCCATACCGTGATTGATTGCTTGATGAAGTTCGTTAATATCACAGGGCTTTGTGATAGACGTGGCGAGATTGACGACCAATCTCTTCAAATCCATCAAATAGGTCATTTAAGTGTCTACCGACGCAGAATCATTAATATTCAAAAATTGAAGTAGATCAGTAGGACGCACTACAAGACAATCTCGAACGCAATCTGGTACTTCATTTTGAATCACTGTGGCATGAACAATGTAGTTTTCCCAGACATAGAAAGCACAACAAAATAGTCCAACTAGGTACAAAAGCTATTAAGCTTGTCTTAACTGCTGGGGCTTTTAGGGTACAGGCTGTGTGGGTAAAATGTTCCTTGCCTTTATTACTATCGCCTCATTCTTAGGAAGGGTAAAGCACAGTTAATGATAACTGTACCAGACCCACCAGAGAAGCTGTCACCATAATCAGTAGTGCCTTTAGCATTACAGTACCAAGCTATAATTAAGCTAAATTTATGGCGTAGAAAATTAAATTAAATTCCTACGACTGCAAAGTTTTTCTTCATTTCCAAAACAGATATCGACAAACTTAATCATATCATTTGTAAACAAACCGAATAGTTTTTTTTTTACTAAAACAATTTTTTTTCCTACTTTATTTATAAACCTTTTAATGAAACATTCCACTTCTTACTTGCTTCCACCGTAGAAACAATAATAACTCTCTTATATAGACTTCCCAATAAGCGACATCTGTACAATCCCAGAAAATTTATTGCATTGCGCTTTCGTTCGCGTCTGAAGCATTGACTGAGCAATGCAACGCGATTGATTTGGAGCCGGTGTAATTGAAAATCGTCTGAAATTAACCGTAAACCGTAGTGTTTCTACTTTATTGTATTTGGGAAGCTTCCGGTTGGAAACGGATAGAATTCGTTCCATTTAGCTTAGTTTGGGTTTTAGCGATTTTATTTAGAGTGAAGGGAAATAAATAAACGGTTGAACTGCGTGAAATTGACTTGGAAAACTTAGGAAAGATGCATTTTCAAGGAAAACAAAACGTTTTGCCGTGAATTAATAATACTGAGTAATATTACATATTGCTGATTTATCCAAGAGTGTTAGAAAAATTTATGCCAAAAACCAAGGGAATTCATGTTTTAGAAAGAACTTCTCCGGAATAATTTTTACAGCCAGGATGGGTAACTTTTTGTTAGGAGGACGGATTTTAAAGATAGTATTTATTAAATGATCCATAGTGACCCTATGTGGGATGAAGTTATAAAAGGTTGTAATGAAGAAGGGAACCGATGCTCACAAAATTCTGTATAAAAAAACTTAGGTGACTGTTATGTTTAATTCTAAATACAATTAGGCACTGTTATATTTAATTTTGGCTTGGAGAAACATTCTTAAATATACTCAAATGACCTCAAATGTTAATTTATTAAGTAAAAATAAATAGCAAAAATTATTGATGGGTTAGGACCACACCCGGACTGATTGGAACCTTCCTCCGTTTCAGAACATTCTCTAGCATGGAAACTTTCGACAAGGTTCTAGCCTTGAAAATAGTCGAAGAATGATAAATGGGGCAACCTAGAAGGAAAGGCCAAATCATTAAAATGAGAAGTAATGCGTTGGGGAAACAGCTTTTTAGGAAGAACTCTTTGCCTTTTCTTTATTTGCGGAAATTCACTTTAAGGGGGTGAAACGCCCCTCCAAAAATTAATCATTTTTAATTTTTTTTCGACATAATTCTCGGTACGAGTTAGAGGTGACATTTAAATGAAAGAGTTACTTGATATCGGAAGTAGGGGTTCTCATTTCCGATAAAATTTAAATTGCCAGATTCTAGGAAGGAAAGAGTTCTATTACCGGGATTCCGGGATTTCCCGCAACCCGTTACGAGTACGAATTAATTTGCTTAGTGCACGTTTAGTGTTTAGTTATTGTGGGTGAAGTATTTTCTTCAGTTAAAAGAAAAAATACAAAAAATTAACTATGAGTCAAATAAATCAATTTAATGCGAAAAACTAAATAATTAATTTTTAATAAAATAAAATTAAATTCATATTAATTTAAATAAAATATAATTAGAAATGCAAACATGAAGTTGTCAACGGCGTTGTCACTTAAAGAAGAACGAATTTTTGTGATGCAAAGACCAGCTGCAGAAAAAACTCTTTTCGATTCAATTGATATCGGTGAGATGGTCATTATTGTGTTATATAATTTTTTAAATTAATTATCGGTGCGCGTTCCAAGTGTTGCACCCAAGCGCAATTGTTCATAGATTTCGTTTTCGTCTCCAAGGAAACTAGTGATGTGATTCGGTTCTTATCGCTTTTCTACAACAAGTTACTGACTTTTCCTGCAAACGATATGTTGACGAGTAGTATTAAGATAATCACATGTTTGCTACCAGAATATTTAAAATTCTTAATGGCAAACAAAGCAGCTTGAGAATCAAAGAAGCTTATTGTAGATGCCACATTAGAAAATTGAGTAAACCCTAATATTTTCCAAATTGTAAATCTACAATAAACGTAGTAGAAAAGATTCGATCGAAAGTGTTATGAAGCGCTAAAAAGGAGCTTGACTTTGAAACGAACATGACAAAATGCGAGCAATAGAAGTGTTAGATTACAATAACTACACCCCTAAAACTGAACGACGGCTCCTATTACCAGAAATGTAGCAATTAAACTATTTGTCGATGATCTCGACGAAATCACGTTCTTTGACTAGCAAATCGTTTACTTATCGTTGCGGAATTACTTCGCAACTCGCCTACCCCCATATTGACTTGTGAATTTGCTTACTCTCCCATGAAATTTGTTCGGGGAGGTCTCCGAAAGCGGCACAAAGGGTTGTTTGTTTTCAAGTAGACGCATCGGAGGGCCGTGCGGCTGAAAGCTGGCGGTAGTCAATTTGGAGCAATTAAGTTTCTTCTACAGATGTTCCTTTGTATTTGTATGCGTGCTGGAGTGTATGCGCGTACAATACTTAAGCGAGGAAACGATGCTGCCACGTAAACAACAATTTCGTTTAATAATATCCCTCCCTTGACGAAGGCTTCCGTCAGGCGAAAGTGTCACACGAATCGATTCAATTGCCCGTAGTTGAATACTCGTACAAAGCCGTGCGAGATAGTAGCGAAATGTCATTAGGGTGGACGTAGGTTAAAAAGGGAATAGAATATCAGTTGTTTTTCGTTCGTGTTTTCCGTTCCTAGTGCACGTTTGTTCTTTTATGTTTACTTTAATCGAGTAACGTGATTTCCGTACAGGTTATTTTGAGATTGCTTTTTTCAGTTTGTAATTAAATTGTTTTTTGCTTCTGTTTATTTCCTGCCACTAACGAGCTCCTTCTAATGCTCCTCTTCCTTCATGTCACGACTGTTAATATAGCCACGTTTTCTTTTTCATAGTCGATATGTAGCGACTTTCAAAAGCTATTTGGAAACTGGTTTCGCCATAGTTCCTGATTCACCATTACTTTAAAGATTGGTGCATCCAATGACTTTTTTGAAGTAACAGAAGATATAAGTATTCCCGTTCTGTAACCAGTTATTTAAAAATTATCCGATTTAATTGTAAAAAGAGTATAAAGTAGTAAATGGGTGGGACGGTAAGTAAAATAAAAAAAAAACCGTTTATAATCAAGAGTGTCCCAGCATGAACTTTTTTAGGATTTTAATATTACATTACTTGTAAACGCTGTAACTTTGAAAATTTTTACTTAACATACGTCATCTAGAACACCCTCAAAGAACTCTTAGAACAGACTGCAGCTACTAACGAATTTTGCAAACGAATCACATTTAGCCCATTAGAGGAAGCCTATTTTCATATTGATGATTACGTTAATAAACAAAACTTTTTTTTGAGGACGTGAAAATCACCGAGAAATTGTGGAGAAACCACTGTATCCTGATCTAATAACCGTGTGGTGCGGATTTTCGTCCCAATGCATGCTTGGTCTTTATTTTTTCGAGTATGGTGTTGACTTTCATGGCCTCTTCTCAAAGAGGCCTTTTCTTCCAACAATATGGTGCCATATGCCACACTGATAAATTTATTGCACAAAAGATTTCCTGGTTGTGTAATTTCCCGAAATGATGACATTGGTTGGGCCTCAAGATCGTGCCATTTAACACCATTAAATTTGTTCTTTCGGGGTGGATATTTATCAGATATTACCGTTTAACATGTTTATATTAGAACACCCATTAATTGTGATCAGCAACATTTAGTACAATAGCAAAGTGTAAATCTCGAATCTCCTTTTTTTACGGTCTACATGAGGAATTTATAAGAACTACTGGACCAATAGTTGTCAAGAGTTCTTTTTGTCGGAAGTAATTTTTGTCTTCTTCGCTCGTTGAGAACCTTCTTGAGCGTAATTGCGTTCATTGATTGTCGACGTGTTTCAGTGGCACAACATACTTACATTGTGAATTTCTAACCGGTTTTCAGCAGTCAGTGCAACGTGAAATCACACATCTTTGCTTCTTCTTTTTCCAATAGCTTTATTTCCATTTTCGAGGTTTTCTTCGAACCCGTCATTTCATTTAGCAAGGAAGAACTTAAACCAACTTTTGGATCCACGCCAAACATTGCCCTACACGCGTTTCTCCCGATGCCAAAATGATAAACACAATTCTTCAGAAACTGAACAAACTGCAGACCTTTGCGCCATGTGTTTGTGGTATTCGCATCTAAGAGGTAAGGATGTTTTCCAGATCTTGCCCGGTTCTTTTCACGCTACTTTGTCTTTGGCTGTGCCTCGGCGTTGCGTTCACAATGTTTTAGCTCCGGTCACATCTCTCTTGTGTCACTTCCTTCCATGGTAATTTGCCTAAACAAGTTTCTTTTTCATAGCCGCAGTTGAAACTCAAGTTGATGTGGTCTTTAAAGTTAACATTATACACTTATGATAGAACACAGTCTACACTTTAACGTTAGTCGGCAATTTTTCTTTATACATTTGGACGTTACGTTCGTCATTAAAGAATTAATTGATAGAAAGTAACATCTAATTTATTTACAGGAAGACGATACTATGATTGCTGACTATATTTCGAGCACCTCCTTCTCATCCCAAAAATCTAATCAAAATCTCATCTATATACCATCCCTCGTTTCTCCCAATTTATTCCGTTCCCTAGCACGCCACGTGCAAACCGACGTCTTGCACGCTTATCCATTAACTGCTGAAGCTCCCCTCGTCTAATACGAACGAAATCATAATTATTTTCTTTCCTTCGTTCTTCGCAACACGCTCGCTTCTCTTAACAAACACATATACGTACGTACCCCCTCACAAGATCGCAATGCTAACAACAATAATTCGTCGACGCGCCATCTCTCTTCATCTCGTAACAAAGCACGAGGTACCGTTGGCTCGTTAAGGAAGGAGGGCCACGCTTTCGGTGAAGGTCCTTACCGGAATGGAATTCCTTCCCGAAGTGTATCGGAAACTCGAACGGGGAGGGCGCGACCTTCTCGTTACGTGCCACACATTCTTTTTCCCCTGTTTGTAGATGCTATCTTAAAGGGGAGTCGTAATTGTGGAAGCGATAGCATCGGCTTCCTTGCTCTGCGCCAAAAAGCGCCGGCAGAGTCCGATTTTGTTCGCAGGGTGTTGGTGGAATATTTTCACGCGAAACGGTTACATATCATCGTAAACATTATTATCTAAACGAAACTACAGAAATTAATCAAACGTTAAACTTGCTTAGGAGGAAATCGTGCAACAACAAAAACTAGATCTTTTGGATTTTCTACTTTCTTAAATACATCATTAGAAAGTTCAGTTGAGCTTCTATCATCATTGCTAAAGACGTTTTACCATATGACGTATAATAAATAAAACGTTTTTTTTAAAGGAAATTTAAAGCTATACAAATCTTAGGATGCACTTCCGTCATGTTGTTTCTGAAAAGTATTGAAACGTTGAAGTACCGCCCAAAATTGCATTATTCTCTTTTTTTTATTTCAAAATATAACTGAAAAGGTTCATTAACAGTAGAAATTTTCGAAATAGTTACAAACAGAGCACAGTTAGAGAGCTATTTAAAGAAAAAGTGATTGGTTAAGCAACTTTTTGTAGCAACATGGAAAAGTTTTATTTTATAATGGTTTAAACTACCAACATCCATCATGTACGATGCGCATTTTGCCATTATACGCGGCAGCACACCTTTGTGCAGAGTGATAGCTGTGGCATTACGTTAATTAATAAATTAATTAATTTATAAATCGTGTCTAGTGCTTCATAAAGTAATGTTTTTGACTCCAAATATTTAGCTTCAGTGTGAATCATATGTTTACAACGCTGTTCCCTATCTTCTTGAGGAATTCTTGAAAATTCTTCTTCCGCTAGTTTGCGAACGTTCTCCATCTTACAACTTACGTTTCTTCCTGCGACAATGTTCTTGGCGATAGTCCAGACAAATTCGATAGGATTAAAGTCGGGGTGATACCGTAGAAACCTTAAAATCGTGTGTCTGTTACGTTGTAGAATTTCGTCGAATTTATGTTTTGTATGGATCCTTATAGCGTTTAAGTAGCTGGTATAATTGTGGCCTTAACATTCTTCTATCAAGAATTCTTTCTAGCGATAACCAGCCAATCATTTCGGCTACTTGTTGGAGCTAGGGCGCATTTAAACCATGACAGCGGAATGTGTGGGTAAGTTTGGTATAAGCTTCTCCTCTAGCCATCTGCCATAATTTTCCGCATCCATATCGTAATGATAATCACCAATTTCTACAGCGGCTTTGAACTTTAGTGTGTGCGCGCACTATTATTAGGCTAGGTACTTTAAAAATATTCTTAAAAACACCTTTTTTACGTTCATCACTCCACAGCTTGAAAAGTGGAAATTAAATCCCCAAATCTGATAAAATTCTTCTTAATAATGTGCTCGATCCATTCCATCTTCTGCAGCAGATTCCATATCGTAATTTTCATAGAGCAAACGAACGAGGTTTGGTTGGTTAGTTCTATGAAAATTATAAATCATGTCTTGCACCATTCTTATTTGAGCTTGTGACATTATTTCGTCTCGGTCCTTTCTTCCCAAGACTTTTAAGTATTTTTTCATCGGAATTTTCTTCTTTAACAATTCTTTCGATTGTTCGCACCAGTTGATTCACAAACTGATTGCTTTATCTCACTTACTGTCACTGAATTGCTTTTATATTTACAAAAAGTAATTGTACATACTTGCGTTCGAGCATGATCCTCGAACAAAGGCATTTTGAGCCACCACTAGTACTACTGCAAGTTTCTAAAAACGACTAGGGCGCATTCCCATCGTTTGCCATCCTTCATGGGGCATACAGTACTTCCTTTGAAGTTTCTCGAATTTGCAACCAATTGAACTTCAAAAGGAATGTGATGTGGTGTAGAAGGTATCAATAGTGTTTTAATGTAGTCAAAGGAACACTGTCCAGAACAGAAATAAATATCTTTCAAGTCAAGCTTTTGTATTAAAGCAGAAAACGGAGTACACGATTATATTAGTAACTCTATAGTTTTGAACCTAAACAAAATTAAACTGTACAACTTAGGTATTAGTTTACTTTGTTTGAAATTCAAATATATTCAATATCTTTGTTCCACGTATAGAAAATACAAACGTAGCCTTGTTTGTAACGTTTATATAGTCCACGATAATATCTACCCACCGCAGAATTAGCACTGGAAGTGCAATTTTGTGGATTAAGAAGTGGCTGGCGTTTCATTCGTGACTAATTATAATACACTTCCTGGTCGGTAGATAAGGGAAAGTTTGTATCACGTACTATGACAATGAACGATAATAAATTTTGTTGTTTGGGTATTCTACAAAGTTTCGCCGTTTCGGTGATAAGTGATAAACGAAGGTAAACGATATTTTGATAAGATGAGCTAATGGCAACGCAAATACTTTCTTTAATTATCCCCTGACTTGGAAGGTAAATGGGTTTAAGCTTATCGGGTGACACAGATCGGATATTTGTATTCGCCGTTGTAATGTTACCTGAAATCGGGTTTCGTTGCTGCCATATCCTTACGTGAATTACATGGAGTTCACTATTTCAATTGCTACTTTAAAGGTGTTTATTTCATTTAGGATCTACTTCTTTAACGTCCGAATTGACCAAACGGACATTTTTAATTTTGTTTTATTCTATGCCGTTTGGTTCCTTGTATCTCGTATATTGCATTCAATAAAATGTTTTATAGACTTTATTTCGAGAGAATTGACGACTAGCTATAAATAATATAGTTTCATATCAGTAAACCCCTTTAAAACTTATCTCGTTACTCGTTTCAAATATTGAAAATTTAGTGTATTTGAAAGAATACGTTCTTGGTGATTCTTTTCCTTTCGTAACAGAGTTAGTTATAAGCTGCACGTTTCATGTAATTGAGCTGTATCAATCCGGTAGCCTAGATGTCGAGGATCCAAAACATTGTTCCAGGTAACTGCAACAAATATAACTTTATGACTTCATGCCGGCGAATTTCATTAGTTGCATTAAACCATCCTATAACCTCAGAAACTACCATATTACCTGGTGACACAATGCGGACCAATCAAGGATATTATATTTAGAATTTTATGGCGTCAGCTTTAGTGTCTGTGTTGAACGATATAATATCTTGGCGTAAATGAACGACATCTGTTACACGTATATGGAAGAGACCGTGTTCAATAATTGGAAATTGTGACATTGTAACAATATGAGCACTTTATGTTATATTGTATATACGAATATGGTGTACTTATATGTTGTATATCACTTAATATTTTCACACATTCGTGAAGATGTTTGCCCAACAGGCTTAAAGCCCAATTACAAGGCAATAAATAGATAAATACAAAATTTTTTTATCAAAATTTATCAAAAATAAAAAAGATTGTAACAAGTGTAATGATAATTAGTACAATTTTAAAGCAGAGAATTGGGGCTTTGAATAATAGATTAGTTCCTTAACGATACCTAACAGACATTGAAGTTAACATTAGATAAGAGTTCCCAACAGTACACAACAACAATACTACCATTCTCATAAGTTTATGTAGGAATCGTACACGGTAAGATTTTCAGTTTTAGAAGCTATTTTCAGGATGCGATCGATAGAAAAAAGAAACATTTCTGTGTATGGGACATGACAAAACATTTATTAACATTTCGTGGTAGCTTGTTATTCTCAGACCATTGAACAATAATGTCAATACCTGCCTGAAGCTTTAAAGCATCACCCATATTAGAAACAGAAGGTAAAAAAATAGACAAATAATTTTTTTTTCTATTAAAATCCTATATACTCCTGTATACTTCTGGACATTTTTGATCATAACATTGATCAATGAATAATTTGATTCTAACTTAAATTGCTACAGGTTGAAACTTAACTAAGGATCTATTTACTCACTAGTTCACCTCAGGTTCTGATAATTGAAGTACACTAATCCTTGCGTGTAACTACCGCACAAATACTCTGCTTTTCACTCATTTCACTATACTAGTCGAAGGGTTTAATCCTCTTCAATCTTCTTGTCAAGTTGGTGTTGTCGAGGAGCTGAAGTGCCTCAACATTCACGTGTTGGTGAAGTCGTTGTTCGTGACGTCTTGCGATTTTGGAAATGGTTTGATTAACTGTCTCTATTTCAAGGTCCTTATGCAGGTCACAGTTGCGGAAGTACCAAGGTGCATCAACCATGTCTCTCAGTACTTTGTTTTGTAATCGTTGAATGATTTGGATATTACTTTCGCTATCACAGCCCCAAAGTTGTAGGCCATATGTCCACACTGGTTTTAAAACTTGCTTATAAAGAAGCAATTTATTGTGAATGGATAACTTGGAGTTCCTTCCTAGTAACCAATACATTTTTCTATACTTTAGCTTAAACTCTTCTTTTTTCTTTTTCACATGTGCTTTCCAGCGTAGCCTTGCATCTAGCGTCATGCCCAAGTATTTCGCCGAGTCACCATGTGGTATCTGGGCATCGTTTATTCTGATAGATATATGCTGTTTTAATTTATTGGTGGAGTCTACATGTACAGACTTACTTTCGTTAAGCTTTATACGCCAAGTCCTGGTCCAGGTGTTTACTCTATCCATGAAGGATTGTAGCTTTTCAGCAGCCTCTTCATGATTTTTTCCTATTGCCATGATGGCTGTGTCGTCTGCAAACATTGCAGTGATGTTCTGTTCAAGATTAGGGATGTCTCTAGCGTATAGCAGGTAGAGTACTGGTCCGAGTACGCTACCTTGCGGCACTCCAGCCTGAATTTCCCTTAAATTAGAATAGGCCTCCTCCTGCTTTATTCTAAAATATCTTCCTGAAAGGTATGATTATAACAATTGAGAGTGTTGGCGTGGCAAGGTTTTGTTCAGCTGAAATGAAATAAGCCTTCGTGCCGGACTTTATCGAAGGCCTGGGCTACATCTAGGAATATTGTAGAGCAGACTTTCTTTTCCTCTAAGGACTTTTCAATGTGATTCGTAATTCTGTGTACCTGATCTACTGTTGAATGGCTTTCTCTGAACCCAAACTGATGCGGAGGGATTAGGTTCCTTTCCTCTATTATCGGTTTTAGTCTTTTAAGAAGTAGCTTTTCAAATAATTTCGAAATAACTGGTAACAAGGAAATAGGCCTATATGACGACACTTCTTGAGGTGGCTTTCCTGGTTTTGGTATCATGATTACTTCCGCTATTTTCCACATCGTAGGAACATATCTTAATCTAAATGTAGCGTTAATAAGATAAGTCAGTTTTACTATTGCTTTCTTTGGAAACTGTTTAAGAATTTCTTATGTGATCTGATCAAAACCGGGTGCTTTCTTTGGCCTAATATTCGTTTTGATTTTTTCCAAAACTTCTTTTGGGGTGGTGGGTAGAATCTCGACATCCTCTTGTCTTAGTTCATTCCAATCTTGAAGGTCTTCTCCTGCATTTGGTTGGAAGATCAGTTCGAAATGTTCTGCAAATCTAGCTTCTTTTTCTAGGTTATTCCGGGCCCAACTTTCTGCTTTCCTGATTGGTGGGTTTTGAAGGGTAGGCCGTTTTAGGCGTTTGGTGGCTTTCCACAAAGAGTAGTCAGTTTTACTGTCGTTGCGTAGCGTCTTTGATACGCTGTATTTCTCTCTTTAGTTGCTGGGTTGCGTTGTTCACGGCAATAATAAACAAAATAAACAATAGTGGACGTAGATTAGATCCCCGGGGCACTCTAGAGATGGAAACGTAATTACTACAGTGGAAGCCATAAACATATTTTTTTGGCCCTTGAGATGCGATGTCATCAAACTAAGAGAAGAAGGGGGAAGCGAATACAGCTTCGTGAGTAGCAGTTCGTGATCTCTTGAATATAACATCAACTAGAATTCGATGATCCATAATTTATTGCACTATAAGATTTCAAATGGTAGACCAACACGACAAGAATTTATGCTAGGAGATATATACGAAAGGATGCGGGAGAGAATGACTGCATAAACATTACTGAAATATTGTGGTAAAAGAGTAGATATTGGTTTCCCTAACAATGGTACAATTCTCTAACGTTTCCACAGTTCCAGAAATGTGCAAGTCGACATCCCTAGATTAATAATTTTTTATATAGGAGTAGCTAACGCATAACGTAGATACATTCTACGAATGCATAACGTTCGAAACATTAGTGTAATTTAAACATTTGGGCGTTGCCACACTCATGGCTGGGGGTCTGGGATCCCCAGAATTTGTCCTCCTCCAAATATTTCTCGTGTTTCGTCGGTATACACTAGTTTAAATAAACTGACTTAGAACATATTTAAACATTATTTTCTTGAATTGTTTCAACATCCGTATGTTGTGTCGATGCCAAAAAGAATGTTGATTCAGTCCCACAGCATAAGAGATTCTGACAACGGCCCACTTAACAGCTTAGTTATAATGGTATTAATTAAATTTGTTTTCTGAATGCTTTATTACTTATATCGATACTTTTTGAAGCAGCGTTGATTTATACCGTCCCTGTTGATATCAGTTACCTTGTGAAGACATTCCACACCAGATGTTGAATTTCATCGCGAACAATATCAAGTTATCGCGCTATGAACGTAATGCGATCGCTGTAGAGATAGCTATGTAGATATCTGTTACTAATTTATTCGTACTACTCAGTCAGTGTGTGTCTTAGATACCCAACGGCACGTAAAGGAAAACACGGGAACCTCACCTTCGCAACGGTATATCTGCGACAGATTTCAGCATCCCTAACAGCCGGGAGTTACCACACAGACGTAATGGCGGGATTCCGGCGTAGTTTGCAATGCGGTAGCTGCAAACGGTAACCGGCTTTTCATCGCGGATCTGTAGCGCACAGTAGATAATAATCATGATAATGGAAGCGGCGGGAGGCGAATCGTAAATGAGCTCTTCTCGGATTATTGCTTTGCGCCGTTTTTAGTCGGCCTCCTCGCGTTATAGGAACGAACGCACGTATTCGTATGAATTTAGTTAATGAACTGTTAACACGACCTTTTTTGGGAAGGTTGAGAAACGGGTTTCGGAAGATTTAGTTCTGGCGTTTACCGGCGCTATTACCATTATTGGGATTAGGAAAAGCGTAGATGTAGAAACAATATGCATTAAGTGTTTAAATTTTAAACGTAGTACATGTAAATATTTTCTGCTTTAAAATATTCAACCCGCCATAACTTTGCAAAGATCTACGGAAATTATAAGGCCTGAAGAAAACTTTTATTCAGGCTTTGCAATTACTTAAATAGTAAAAATACGTTATGGTGTAGAAGAATAAATAAGCGTTGTACAAGATTCACCTTCACACGGTTGCATCTACGTGTTACAAAAATTTGTAATCGTAACCAAAAGAAACCTCCTTGCAGTCATATAATTGCATTACGTGCTATAATGAGAGAACTTAAGCTTAACAATTTCTTCGTTTCGCAAAGTACAATTTAAGAAAATCAAAATTCAAATTGCTGCTTTGATCAAGCTTGTCGGTCAAATAGAATAAACAAGGAGATTACATTTTTCTGACTACGTTGCGTATTTTTTGTAACCTTCACAAACATGCACCCTAAACACTGAAGCAAGCCATGAAGTTCTTTTTTCTGATGTTTCATTCCCAACAACTTGAATTTCCTGATGGATCTAGTTCTGGTGAATATTATTCTAGTACCTGTTCAGTTTGTAGTGGAACAGGTTTGTTTGAATCTTCCAGTAAGAACACATGGCCAGGGATTTCATTTGCGTTGATTAATTAGAAGGAAAATATTCAAAATTCGGTGGATGCCACCGGCCAGCAGAACAATATAATTATCGATCAGTAGATTTCCAATATCTTTCAATGTAAACGCAAATATTTTGCAATACAAGAGAGAAACTGTACCAAAATAACTGTATAAAGAAGAAAGCTTTATGCAAGTAATTAAACATTTTATCAAAACCATAGGTTCTAACAGTAGATGCCAACGGTACACAGAAAACTCTTAAAATGTCTGTGAATACCCAGAATATCCCCTACATTTTCAATTAGTTCTTTGCCAGTTAGTATTATCACTCTTGCGTAAGACTTCTTCATAAGAGTTGAGATCTGAGTACGAGAGATGCTCCAAAAGCCTAACTCTAGAGGTCTACAAGATTTAGAATTTTCTGGTGTGCCAAATTCAACATATTTTACTATATAATAATACTAGTGCATTCTATAACATTTGTATTTATGTTCTAGGTAAGTGGCTTTCGTCCAATAGCTGGTAGCGCTGTTCGTCTTATATTCTTGAAGAATTTTAGTCAAAATTAGTAAGTAAAACAACAGAATTTTAAAATTCAGAACAGCTTTAACTGTGCGAAATTATTTATGCACTTTTATACACTCTACGGTGTTAAGATTACAGTTCTTATTGTAGATTTTAGATCATAAAAAGAAAAACTTAGCCAATGCTTGATATTTTTTGCCACATTTCGCCTTCGTTTTAAGTTAATCTTGAAGCATTTCAAAAGTATTTTACCGCCTCATTTGGTGTCTTCATTGTATTGTCCCTCTTTTTTTCTTGCTTCAATCTTGTTTGTTGAAGTCTGTTTTTTTAGTTGACACGTTTCTAACCATTTCAGAGTTGTTACAATTGCTCTCGGATAACGTCGTTATGAATTTTATCTTTTCTAGTGATTCCTTTGACAGTTCTTAATAAATTATTTGCTCAGAGGTGTTTTATATGAAATGAAGTCTAGTAGGGCTTTAAATCTTCGATTTTTATAACTTGTACAACTGTTTCCTTTGAATATGCATTCTCAAAGCATTCAGTAGTACTTGGGCAACGGTTTTGAGTAATTGTCTTTCCTAATGTAACAGTTATAGAGGGTACTCGAAAAAATTTCATGCCTCAACGTGATGTGAAAGATAGTCTGGTAATACAATTGCGTATGAATTGAAAACTACTTCTGAAAATTTCAACACAGTCGAAACAGTGGACTGCGAAAAATGCGAAGGATGTTCCACCAGTCGCAAAAGTGATGCCAACTGTTTCTTAGGGTGCTCGATTGTATTACTCGACTACTTTTAACAAGGAAAAAAGCAACAATGGGGGCATCTTACGCATCACAACTGAGAATCTGAAGAGTGAAATTGCGCAGAAACGACCGCCTTTAAAGAAAAAAAGAAGAAGGAAAAGAAGTGAAGTTAATACACCGTTTCATACTTCAGCGGTCGGTAAAAATTTACGAATTGGAGTTCTAATTGGTAGACTATCCATCCTATTTACCAGTGTCAGGGATAGACATTTTCATCGAGTGAGAAGGCCATGGCATTTGTAAACGTTTACTTTGCAGAATTAATTGCCAGCTGCTATTTGAACAATTGCAAGAGATAAGAGCAGCGTTGGGAAAAGTGTAGACTTGAGGAATAAAACTGAATTTGAAAAGAAATACTTGTTTCTATGTTAGAATTAGAACTTTTCAGACCATCCTCGTATAATAACTAACCTAAACTAAATAAGTGAATGTACTAATGAAGTCTTGGATGGCAGTCCACCAGATACGACAATTTCCAATTCAAGAAGACTAGACATGAATCAATCCAGATCCAATAGAAAACCTTTCCCATTAGTAGCAATTACAGTTTCAAATTTACCTCTGACTAGAATATTCCTTAATATCTGCCCAGAAAAGAAACAGTGGTGAACAATGGCTTGAAATGCGTAGTGCTAATCGTACTTTTGCTTTTTACGTGCAGCTGAAATTAACCACAACTACATCCCATTGCTTCTCCGCAAGTGAAGCTATTATAAACCACAAAACACAACCATTGTATTTTAGTTAACTTCCTTCCCGTGTTTATTATTCCGCTACATTTATTTCATCCGCCGGTGAAACTTTTCTAATCTGCAAATAAGTAATGCAAACTGAATAACTAAAACAAGACCATTACGTAGGTACATATGATAAAATTCATTAAAAACTTTCGCCGTTGATACACGAAGGCACACGGTGCAAGGGCAATTTTACACGCTATCTTTACAAAGAGGAGTGCCATAAATTTAAAATTTCGCGCATACTACATATACGCGATGGCATGGCGATGCTGGGTTGGCCTTACAAGCATTATACGCTTTCATAATTTATGCAAGAAAAAATAAATATATATAACTCGCTGAACAACCGACTGCATTATCTCGTTCCGCCAATGTATGTCGACGACAATGGACGGAAACTAGAAGTTTGCCAGGAAGTGAAAAAGTTTTAGTGGAATAATTTCAGGCGAGTCACCTTAAACCACCGGTTATTATCATTCCAAACTTTCAGATAGCTAATATACATTAATAATGCAAGGTGGAAAGTAATCTTGAGCGATATACGTAGTACAAACAAAATAAGTCGGTTGTATGTATATTACTTACGAATCAGTGGGAAGTTTTCTTTTTTTTTCAAAGCCAAAATTTCCATCAAGAGAAAGCTATTAAATATATTATTTATTCATAGGCTCGAAAAGCTCGACTTTTAGTTAATATCCAGCGGTATCGCAGATCGTATGTTCGTTCACATTGCCACAAATGAAAGATTGGGTTTCTAGCGTTTCGAGTTTTTTTTTTATTATTAAACCCGCCGAATTTAATTTGAATTTTGAGTCTAGAAATAAATCATCAAATCAAGAGAATGGGTGAAAATTACCTGAAAAAGAGAAGACAAGACTCTCTTTCTACCTCTTATAATGCAAATAATATTATACTTTTGGTTGAATTTGATTCCCTGAAGATAACTGCGGAGAATCACATTGAAAATCTCTCGCAACTTTTCTACTACCTATAATTGTTGTAATTTTACACCTTGGAGGTAAAATCTTCCCAAATACAGATAGGGGAACGCGGGACAAAACGGGCTATTTAAGCTAATTTTAAGACAACTAAATAATTATTGAAATAGTTTGGTTTCTCTTAAAACTATTTATTAAATTGTTAAAAGTTGAGATTTTCTTATGTATACATTTCATCATGTTCATGTACATCATCTTGTTCCATGGCGGAGCCAAATGGGGGTAAGGAGGTACATATCTTCTTTCATTAGTAATGACACCTGAGCTATTTATTAATGTGACAAAAGTAATTTAATTGAAAAGAAATAAGGATTTGGACGCCTGTACACGAATTGTCTGCTCGCTGACTACAACCTGCCCACCGAATCCAGCGTTTTGCGAAATAGTCAGCACAGTATCTTCGCCTTCCTCGGCGACACTATCGGTGGACTCTCCTGCTTTCTTTCGTGTTTTGTCTTGGGCAGTATTTGTAAATATCTTCAGCCTGGGATTTAAACATCTTCCTCTTTACCTGAGAATTTCTGAAGGGGTTATTTTGTGCTTCAATCAATTTTGCTTTGTATTAGGATTCAGTCAAAACAGCGGTATTTTCACAAGACTTCCGTTTGTTTTGCTGATCCTCTTTTGGGGTAGGTGAAATCACGTGGGAGCTAAGAAGATACCTTTGGATTTTCATCACATTAGAAAGTGAACAAACCATATGTCGAATGCAAGTTTTTTGAAACCTAATCATTTCTATTTTACGAAGTGGTGCATTGCAAGTGGCATTAGAAATGCCACAACTGTGGAGGTTCTGCAGCGTTGCCAGTATCGGATTTGTTTGCGGCGTAAAGTTCGCATCCATAAATACATTCCTGTCAACTGCTCATTTTCGAAAGCCGTTTACTGCATTGCTTATTGTTACTGCTGAAATATATGTTTGACCAAACAATTATATGGGCCCGGCTCTTTCTGAAGGTTATCGGATCCATATCCGAACCTCATTTTCAAAGTACTTACTTAATAAATTCATGAAAGACAAATCAAGTGGCTGCAAACGATGTGGGCAGCGGGGAGGCTAGTGCCAGGTCTATCACCTGTATATTTTTAGCATGATCCTTGTGTCCATCAAGGAATAAAGTATGCTCTTCTCTTTTGATGCTCCTGTGAACTCTACGAACTTGTGGAACCAAGCAGAAAAAGGTTCCTCCGTGACTCATTCACAGCTGAACCTGACGGAGTCCCAGTTTCAGATTCTTGCTAGTTTCGTTTTCTTGAAAACATCAGTGTAGGTGAAATGTAGACGTCGAGCATGATGTATCACCTCCGGAAAGTACATTTTTAGCTTCCTTCCAGAGCCTCTTCCCAAGAGTATTACCGAGAGCTACATGAGTTCACGGAAATCACTTCTCAGTGGTAGTTTCTATAATTGATATTCATAAAAAATTTAATGTTGGACTCACTGAAAGGCACCTACTTGAAAATTATCTGTCGCATGCTTCCTATGTGGTGTTTACTATTGAAGACGATTTAATGTAAGGGCTCAGCTTCAAAGAGCCCACCAACTAATCAGAGCATTTGCTTGGCGTGCTAATACTTCATAGGTTTCACTACGAGACGTGGTTTCGCAAAAAATTATGTGAACTACCAAATAAAACGAGTCAATTTATACAATGTGTCAAGTAATACAAGATATTGAAACAGTTTACAAGAACTGAACAGCCTTTACAAGCCCAGTTCAAAACAAATGGCAGTAAAACATTCTAGGTTCAAATCTCGTGATGTAATATCCCGAAGATTTTCCTTCTTTCACATTTCTTTTCATATACCGCTATGAATTTGCATGCATCGGTGCCATATGCCACATACGGTGAAAATAGATTTAGAAAATCGACCCTGTTTCGTCTACAGATTGTAAAAAGGCAAAACGGAGCACAATAAATTCGTATGCACATACACGTATATTCTAAAGTTCGCATTTACTGAAGTATCGATCGCCATAATTCAAACAAATTGCCTTCTGGTATAAGCGCAGAACTCCTATTTTAGATTACCGAAATAATTTATTCAAATTACTATCTGGGACGACATAAACAAATGTTTGGTAAACTCACGACACTATATACAGCTTATACCGTCGTTATAGTTATTACATATCTTCGGAGCCAATTTAAAGGATTTTCCTGTATTTGTCCGAAGTACCAGGAACCGAATTGTATATTTTAATCGAACCGGAAAATAATATTTTTCGGGATATAGATGTATTGTAACGCAATAGTGTCTTAATATCTTACAAAGCTTCTTCTGAATAGCGAGCCTGACGATCACCAGTGCATAGAGCGTCAAAATTTGCTCCATGAAATCCTTCTGAATCTTACACCTTTTCACCTACACTTGCTCCCCGGCGACGAGGTTCTGTCTATCTTCGTACATGTTGTGCGCTATAGCAGGAATCTGGCATTGCAAACCTTTAATTGAACGAGTTTGTAATCTGGGTAGACATGCGACCGTTTCTCAGGCAGAAATATTTGCTGTCGATAGGCGTGTCTGTAAATTCTTCAGTAGATGTGTTAGACACAGGTCGATACAAATTTTTTCTGATAATAACGCGCTCCCGAATGAAGAAATATTTCTTTCGCATTCATAGCTGAATGAAGAAACAATTGGGTAACAAAGTTGTCATCACGTGGGTATCGTGACACGCGAGTATTGATAATTTTTCAAATTTTCTTACCAATTAATCGTAATAGGAAATCCCGACGCAGTGGAACTTAGTACACTACAGAAAGTTGGCAAATCTGCTCTAAATACCAGACTGTAATTCGAGATAGCTAAAAATGAATTTTCTTACTCTTTAACACATTTACCTAAAAGTTCTTTAATAGTCTGTATTGCTTGCTCTATAATACCATTTAGTGCGTGAATAATAAAAGCTGATTCCATACCTGTATACAACATTTTTAAAATTCCTGGTAAATTAAGCAACTCAGAAGGAAAACTACCTAACCCACCCTCGCAGAATTTAATGAAACTTAAATGGTTTGTAGACTTTATTGGACCATGTAAATGGGCTGTTTGGGACGTTTAGAATCTTTAAAGGACTATTAAAATTCACTAAACTTAATGGATGTAAGTTGTTTAAAATAAGTGAAATCCTAGCGTCGATTATATAGATGGGAAAAGATTGTGTAAGAGGGGGGTTAGTTATTGACAATTTCGAAGTATGTATTTAATAAGTTCGCAGCTAGTTTAATTATGAATTTAAATCTTCATTATTTGAGTTTACAACGATGGCCGCCTAGAAGTAAACGAAGAAGTGCAGTCAGCAACAGGATTTATGTATGCCAATGTTGAAATAATAAACTCAGACTTATTTCAAATTTTTTGCTTCGAATGGTAGGTCAAACTAAATATAATCACCACAAAGACACCGCACAAATAGAGGTGGCGGTTAAATTCCGGCTATTTTTTAAATTAATAATGTTTCTTTATGTAACAATTACTATTTGAACCTTTTAATCTACAGAATCTTCAGTGCTGTTCATAGAAAATTAAGTGGATATTTCATATGCACGTCTGCATATTTCCGAAAAAATCAAATAAGTAAACAGCTAACAAATAGTGAGCTATATCCATGATTTACGATTCAATTTGAAGAATACAAGAGAGTCACACAGACGACGCGGTATGTGTAACAAATTGAAACTGAGAAGTGCAATAAAACGTAGAACGTTCGTAGAACAGATTCTTATAAGGGGATCTAATTAACTCTACACGGCTCCCCGTCAGTCGTAAAAGCTGAGGAACGTACTCACACCTACGTCAGGTAAATAGAAAAAGAGACGCCTATAAGTAAGTAGTTTTTCTCGCCTTTTATCTTTTTGCAAAGAGAGATTAGGTAATTTAAAATGGAAGATTTGCGATCGTCTCCGAACGAAGCGGTTTACTTTTTCATTAAGGCGCGAATAGCGCGTTTTCGGGAAGGATAGGGGATAGGCTTCAGGATTAGACACGCGCGTGTTCCTTCTATACCCGGTGTCTACCACTAACCAGATCGATACAACCTCTGCTAGCGTTTGGTTAAATCATTATCGACCCTGGAAATTCTATCTAGTGTTACTTTTCGTAAGCGCTACGATCCGATCCGTAAATGCAAATTTTGTTTGTGCTTTTCTTAGGCGATGACAAATTGGTTTTAAATAAATCTGCATTTAAGAAGTAATTTGAAATTCACTCAACTGAGTAGCGAGTTTGATTTTATTTGAACTAGTACTACCATTGGAGTTATTTTCAAATTGCCCAATTGTTTAGAAAGAGATTTTGCTGATGACCTTATTGGTGTAGTACAGGAAAAATGAGTATTCTTTTGTCGTCCTCGCTTGGACATTATCACAACTTCTGATTAATTAGGAAGATGTTTAGAGAAAGTTAACAAAGGGGAATGTATTGAAATACTTTGCTTTGACTATAAACAGAACGTTTTCCCCCCCAAACATTAAAAGGCACTAGGTATTCTTAACCAGAAAATATTGAAAAACGGTCCTAGCGAAGTACTGTCTGCATTAAGACTTTCCTGGGTCACCAGTGGTTACAGGGGGAAAGATCACAATCGTCATATGCTGAAGTATAAGTACGTAGTTGAATCACCATCATATAGAAATATTATCATTGCCAAGTTTATAGTAATCGAATTTAGAGGAAATATGGTTAAAGATTTTGTTAATACATTGGCCAAGCCATTTTTAACCCAATTTATGCTAGTAAAGTAAAATTTTCAGTAACTAAGTGCAAGTTTTTTAAATGTAATCTTGACTTAAAATATTGTATGCTAGCCAGCTAATTCTTGCACCAAGCATGAATATTTCTTTACTTACGTTCAAAATATTTCTTTACTTACGAAAATGGCTATGTATCCTCTAAAGTTACAATATTCTAGATCCCCCTTCTAAATAAAGTATGAGTTATTAATTTAAAATACGTTTTATTCAAATTTCCTCAAAAAACTGTTTTGTTTCCAATTGAAACTGAGGCCCTTCTGTATTCATTTTTAACATAGTTACGTTACCCTAAAATCACATAAATACGGTTGCTGATATCCCAAAGAGTTTTTGGATCATCAGGTTCATGTTTGGATGCTCTAATATTCTCAATTTTCGGTTACTTCTCTACATTTTTTGCTTGATTAGCATTTGCTAACTACCGTCAGATTGAGATCTATTCGTCACATCGAAGATACTCTAAAAAGTTTCCAACCTAACACAGTTATTTTTTTTTATTCAACGTATTCGCTTTT
This sequence comes from Marronus borbonicus, assembly GCA_902655005.2. Classification (NCBI taxonomy): domain Eukaryota; kingdom Metazoa; phylum Arthropoda; class Insecta; order Coleoptera; family Scarabaeidae; genus Marronus; species Marronus borbonicus. Next base: position 5,674,298 of record LR737397.1, read on the forward strand.
CTCAGCGATGCTCCCATCTCTTTAATGCATCGTCTTGGTGGAATAACATTTTCTCTTTCTTCAAACGCGGATGTCTTTCGGCAATTTTTGCCTTCAGCTGCTCAAGTTAGCTTTTCGTTATCGTTTTTCTTTTTTCAAGATAGTCGATTAACACAATTCCATGACTATCCCAAAAAATCATCATCAAGACTTTCAGTCGGTGGAACGGTTTTCCCCTTTCTCGAAGCTGATTCACTCTTTGCAGTCTGTTGTTTCAACGGTGTCTTGATAGATGCGTTTTTGATCCTGAGTGAGCAAGCGGTACACCCAACGCGTAGTTAATTCTTTCATCCCTAAATCTTCAGTCAGTACGTGGTAAACATGCTTTTTCGAAATCCCCACTCTATTCGACGGTCGTCTAATACTATGAATTCTTTGGATGTTGCAGTTTTTTGGTCGTCCAGAACGTTCATCGTAAAGCAAGCTAGTATGACCATGTTTAAATTGCTGCCTAAAATAAAAGTTTCCCTTGTATCCGCCTAATAATTGGTTTTCCAAGATAAAAAAAGGATCAGAATTTGAAAGCGAAGAACTGAAAGGATTAATCCAAAATATATGGACTACTTCTTTTCGTACTTCTGCTTCATAAAATCTTTCCTGACTCGACGACTAAGGTCTACAAAATAATTTAGTTTCCTTGCAGACACAAATACATTTGCACATGTGCCATGACTCATTAGATACTTGCTTTGTGGTTAGCACGGAGCCTATTCCAACATAATTATCTTGTACACGCATGGTACGCTTACAAACGCGTAATCCTACAATAGTCAATAATGGTGTCCTTATTAGATCACCGCAGCCTAGCTAAATATAGCTAGTCTATACTTGGTTTAGTGCGGTGCGCGTCCTAGTTAGTGACGCTTAACACGACTACCAGATTTGCGTAGCCGACTAGGGATCCCATCAACGCGACACACGAAATAGATAAACCGGATCGACAACGCAAGCGGCTCCCTTTATCTACGTAATGCCTAACGAACTACACCGTCGTTTGGTGTGGTGGTAACTGAAGGTGCGTGATCGATAGTCGTTGTGCATGTATTGGAGGGTTGATGTCACTAATTAACTTTTGTCAAGGACTGTATTGTATCAGATAAAGGATAATTAAGGATGATTGTGAGGAAGATGAAAAAAAAATTGATTTTTACCTTGTTGCATTTTAAACAGCAAGTAAGAGAAAACACATTTGTTAAATTTTGCTATTAAATTATACTAAATCATTTGCTCGTACTGATTATTTTGATATTCGGTGGTCCTGGAGTAATGGTTGAAAAATTCAAGCAGAGAAGCAGGTACTTAAACAATCCAATTTTTCGGTTAATAGGTATCCTTAAAGGATCTATACTGTTATGTACCATGAAGCGATTTCACGAGTAACTTTTGCAAAATTTAGAATATTTATACTGCTGAAGAAGCAATTATCGGAAAGTATTCGAAAGGATACAAATACATCCCGAGATTTTGGTAAACGAATAAGAAAAACGTCTCAGAATGTGTTTATATTCACCTGCTTCGTTGCACTTCATAACTAATTACTTCAAAATATGTTTCGAGCAAACAATGTTCATCACAAGATATAAACTTAACTTAACTTTAAGATACTAATACCCTAGCAGCACAGTTGGTTGGGTGGCGGCGGCCTTCAGTTGGTACAGCATCGTCCGTTAAGCGGTGATCGACAGTCGGAAAATGGTAATCATAACGCTTGGCAGTAAACAGTTGCGTGACATAAGCAAGTCTATGTTGCATCAATTCAGTTGGTAGGTTGAAGATCAGGCAGTACACATAACGTCAAGGTCGACAGATTGCAGTAAGCCAATTTTCAGCGAATGCTCGTTAAAGAAGTAGGTTTGCCAAAAGGTTCTGTGAGTTGAGTAACGACACCTTTATTAATATTTCTGACAATGCACACAGGATGCTAATGTGCTCCAGATCACTATAAGTTTGTGGATATTCTTAAAATCGAATAAATATTGTAATAGAGCTTTTCCAGCATATAGGGAAGACGCAGTTGACTATATAAAAGTTAATTATTACGTAACACAGGGCAGTAAGTAAGGACATCATAGTATGATCATCCTCTTGTTATTTCGGTCAAAACCCTGTGACGACCTTCTTGTTGACCTCTGTAGTTGTACGTAACTCAAAGGAAACGCTAGACGGGAAAAACAAATTACTACTACAGAAACTTATTAAATCAATGGACGGGTCGTCGGGATGACAGAGATCTTCCGAAATACACGCTTTTCATTTTTAATAAATATTTAAGTCCCGCTCAAAACGAAACTGTGAGTGAACTTTCTTCACCTGCCTAATGGTCGCAGTTGTATAATTACGCAATTACTTGTAGTAGTCAAACGCAGACCCACTGGCGGTATCTTTTTCGCGTCTAAATACAGCATACTATCAGTGATGGAAGGTAAAACGTTAAGGTTTGCACATTAAAAGAGATACCGCGTGGTCTTGAAAAAAAAAATTAAAATTCCTTCGCATTTACACTCAAAGGTTACCTCAGTATAAACACAAAATTAAAATAAACATCCAAAACTCCTCTTTTTTTACTCTTTTTCTACTCCTGTATTTAAAATGTACTAGTTTCATTATCTTACGCTATCATCAACTAGATTCAACTAGATTCTAGATCAACTAGATAGAGAAAATACGAAAAAATGTTTAGTTTTAACTTCATTCTGAATGAAGAGCTTTTATTTTTATTTTAGAAGTATTTTAATTTAATTATTTCTTCGATTTTGGTTATTACCAAATATTCTTTCGAGGTTTATTCATTATTGGAAAGTCTGACATGAATTATTTTGTTTAAAAAGGTTATTTTTACATTCTGTCAGAAGTATTTTGAATTTTATTTAATTCAAGTACGGCTCAAGAAGTTTTTTTTTGTTTCATTTTCCTTATTTCAATATTTTATGATATATTACATGAGCTTTCACAATTTCTAAACCACTTCCCACCAAAAACCAGAAGAAACTTGCTCCATAGTAGAAATGGAGCTTGAAAAAGTGGCATTGGAATAAGGATGAAGTCGCAAGTCATAGTGAAATGCACCAAAAGCTTTGGGAGAATCCTTGCAACAGATTGGGGTAAATAACTCTCATCTTTTTTTGTCTTCAATAACCCTTCCAAATCTTTAATATACCAATAAACCTAGAACGATTAGGGCAGAATATCCTTCTTCGCAGAGAGACCAAAAACCCACAATGCATCTATCTAAAGTAAACGAAGAAGCTCGACCTAAAAAGTATCATAACGAGAGGTCAATCCTTAGTCTCAGAAACAAACAATGTTAACTGACACTGCTCGGAAGAGGTTTGGGCATGACAGAACCTTGTTTTCTTGCTGAAAACGATCTTAACCAATCACCCCTAGTAAGAAGGAACAAAGCTACATTTTTGTTGATTTTTGGTTTTTTCATTCGGAGTGCCTAATGATGGCAACGGAGCAATGCTCCATTTTATGGTAACGTTATAACGAATATAATATCTGTGCTATTGCTTTATTTTTGAAACATAATTAAAATCCATCTCACCTACTGCCCCACCTCTCCCTACTTCAACGTGTTTAATCTAGTGTTAAATTTAATTATGATTCCTCGAAATTGTATCTTGAAAAAAAGTTGCTTTTTTGCCATGTTAACAATTGAAACAGAAATTGCTGTATCCTAAGATTTAATATAATTTAATAATTATATTTTATAACCCAGAAATTCCTTTCAAAAATAAAGCTTTCAATTCACAAAAGTAACATCAATCAAATCCTGACCATGTTTAATAACCAAGAAATTTCAACAGCCGCCTAGATATCACCGCGGTAAAACCCCAAAGTAACAAAACCAAGATTTCAAGCCCGCAGTTTTCTACGACATTAATTTTTCAGTGGGGAGACCTGTAAACATCCTTTCCATTTTCTCCGCGGTTATATTCCTTAAGACAATCGAAAACAACATCGCCTAAATTGACTTGTTGACTTCCACCGCTCGCCCGGCCCTCCTCCTACTCCAATTCCCCCAACACCGAAATTTCACGAATTAATTACGCCAGATTGTCGGTACGACAACCGGATCATTAATTATAAATATTTTGAATGTTGGCCGAAGCCTCGGGGGAGACCGAATTCTTCGATTTATTAACGACTGATTAATTGACGTTCGGGTTTAGATAAATGGATTGAATTGATGGTCGGATGGAAGTAAATATGACGTAATGATTCAATTACGGATGGTGGCCGATGCTTAATTGTTTATTCCACTCATTGAGGCAAATACAGCACGTTCGGAATGGAACTTGATAATTTAAATATTAGCGTTGCCTTGATCGTGTATTTTGTATGGCGTTACGTGTTTTAATTAATGGCGTAGAAATATTTACAATTCACAACCATAAATATTGCGCGTGCAAACATGTTCGGCAATGTACACTTTGTTAATATTAAAAGGATTCACCTGCGATATTTTTATTAAAATGGAGTGTATGGGAAGGAACAATTGTTTTTTGGAATTCGTGGATTTTCATTATCAACCGTACGACCGAATTATGTGAGAAAACATCTTTATTAGTGCCTTGCTGTATCCCTATTCTAAAGAATAACTACAAGTGCCTACTTTTGCCTATCTCCCGTAGAACTGAAAGATGTATAATACCTGAAACTAGAAAAAAAGAATCCTAATAAATCCATTAGCACGGAATGGTTAAAAGGCCCTGCTTCTCAGCTTAAAAATTTTCTCTTCTTTTTCAAATAGTTATATAACGCACTAATAATCATTCCGTCTACATCAAGTAATTCGGAAAGAACTTTTACTGTAGCATGTCTTTTCATCACAAAAATTCAATTATCTTCAAGTAACAGCGCGCCATTGACAACTTCGTTTTTTTTTTAATTTATAAACACTTCATATTTTATTTAAATTAATATGAATTTATTTCTGCTTAGTTAAAAATGAATTATTCATTATTTTTATATTCAAGTACTTCGGATTAAAAAATGATCTTTTTTTATGTTATATCGTTTTAAGAATTCGTCGAGATATTCTGCGGTTTCTAGGATAGATATGCTAGGGAAGAGTGAACAAACATCAAACCTCTCCATCTTATAATTTCTACATCGATTATTTGCCTTTACCTAAAATGCAATATTCACCTTATAATTCATATTTCTTGTAAATTTATCAGAAAATTACGATAATGTCTAGAAGACACCGAATTGTAAACAGGATGGAAGGTAAATCCCAGAATTTCATATATCAGAGGTGGAGTAGTAGTGGAAGTTTAAAGGGGCTAAAAGGAGATAAACGTCAATATTTCATGCATTTTTAAAAAATTTCGTAATTTTGATAAACACCGATGCATCATGTAAAGAATTTCGGTTTCCGGGTTGAAACCGCGTCGTAATTGCATGACAATGCCGACGTTTCGCTCTCAATTGTATGGAGCTTCTTCTGAGCTGCTGTACGAAGAATGATTCTTCTTCGTACAGCAGCGGCGCAACATGCAGCAGCCCAGAAAAAGCTCCATACAATTGAAAGCGAAACGTGGGCATTCTTATGCAATTGCGACGCAGTTTCAACCCGGAAACCCCAAATTCTTTAAAAGAAAACAACGACCGCGGAAGTCTACAGCACCATCGATGCATCATTTTTCTTCTCATGTAAATAATCAACGTGGATCGCTTTAGAATCGACACAGCATTTGCATATACACAGGGTCATTCACAACGATGGTATATTAGATGTATTCCTGAAAGCAGGATTATTTTTCTGAAATTTTTCCTGGTCATACTCTTGATTACACAGGAAAAAATGTCAAATTGTGAATCAATAGCTAAGAGTGACAATGTTGATGTATTTTGTTTACTGTTGTCATTGTAACCAAACTACTAAGTATTCACACCTGAAACCAGCTCACTTTCATAGGCCATGCATTGCTATACAAAAACGTTAGGGACATAAATTTTCGGTGGATGCCAAAAAATATATGGTGCTATTTAAAAAAATTACGTTTCTGGTGTTTGAATTTGGTAAAGTTTGGTGTAGATTTGGTGCTCAATGCTCAACACCCTGTATGTTTCAAAGGGGAGTACTAACATCATGTCTAGGTAAAGGCAAGTAATCTTACAAAAATTTGCTGGAACTTTTTTATTTACCTGCATTACGGATTTTTGAAGGAGATAGATTATGCAAACTTAGCCAATTGGGGATAAAATAAAAAATAAATCTGTTATGTATGGTTTACTTCTAGAAGGGCAAATTAAAAGCATAATAATATGCAGAATGTCCTATTTAAAATAACAAGCAGGTGCCTGGTTCGCTAGTAATCAATCACCCTAGTCTATGCGGTCTATTATGGCATCATTAGCCTTCCTACTATTTATACAATAGGCGTAATTTTAGAACCTCAGAAGCTCGAGACACTGTATGCTTGTTTTTATTATAGCAAAGGAGAATAGTTAGTGTCGTATATTGAAACGATACTTTCCTATTCAAAACAGGCTTAAAAAAAGACTTGTATCTTTGTCGTGTCACTGACGAAAAAAAAATAGGAGAAATAAAGAATTTGTTGGTAATCAAGTTTCGAACCTCTAGATAATGGTACTTGTAATACTCTCTTTAGTAGCAAATGGCATAAAGTTAGAATTGATTGATGATCGTTCCAAAATGATATTTTTAAAAACTCTTGATCGAGTTTATTACGATGGACCATGTATTTCGCTCCATAATATTTCAATGTTTCCGAAGAAGTTTGCAGTATGGTCTATAGCCTACAGGAACAATCTTAAAATTCTGTTGTTCAGTACATTATCTTCTTTAGTTTTTGACGACTTCAAAAATATTGCTGCTGTACTTCTGATAGTCAATAACTAGATGAAAATTTAAACGCAAAAGGAAGGAACAGTTATAAAATGCTACAAAGGACTACTAGCTTACTTTCTTTTAAAAAACCGAACGCTTTGTTAGCACTCTCTAGTGTATTGTTAAGAATGCTGATTTCAATTTATTTTTTCTGTAGGCAACACGGCATATCTACCGCATACTTAGTCAGTATTTAACATATGTTAAGGGTCATTCGCATTGTCGCTCAGCTATAGCCTACATATAAATTTAAAAATTAGATTCTTAATATTTTCTTTTTACTAATGTTTTTCTTCTAAAAAACACAAACAGTATACGCATCACCATTTTCATAGAATCTAGTGATCAATACTCTTAATGTCGCCCGTAATAATTGAGATAAGGGGTCAAATCCTAGGGACTTATTCTGTAAGGACCAAAAGTGTTGGTTTTCAGAGTGTCGTGTCAGAAAAGTAATTGACAATTTTCCGTCTCAATACGACACTGTGAAAAGCAATATGTCGATCGTTACAGAATACCTCCCAGGACCTCTATTCTCCAATATAGGAGAACTATTACATCATGAAAATAGCGGGCGTGGCTCTTATGACGAAAATGTTCCCTTCTTCTAAACCTGAGAGAACTTGGTTCTCTCGGAAATTTCTAGGAAAATGTAAAATATTAAGAGAAGCACATCGTCGTTGTATTTTCTAAATTTAAGGAAAAAGACGTGCATATCAAAGATGAATTATAACGAAATGCTGCAGTAAATTGTAATAAAGAAAGATCTGTCTTACCGTCCTCCCTAACATTGTAGAATTGTTCCTCTCTGACGAAAAATTAAAATTAAACTCGATAGCTTAGAGCAATTTAAAAGAGAGTTTTGTCGACTCCTTTAGTTCAGTTTTGATTGCATTCCCAAATAGATTTTGCTGTATCCAAAACAATGTAATCAGCACTCGTTTTCGGATTTAAAGTATTATTAAAAGAAGTTTAAAGCCACTTAAAAAATAAAGAAGAGCAAAAGATGAATCCAAGAAGATAGAAAAATGAATTGAAGAGGATCTGTCATCAGAGGTTTAATTAAAAACGGAAAAAGATTTTAACGGAGGCTTTAGGAGAGGGCTTACAGCTACAAGGAGTTTTTCAAAATTTATTGTAAGTGGATTACAGAAATTACAACGAACTTGTAGTTATTCTCAATTTTATACTTCACTGTAACGTTTCACTGTATTTATGGTAGATCAGGTTCAAGTAAGCGGTTCCAAACAGATTTTCATGCTTTATTCACACATGTTTCTGGAACTAAAAGGTATAACACGATTGCATTCACAATAATCAGTTATATTTAATTACTTTTTATTACAGCAGACACAGTAAAAGTACTACCTTATTTTAAAGCTCCATCACAGCTCAACATATTTACTTTCAACTTTTACTGTAGTGGAATTTCACACTGTATTAAATACTGGAACAATTATTGCCACTTTTACAAACACTAATTTATAACAATCCAAATATCATCAAGCTCAAAATGAGCTCCATAAATCTGACTTTCGAATCTCAAATTATCCCCTTCTTTTCCGTCCTATTATTGAGTCTGAAAAGAAATCGTATAACATTGTACTACTTGATTGTACCACGACAAGAAACAAAGGGCGAAAAACAAGATAATTTTATAAGGCTAATAAGAAACATAACTTACCCTTTAAATTCGTCCTCTCGGTCCTCAATAGACGTGGGTTTTCGCATTAGGTTTCGAGCCTGGACCCAAGGGAACGCGCAAACTTTTTCACTTACTTTCTTTCGCCTATCTTCCCCCGGTAGAACCCAATACACACGGCAGACAACAGAAACATCGTTTTGTTATTGGAAGTTGCCACAACAAGCGAAGGAAAAGGATACGCCTCGTACTGCAAGACGCAGATGATCCACCCCTGCAGAACGAATTATAGGCTCCTCTTTATAACTTTATACAATTTAGGTGGACGAAGAAGAAGTTATTGCCGCGTAGTTTATGGAGCAATTTCGCGCATCGATCTTGAATTAAAAGCTGCGGGAGACGAACGTCGTCGGTGCGGTAATTTCTTTTCTTTTTCCGTCTGGGGTTTTAAGGCCACAGGATATAAATCTGGCTTTGGATTAGACCATATCGAAGTTTGAAGTAATTGGTATTAGTCACGGAAAAAAATGTACAAATTGCTTCTGTAAAAGCCCAGTTGCCACCGGAACGTGTTCAGTAGCGATCAAAGGTTATCATATTGAGAAGGGAAAAGTTAAAATGCCGGGGCAAATTTAAAATTTCTCGGTTTAGCCAACGACTGTTCTTTTACTACGGTTTCTGGAACGTTTGATTTTAGTTTTGGGGCTAATTGCTAGATTAGTGAAAAGAACATTTTGAGTGAAATTGGAAACATTAACAACCGTTCTTTTACGCTATACGAAATAATAATAATCCAAGCGAGTATACATTCGTAGATTTTTCAACGGCTACGTGGCCCAGTGGTAAGAAGGTATGCTGCTAGCTGTGCCCGAATTATTCGTTGGGCGTTGCTCCTCCTACGTCCTCGAGTCCCACAGGGCTCAAACGGGAGACATTATTTCGATATTAGGAAACAATTAACTGCTCTTCACTCTTTACGTCTTGGGGGTTATTGTAGGAGGTCCAAAGGACATTTTACACACACCAAAAAGTTCCTGAGGTTTTGACAAGCATTATATGCCTCCTTAGACCGTCACTTCCCATAAAAGAAATGCTAAGTCGGATTTGATATTTTAGAATCGTGGTGGCCTAACGATTTTTTGTGATTTTCTTGAAGGTGGTTTCCACTAAATTATAACGGGGGCGTTGCTATTAGTTAATTTATAATTCTTACTCTATTTTCGGGGGCCACTCTCTCAGCAATAAAATATCATTTGATGTATTTTAAATGTGTCGTCACATTATTTGTTGAAATCAATTCTTTTATTTCTTGATGATGATTTATTACTCGAGATCCACGCGACCTGAAATGCTGAGAAGCTAAATTATAAGAGGAATGCCAGTTAATAACTAAACATTTTAGAAGTAAGTAGTTTGCAATTGGCGCTGTTGCAAGTGATGAACTCCTGTTATATGAATACAATTCCATCAGTACCTGCAGGAAAGAATTATGAACTACAGAATTGAGAAGACCAGAAAGCTCGTATGATTTAATCATTTCCTTCACATATCTAGGTATTTAATAAATAATGTTCATAATTATAGATGTCTCATTCACGAGTAATCTTGTAAATAAATAAATAAACCTTGATGAATTGAAAGAACGAGATTGTTTCTCTGGTTTCAAATCATTAAATGCCTTCATGACGAATCAAGCTACCACAAAATACATTATATACGCCAGCTCTCCAGATTACTGCTGCGAACGAGCCAGGTGAAGCTAATATAAATTCGGTCCGGGCCAGGCTCTTCTAGAGTGAATTATTCGACCAAGCACATAGGACCTGCCAAACCTATTCAGCCCGGTGACCTTTATTGTATGACAATTTAATGAACTTTGACCATTCTTTCTTGAAACTTAAGCTTATTCTTCCTAACCTTTAATGTTATAAATTTACGCACGCTCATTACTTGAAACCAAAAAAAAAATTAACATAAATCTTGTGCTCGCCTAGGACAAATATTTTACATTTAGGACATCCACAGATTTTCTATTTTCTCTGTTTTATTATTACATAATATTATATCAATATGCTCAACATAGTATCAGCACTACCAACCGTAAAAGTATTTTATTAAACAAAAACAGTGTTGCCATAAAGAGGCGTTTTATTATATTCATGTTACTTGCTTGGGATAAATAAATACTAAATGTAAAACGCAATTGAAATTTAAATTTATCTTCGTGATGAATAAATTCCTTAAAGTAGGATCCAATAGATTTCACTATCTTCTTGCCGAGCGAAACGGATTTATATAAGTGAACGGGCTTGACGGTCATACCAGGCTGACAAGCGTGTCGGGCCGGATTGGGCTGAGCTGCCGAACGCGTTGGGGTTGGCCACGTCGAACCTACATAATTGACAAAATGCCCGCCTATATTCCAGATACTCCAGCACCGATTAGTTGGAAATGTTCGGAGAAGTTTTGCTAAAATATTTCAGTAAGTCAAAAAGACGCAGAGTGTAAAATATGGGCTTTTGTAGGATTACATTTTTCTTTTTTTTATTTGAATTACTTGAGAAAATAGCTGGTAGTAAGAAAATAATTTTTTAACTATAATATTTTGGACATTATTACGAACGAATGAACGGATGCAACAAGACAAAAATCAAGGGCATAGCCCAGAAATTACCGACGGCTTAAAAATATTGTAAGAATGAAGGGCGCCACTTATACTAATTGAAATTGAACGGGAATACGAGTCAATCTACGATCTAAAAGAATACTGCAACCTAGCAGTCATGATCGAACAAATGAAAGTACGCAGCGGAGTGATACAGTGCCACAAATGTCAAATGTTCGATCGCATTCAGAAAAGCTGCCATATACACTTCAGGAGCACTCAGCCCATCTGTGTTACAAACCAACAACCACACCTTCAAAGTGTTCAAACCGCGGAGATGAACACCTATCCACTTATATTAAATGTCCTAAAAGCTCCAATAACCCAGCCAATATTCCTATACAAAAAAAAAATGCTGAAGCTCTAACTACCAGAGAGCCCTTGGTTAACGAAAAGGGAAGAGAAGAACGAGGGCCGGAGAAAAGAAGCAAGCTGCAAGAAAACCGAGGACAAAGGGGAACTAGCCATCACTATAGGGAAAATGCTGCTAACACTCTGCAGCACCAACGCCACAACAGAATAGAAAAAAAAAACGATGAACTGCGTGAATTCCTACAAACCACCAGAACTGATATTGCTAATAGGTAAAACTCATCTGTAACACACTGAAAAAAAAAAAATATGTGTATTATGAACAAAACAGGAATAAAAAAAAATGGAACCCAATTAAGATGAAGAGGAAATGGAAGCAATTCGACCTCATTGAAGGACAAGGACCAAAAACAAGAACGTGATTGTTTGCGAAATATAAAAAGTAATCTTTATAGAAGACTTGATTTAAGGCAACAGTGTCTACTGTGTGTCACTGTACCAGTAATATTTTGCCGTGTGAATGCTTGGTTAACGAATTCAGGATCATTTGAATAATATCAAAGCAGACCGAAGAATTTTAATTTAAATTTCATATATAAATAATAAAAAGTTTTGTCGGGGCCAACGTTAAGAGAGCTCTTATCCGAGTGAATTATTATTCTCCCCTCTCTCGTATATGCATAAATTTCCACTCTACCCTCTATGGTAGCTTTTCTCGACGTCCGGGCCATGGCCGTTTTGCCGCACCCTCACCAGATGATTACAATATTTTATTATTACAAATGCAAAAAATGGCGCATAAATCAGAGCGTACCTCGTGTATAAAACTTTTTTGGGGAATAGATATTAAAACATCAATTTTACTTTATGGCGAACGTTAGCGTTTGTACTGTTTTTCGCTTTGGATCGTGGTAGGTACGGTAGTATCGTATCTGTGAGGGTGTTAGTGTATCTACGTGATACATTACGTTTTTTAATAAATGTCGCGCAATTTTTACGGTTTAAATTTAACGCATGTAGCGTGTATGTGAAGCTGAGGTAAAGAATGGAAGATGCTTTGATTTAGAATTTTTATACCTATTCGGCTTTGTGGATGTTTGTGTGTCTCTGCACATAGTCCAGTCATAGATTAATTCGACAATGCATGAATAGAAACACATTTTAGTAGCAATGAATCTGAATTGCAGGTTTATCGGAGTCGTCCTCGATTTAAAAAGGTAATAAAAGCTGCAATTTAGTGGTCTGAAATCTGAATTCATTACAACATGTTTGTTTCTGTAAATTTTCTAGGTTTCATGATAATTTAATAATTGTACATTCTTTCTGTAAAAATGGAAAAGATCAAACGTCCAGCCAAAATTGCATTGCATTTGAAAGGTAGTCGCTCTTTACTGGTCTCCGCACCATCATTTGGTGCAGTGAAATTTTGAGCAGTGTGATCTTATCAACTCGGTTGTCGATGAACGCTGCGCCAAAAACTGCAACCACCACCGATAACATCGAAAAAGTTCAAAAAATGGTGCTAGATGACCGTCGCATTTGAAAAAACAAAATGGCAAATATCACGAGTTGGAATTCGAATTAATAGAGCATCCGTCCTATTCACTAAATCTGTCCTCCAGAAGCATTTTCTGTTTCCCACGCAGAGTAAAAAGAGACGGTGCTAATTTCTCCGTAATAATGTAAATATACCCCGCAGTTTAGTTAAATTGTCACCTATTTTATGTCGAAGTAACACCATTGTGACGAAAAGTAACTAAGTGGCAAGTAGTTGCTTTTTTTTCAGTATCCCAGTAGGTGAAGAGTTTCATTTTAGCTTATCCTTAAGAAGTTAAAATGATTTTAACATCGCATATTATTATATATATAATGTTGAATATTTTATACCTAGTTAGTAGCCTGTTAACATTATCTCTTAGCTGAAAATTCACTCAGAGTTAAAATAACACAATTCAGCTGTTAACGTTGTAATACCATTATACACTTGGTGGCTTTTCTTCTGGACGAAACTGCGCGATAAGAATTTAATAGTGGGCGAGAATGTAGAAATATAGTTTGTAGTTTCCATTCGGGATTGATGGGCATGTCGAAATGGAAAGAAATGGATCGAGACAGCTAACCAAGGAATCAGTGCCAATATAATTAATACAACAGGCAAGTGGTGAAATTATTCTCACCATATCCAACGGATTTTCTTCTTAGCAACGCATTTACACCTCTTACTGTTTGGATTCTTGCCGTATTTAGTACATTTCTTTAATCTTATCAATGCATGTCATACTACTCACATATTCGATCTTATTCACGTAAAAAAAATTTTTTGTTGGTTATACTCTGTTATCCAAATTCAATTGGCTTTCTATCAAATGTTTCTGCATATATGACTCATCCGTCATATAATTGGTTCTACAATTATTCCCTTTTGCAGCGTCATATCTGATGCATGCATGATGATTTGCAATAATTATCACAATTTTTTTTAAATTTACTTTTACTGCTCATACTGTTTGGCTGATCAATCTCATACTGCTTTGCTAATCCAAAACATTTGCATTTACATTATTTACATTACAACTTACGTATCTATTTTTATCCTGTTTGACTAGATTAATTCACTTTACGCGAGCTTTTGTCTTTCTATTCCGAACCTTAGCAGCTTCAGCCATTGCGAGTGCTGTTCCACAACCTATATCCTCTGAAGGACAAACCTTAGCACTTGAACGCCACTAAGCTGATTTCCAACCTACAGATACTAGCTTTGGATACATGGTAAGGGCTATCCTGATCAACTGATTTGAATCTACTGATTATTATATTTTTGCTTTGAAGAGCTCTTTTTGCCTTGAGCCTTGAGGACGGTTTGCTGTTTTTTCTCAAAAAATACCTGGCACCCTGTTTCTTTTGATGGTAACCATCAGTCTCCAATCAGCATTCGCTAGCTTCTTGAAAACAAAAACGCTCAAAGATTATTCTCGCTATTCTCCGCAATTTTTTACATTGGAACAAAAATATTTTACACCGTGATGGAATCTGAAATTGAGACTTTTCTATTGCAGCTAACCCAACGCGGAAATTTTTTTGGTAAATTTTAATACCTAAGCGGGTATATTTGAGTGTGGGTGAAAGATTTTAACATCGTTCTAATCCTCAGAAGAAAACAACTTGCACGTATATTTTGCCCTTTTTCCTTTAACCGCCGCTCCGCAAGGGGGCTAGGAGGATGAAGTTAGTTTTTATTTTATTAATTTAATTTTTGTAAAACGTTTCCTATTATTTGCATTTTACATTTTTTTAAACTGCCGAGTCAGTGATATTCCCAAAACTACGACCGTGACGATTATCTTTTAATTAGGTTTTCTGTATGATGAATATTATTTTGTATGTGTGTCTGGTTTTTAATTCAATTCACTGTTAATTACATTGTTTTCGTTTAACACAACCGAAAAGAGAATTGTGTGAAAGCGTATGATAAAAAAAATCTCAGGAAAAGCACAGCATGATAGAGACCTGTAAGATTTTTAAAGGATGTTCGTTGTAACATCTTCATTGCTTAAATAAAAAAAATATCTGCCATGAAAAAACGGTAGTAAACAACATTTGAATACTTAAGATTAAATTTAACGATCGAGGACATCTACTTAAAGAAGCTCTCGTAAATATGTAAATATATACATACTCTATTTGTATGTATCCTTATTTTTCGTACGAAAATAATCCACACATGTCACCGTTGGTTAACAAAACCAATACGCATACCGAATTTATCGTACTATTAACTTAATCGTCCCCACTATCTTACATCATTTAAACATATCATTAACGTAACTATTGTAATCAATAAGTACCATTATCAAAAAACTCGATCGCGGCGACATCTACGTACCACATGCATATGCATGCGACGGCGATACGTGAGTTTATTATTAAATACGGCCAGGATAAGAATAAGAGAGCTAATGGAGACATTTTGAAACCTCTTCTTCGAGTTCAAGCTTGTTTATGTAAATGCGCTGTCCGCGGACCTAATGAAGATGTTACCCGTTAAAGGTACGCGAGAAGATGAATAGGCGATAAGCACGTTTGATAATGTTGTCATTTAATCACCGTACCGCCGGAGTTTCGACGTATACAGCGAGCTTATAGAATTTAAACGCGCGGTAATCAGAAACTCCTTTTCGATTTTTCAACGGATTCCTCCTTTCAAGTTTGAAACGTTTCTTACACCGTCTACTTACTTAAATATTTATGAGGAAAGCCGCAGAGTTATTACCAACATGTTGAAGATTAATTTTCTGTCGTTGCGAAATTCATTTACACATATTTTCATTCAATACGAATTAGGCAACTATTACTGTGAAGTCCGACACATCAATAGACATAAGTCGTTGTATGGACAAGATGAATTAGACCTGAAAGAACTAGAGATGTGCGTCAAGACCATGATCCGGCTTTAATTATGTTAAACACCCGTAGTAGTTGTTCAGGTAAACATCTAGTGACAATGGGAGTAACAAGTACCTTTTCTATGGAGTATACCGAAGCTCCCAGGTAGCCCCATTGACCATCGTGTTGCCTGAAATAACTGTTTTTACTTCTGGATTTAATTGGTTTGATGTTCAATATTGCTTTAGTTCTGTACTGCCTTGCGGAATTTGCAACATTTTCTGGAACGTCGAAACCAACGAAAGCTTAGATTCATCCACCTCCTCATACCATTGGTCACTACTATTTTAAAATATATTGCCGAATGGTCTATCTCTCCTACTCCTACTCGGAGAATAACAGAATTAACTATATGTAGGTTCTTAATAGTTTTGGTAAAATCATATTACAACAAAACGTTACTACTGGGACTGTTCTCTTTCTGCTGATCTTAGTAAAAAAAATGGACAAATTATTGACAAAACAGGTTTATTCATAATTTTTCAGTGTTCTCATCTGCAGTCAATGCGTCTTTGCATCCATAAAAACCAATCATCAAAACATTTTCCCTAATCTTCCCTGGTTAGGTTATTTACTCCATTTCTAAATGCGTCAACGGCTTCTTTGGCTAATTTAAAACGTACGCCGTAGCTTATTCTTTGTACGCGGAAGCAAAAGAAAATTTAAGTGGCGAATGACCCATTATTTGAATATTTTGTATTATGTATTTTAAAAACCCTCGACCATGTTTGACTACTTTCAATATAATTAAAGCTGTAAACTCTGTTAAGACGTCAAGCAAAATTTGTTTTCCTGAGATGAGACAGCAATTATACATGAACAAATTGTATACGTGACAAGGTTCTAAAAGCATTAGACTTAGAGGTAGAGAAATGCATCAAGACCCTATCCTTGCTTTGATTTTGATAAAAAAAATTAAAGTTCGTATGCTCCTTGGCAGACATAGATACGACAACTATAGTAGCTGTATAGATAAACATAGCAGTAAAAATAACTTTTCTCTTTGGTGGAATTGGAGGCTTTTAAAGTATACCAAAATACCCCGGTGACCTCGACCTCCATACAACCTGAAATAATTGTGTCTACCACTGAATGTGGTTAGTTTAATGTCCAATATTGCTTTAGTTTTACAGTTGCCTTACGAAAATTAGTAATTCTCTAAAGCACCTCCTGATACCATTGGTGACCAGTACCACCAATATTTTGAAGGATATTGCCGAATGGTCCGTCTCTCCTATTGATCCGACTCTTCTGGCTTTGCCCTAATAACAAAATGAACTCCGTAGCCGAAGCAATAGCAAGCTGTTCCGTTGTGCCAGCACATGGGTAAATAAAATCTCTCTCTGTGAATTTACTAAGCTAAAGAGAGCTAATACACATATTAGAAATCAACACATGTTCTGAGGAGTCGTGAGGAATATTTAAGTCACAACCCATAATCTAATAGCTCAAAGGATTTCTTTGGGGGAATTAAAAAGCGTTTGGAAAATTACGCAACAGGTAAAGCCAAATTGTCAATGAGTTTTTACATAAAACCAAGGGTACACCTTTACGGTTAATTAATTTAATTAATTAATTTAATGAACTCAGTTTTTCTCGGCTTTGCCCGAATTTTATGCTCTCTTTGTTTTGTGAATTCATCCTTACCATTTTTTATGTTCGTTGCAACTTGCTAAAAACCTACATAATTTCAACTCTGGCCAAAAAATAAATCTTTTGATCTTTGTCGAAGTATCAGGTATTTTAGCAAACACAATTAAATTTAAAACGTGCTTCAATTAGAAACTCGGGGCGTTATTTAAACCTATCTGTAAGCTCTGGTTTGGAAGGAATTACGGTTTGATAGCTTCAAGAAATTACTCAAATTTAAAGAGTAATGGAACTATTAATAAGATCCATATTTAATTTCTTTGAGGGTTTGGATACTGCTATTTCTATTTACTTCTTAAGCTTTTAAAACTGATCCTAGATTTAATGATTAAAAAATTGATAAAATTACTCAAGTAGGTATTCGTAGTAAATAGATTGAGAAAAATAGAGACTGGAATTTAGTTGTTATGTTTCTTATATCAACTATCGATTTTGACTCAAGAAGGTAATCTTCATTAAAATTTATTTCCTTGATCTCACCTGATCTCGAGAATTTCTGATCTAACGGCAATTTATTAGCGTAGTTTCATTTACTGACGACAACATTGACGAGAGTTTAAATTTCATGTGTTGCTCTTGATGAGGTTTCATTCTATTCGTTGATCTCTTTCCAAGGACTATCCAATTTCATGTAGACAAAACCTTTGGCAAAGGCAAAGCACGAATTCCAGCTGGCTTTTCGAGCATCTCTAGCTAATCTCTCATTTCTCTTATATCATCGCAATCCTTGATTGAGAATTCATTTTGAAATGCAATGCATAAAGCAAGTGTTAATAAGGTGAAACATATTGAAACTGGGACATCTTTTAGTGAGTGTTATTCATATAAAAGTCAATAGATTAAAAAATGTTTGGTTTGCCTTTTCATATACATCCTATAACAATTGACTACATCTATTCCCCCAACAGATTAAATAAAAACTTTTTACTAACTTAAACTTATTTTCCTCCCATAAATCACCCCATAATCGTTTTTGAAAATTCCCAGACGACAGACCAACACATCGGAGATAACTTTATCGGTTGCAGTCGCCTTTGTCCCATATCCCGGGACCCCATCAACTACGTCGTCGCCACTTCGAACTCTTCGGCACATTGAACGATAGATCGTCACCTAAAATTTAAATTAAAATTCTTTCGAAGCACGAAAAGAGGGCGCCCGCTTTGACAGATATAATTTGTCGGCTGCGTAAGCTTCTTTAGAACGGAAAGATGGGCAGCCGATGGCGATTCAACCTCGACCTATTATACGACTACTTCTACTATTTTCCTTGGAAAACTTCACTACACACTCCTTTAGTTCCTTCCAAGAATTTTTCCACGTCGAATTCCTGTCAACACTTCCTTCCCCCGCTACTTCAAGGATTAATGTCCTTTTGTAGTAAGATAAAGTAGTCAAACGAATAACGTCGCTAAACTTTCCGTAAACAATCTTTTCTCGACTCGAGACTATTTTTAAAAAGAAAAGTTGTTCGCAGCGTATAATGACTATAATGGGTAAAGTTTACATTGTGTCGAATTTTCTAAGCTGGTAGAAATATTTGTTGGATTTCTTAGCTTCAATCTCGGGTAATTGTACGGTTTTAAAACTTGCGGATCTTAGAACAAAGTTACTAGTTAACAACCCAATCACAAGAAGAAAATAATATTAAAAAGTATAGGCTTCGTCTGAATATGTGAATTATATATTTCATTCCAACAATTATAATACAATACGCATGTAGCTTAATCACTTTAAACAGATATTTTTTTCTTTGTTTATCGCCCTGTGATATGTTAACATAAATGAGAAACTTAATAACTCACTGCCACCCGGCGCTGCCACCAAAATTTGTTATACATCCTATATGTCTCTAAATTTTGATTTGCTTAGTTAATAGGATTTCCTATTTTAAGAACTCACTTAACCTAATGTGTGTTCCTTTAGAGCACAGCGTTTGCAACCAAAGAACAAATTAGACGAAATTTGTAGGCACTGAATAATTAGTATTACCTGATAGTGGGTAATGAAGGAGGAACTTTACCGAAAATATCAGGCTTGTTGAAGAAGCAAAGGCCAAATTATTGGAGGATTTTGGCGAAGGAATGGGGAAGATGCAGCAGGTAACGTCAAATTACCCCGTATTAGAAGGATAAAACAAGAAAACCCAGAAACCTGAAGGCTGAGGCAAAATAAATAATTTTAGAAGAAGAGGATATAGGTCGAAGCAACTCTCTTTCGCAATAGATAACCTTATTTATCTATGCGAATTGTCAGGTTTCAGAAACAGTCTGTATATTCCTACCTAAGCAGTTTGCCATAAAGGAACAAATTGATTCGAAGCACCCCGCACAAAGTAAAAGAATTTCGCAATTTATCTAAATAAAAATTGTTTTAGAAGGCTTTTTCTTGATGATTTCCTTTATACAAAATTACACAAAGTATTACCCACGAATAATATTACAGCTTGTATTAAGAACAAACGTACTCGCTTTCAATAGATTCTGAAATATGAATAAATTAAATTTTACAGATTATATTTAATTAACAAAACAACACGAAGTAGCTGTCCCAGATTAATCAATTATACTTGTGTGGTGCGGAGTGTGTCGATACTTTTGAGTTGTTTACCGTATTACCCCCGCAGTGTTTGCTTTCATTATTAAAATTGACAGTAGAAACTACAAAGTTTGCTACTTGAAAGCATTTTCCTTGAACACAATTTATTTTCTACAAAGTTAAAACCAAAAGAGGTTCCTTTCAAGTACTTTTCCCTCGTTAAACGCAAGAACTTGATTACAGAAGCACTTTATTTTAAAATCTAAATGTAGCAAACAAGTCGACTCTAATTTTGTTATTCTACTACCATCTAGCGAATTCCTTGCTTAATTCCTTAAATTGATTAGAGTCTCCGCTTAAGTACATTAAATCCCCGGTATACGTTTAATTGCTAGATAATTGCTACAAGTGCTATCAAATTATGCATTGATTAACTCGACTGTAATCTTAGGTAGATCCTTGGATCGACGCTAAATTGCAAGTCTACGGTTTTACTACACGAAAGGATAAAGATACTTTTTGTAGGTTTTTCGTACGAAATATTAAGCGAAAACGGAGAAAACAGGAGACAGTTCTTTTAATTAAAACATCTCCAAACAACCGCCACGAAATTGCCGTCCGAATTGCGGTATTTCGTGTAGACGGGCGTTTGTGAAGGTATTAGGAGAAATGAGAAAAGTTTTTGTTCCCCGTCTATCTTCGCCAATTCGCGTTCTTTGATACGTTTTGTAAATTTTTCTCGACGTAAATGTATAACTTACTTAGTGCTACAACTTCGATTTTACTGATTGGATTACTTCGGTCGCGTTGCAATGGTCATGCGCATGCTGTACGGTTATTTCAGTGGTTCAAGTATTCTTCAAAAGAAATGAACTTGGTGAGGTTGTACACTTTGCCATCGTCACAGTAGGAGAATGTAGAAAACATTGTAGGAAAGAAATAGTAGTTCGGGTTGGCGTTTGTGCTTTTAGTTAATAATAAGTCATATATAAGTGCAATTTTCAAATTAATAAAACAGTATTAGATGCACATACAAGGCGATTTAACACTTCGACGCTAATTTAGGCATAATTTGAAAGGCATACAAATTTGTGCATCTCACAACTCGGGTAATAATGCCTCTTTGGTCGGAAATTCAAAAGAGAATTTCTATTATTGAACTTTGAAATATTACAGTAAAATAATGTTTCAGTAAAACATTGATAAAATGGACCTCAAGCTACAGAAAGCCCTCCATGTCTGGTTTATAGCCACAAGAATATTGATATATCTGAATATAAGTTAAATGTTAATTCAATGTATACATATGGTACATATATTGGAATCACATCAGAAAATACACCGAAACAATAACCAAAAAATAATGCGAATAATAACTTCCTCGTGGTATTGATGGAATCATTCACAACAAAAGCAATGTAAGAAGAGGAAAAAACGCACTACCGCACGGATATGTTTCTGCCTACCCGGCATCATCAGCGTGGCTCCGAATGTGTGTTCTGCACCTTACACCGCTATTTGCCTCTCAATTCATATGACTTCGCTTCCACACGACTAGCCAAACATTTCTTGGCGCCTTCTAGTGCCAAAAAATATATACCTACCGTTTACAAAGCAGCGACAAAAACCGGGTACTGTTCCCCAAACCATCCCTCGAGCAGTTCTTTTAGTGCTTAACACGAGACGCGCAGACGTACTTTGGAAATCTGTACACGCAAGTGATTCCCACAGTCTTACCATGATGTATTAGAAACACAAAAACACAGAAAATTTCTAGTGGCAATAACTAAAAGAATGGATGGAATTACTCACGACAAAAGGAATGCACACTACTCCACATACATGTGCCTACCCGGCATCGTGAGCGTGGCTCCGAACGTGTTTTTCTCCACCTTACACTATTTCTAATCGGCGGGCATGTATTTCTTGGTACTAGAACGCGTCAAGAAATGTCTGGCTCACCATTTCGAAGGTAAATTACAGAAACTGTGAGGCAAATAGTGGTTTTGAGTGAAAAAAACACTCAGAACCACGCTGATGGCGCCGCATAGCCAGAAATATATCCGCGGGCTACTGTGTTTTTCCTCTCCTCACATTACTTTTGTCGTGAATGATTCCATCAATAGGACGAGGAAGCTATTATTAGCATAATTTTTTAGTTATATACTGCAAACATGCAAAATCGCTGTCATTGCGCCACGAGTAATAACATTCAGCTGATTTCGCAGAGTTAACAGCTGTCTGAACTAAGCGTTTCTAACTCCGTTTTCGATTTCTGTAGCGGTTTATATAGCCTTTGGTTCCCTTTTCCCGGTCCCCGACCCCCCATTGAGGAAATATGTCTCCAGCCGACATAGAAACTATAATATACGTTGTCCTTATTTTGCATTATTCAGATCCTTACTTCTGAAAATACATTAATTTTCAGAGACTTCTTCTTTCTACAAACACGTATAAAACATTTTGTCCTTACAACGGAAAATGTCTATATTTTAGGCTTACCGATATTCGTTAATATCAGTCCGTTACATGCTAGATCGCGAACTCTAATAGCATATAACAGGTTGTAGTATGGTACTGTTAAAGAAGGGAAGTTAAATTGAAAGAAGATAAAATATTGTTTGTATAAAATGTGGATCGCAGTTAGCTGCGATTGAAGCTAATGCCACAGTACAACCAGTAGGAACATTTACCCAATTCCCTTGTCATCTTCTGTGCGTGGAATTGATTAGTTCATCTGAATAATACGGCGTCCTGCTTATCTTTGAGTTTAAGTAAAGCTTTATAAACAACATTCGATTACGTTAGAAAACTGTATGTACAGTGTGTAGATTGTAAATATCGTGTAAAGTGTAGCCACTCTTCATAATTTGATAATAAGAAGAACTAAAACCTCTAAAAATATTAGTGTTAAAGGTGTCGTTATTGGAAAATAAAAACGTGTAAAAGGCAACCCGCTATTATACTGCAGCAACTTTTAAGAAGTGTTCAAAAACTATACAAGGATGTCGGTACTTTTTCTTCAATCTTTAGCATCTATATTTCAGTGTACGGAAGCTTAAAATCCACCATTGTTTTCTCAATTTTTGAAACAATAACGCTTTCGCGGTTTACCTATCTCCACTATTATAAAACTTGCATGGTTATTAAGATACCCTTATCTTCACTGCACATTTGTGCGCTAATTGAAAATTGTCAATAAAACGTCAAAGGTACCGACATAAATGTCCTTATTGGCTGTATTGTACTATCAGCGAAAGAGAGGCCAGCAAACGCCAAAGACAATCAACTTTGTAGTTCGAGTTTCCTTTGAAGGCAGACGTGTATCGTAAGTTATTAGAAAGGTTATTATTACAACACTATTAATTCAAGTTCTATAATTTGAAAGTTTTGTTACGTAATACGCCAGCGTAGAGGGAACCTCAACGTCCAGTTTTGAGGCTAGTTCCTTTATTCCATTAAATTATCTTTCATAAACGAGATTATTTCCAAATTTACTGTTTTAAACGACCGAAAATTAATGAAATTATAATTACGCAAATAGATAATATTAAGTGCAAGTGCATTTCATTCCAATATCCCACTGCAATACTTTAATAATCGTACATATTGTGCTCTTGGCGGTCCGTGTTAACCTCTCAATTGGTAAGTGAATATCTATATTTCTTATATTATAGTTGTAGGAATTGTGGGTTATTAGCATCAATGAAATCGGATTTATTTTTGTGTGTGTATAAGATAGGACAGCTTTACGCTAGGAAAAAGAGAGAAAACTTCGACATTTTGTGCTTTTCGGAAATTATTTGATGAAAATGAAACTCTCAGCAATAATGATAGCAAGGACTGTGGCGTAGTATCGGCAACCTTCGGGCCACGCAAGTTTAATTAATCAATCTGGGACGGCCGTTGAATGCGGATCATTTGTATCCTCGAAACGGCCGTCCCGGATTAATTAATTAAACTTGTACGGTGCGGAGGTTGCCGATACTTTTGTGTTGTTTGCCGCTCTTTCGGCAATTTAGATTTTTATTTGTATTGATGAACTAACCTTATTTATTGAAGTTCCACTTCATAAACGCGATGTTTACGTGCTTATTTTTAATACTCAGCCACTTCTGAATAATTACTTTGGCCTGCTCTTGAATTCCAATTTGAATTCTTTAAATTAGCACTTTTTTGAGAATGAAAAAGAACTTGATTTTTTGGGATTAATTAATTAGATTTTGTAAATTCTACACATCCTTTCGGCAATTTAAATTCAAATAAATAATAACTAGTGACGTTTAACGACTGTTAACATTTCAAAACCAAACTTGACTATAACTTTGTATTAATGGAAGAATATAGAAGCTGAACACTTAGATTAGATTAGAGGTGGTTCTTAATCTATCCCACTGCAACCTTTTCAGATCTATTGTGGTTCCTCTCTCACTAAATCAATTACATTAGCTTTGCTTTCTTTGCCAAACTTAGCAGTCTTATGAATAATGCCTGTGCATAAGTCTCGGCTTTTGGGTATTCCGAGCCCATTTCTGAGAGCCGTACTCCTGCCAATGCTATACTGTCACAGAGCATATGGACGGCAGTCTCTTCTTCCACGTGACAGAATCTACATGCTGTTTCATCTGTCTTGTTAGCAGGCTCACTATTGTTCTAACAGACTTCCTGTCTCTGCTTAGTAGGTCCGCTGTAAATGTGAATGATCTTCCACCAATCTTCAGAATTCTTATCTTCCCATTGTTTAGTAGTTACTTTTGCTACCGTATATGCCGTTAGCACCGAGTGCATTGGTCGATTTTTAGCAGTTAGCCTGCTCGGGCTAATTCGTCTGCCTTTACGGCCCCTCGATGGCCTTCATGTCCTGGTACCCAAGCAAGGTCACCTTAGTTCGGCCTTCCAGCCTCTTAAGAGCATTCATGCAGTTCCACACCAGTTTCGAATTGGCCTGTGTGGAGTCTAGCGCCTTTATTGCTGCTTGACTATCTGTATAGATAGCAATAGATCGATAGTTATCTGCTTGTCGGTCTATTTTTTTAATACACCCCTGAACACTTAGAAAATGGAAACAACCAAACGCGTGTTATCTAAACGAATTTTTCGAGTCAGATAGCGATTGGCTAAACACAGCTAATTTGGATAATTATTCCTTTTAAAATATATTTCGATAATAAACTTCGTTAATCTAAAAATAACATCATGCTTGCCATGCAAGGACGCAACTGAGAGACTGATTCCATGCTATTCTATGACCTTAGTTGTTACAGACAACCGTTAAGAACCGACTTTTTTTAAAGAACAACTTATTAACCCGAAATATTTAATTTCCGAAATTACGCCGAAATTGTGGCAGGAAAATTCGAAGATTTAGAATGTGAAGACAATGGACAGAGGACACGTTATTTATCCGTTCCACCATAATCGTCATTACTGGACTTATATTTATCTCCTAACACCCTCGCTCCATAAATCGTAGGCTATAAAGTATTTGGAGACAATAAGAAAAAAGCCAGAGGTTTGGTGTTGAACAAGTGGACATAAGTGGTTGGCTGAACGTACTATCCGCGACTCTGATAACAGCTACGTTGGCTGCTTTAAAGTGTGCTCTTAATATTACAGAACATGGTTTTGCCATGACAAAGCTCTTGTCGCACTCGTACTAAAACCCAGCTTGTTTTTACTGTTTTTTTTTCTAAAAACAACAGCTTTTGACGAGAATTCCGAATCATTGAATAATGGCCGTCAACATCTACCTACTTCATTGGAACGTTAAAATACAAATATACATAAATACAAATACAATATAAACAAAAATAAAACAGGAAAATAAGCTCAATACATCGATACTATGAAATGCTATAAAATACAATGCATCCTATGTGGATCAGTAATATCTCAGTTTACCTGCGCCATATTTTGATTGACATTGAATTAAATTCGAATTCATTTAACTACGTAAGCACACGATGGCGCTTTCAATTTAACGCCCAAGCCACCGATACATATACCATACCGTCTCGCATCGCCAGCGACGAGATGATTTCCGTCTTATCTAAATTGACTGCCTAACACCGGTTCACAAACTTCATTATAGATATTATAATATGACCTTACCCGATAATTAGTTTTCATCATATTTCGATCAATCTTCCTTTCAAGTTTCAATTAAGTTTCCGCTGCTGATTGATACTCCTCCCGGACCGATGTCGAGCTTTGGTGTTGATTATTATTAACTGTCGCATAATAATATATCGGGAGATGAAACCTTAATATAGTTCGTCGAACAGTCCGATAGCATTAAGTTGATACATCCTACCCTAATGAATTCAGCATGAAATGCTGGAACATAGTTACTAGCAAAAGGAAAATGTGAAAATGATTAAGCATGGTTATTACTATAAATATTTAATTTATTTATTGAGATGGTGTTTGTTTCCAAATTTCACAAGGAAAATTTCTAAGGATACGGTCAAATTCGGTACGATAGCGATATCAGAGATAGCAAGTTTTATTCTATGTGACAAAATCAAGTTGACCAGTATTATAAATTCATGTTCGTCGTTATGCAATAATCTAAAAGCGCCATTATTACAGTTTCTATTAATTAACATGGATACAATTAAAGAAAATTTATCAGAAATAAGATGTTGGTGATTCGTTAAAGCTTTTAAAAAAACCCTTTCATGTAACGATAAGCGTATCAATTATATTAATTACTGTTGCTTTTACATCTCACCACACATAACGAATTAGAGTACCTCAAGGTTCCATCTTAAGCACTATGATCTTCCCTTTTGACCGTGAACTACTGCAAAATAATGGCGAAGCTTAAATAATATCTTGAACCTGAAATAACAACAAATATAAATTATCTTTCTTAGACGATCTCCATTTAGTATCCACATTTTTTTTTTCTTGACTTCTTTTGTTTGGGGATAGGTTTTGATGTAAAAAAAGAGAAACATTTTTATTTTGCTTTCTATAGAAAAATATTCTTTGCAAAAGGTTTCGAGCAGATAATATAGAATAGAGATAATATAGAAATATATAGAAACTAATCATTTCTATTATGTATAAATTCAGGAAACAAATAATTGAATTTCTTACTGCATGATTGTATTCAATAACAATACATGGACAGAATAACATTTACTTAATTTCCACCAGCCTGTACACATTTTTCTATTTTAATCCTAAATTTATTCCGAAATTTTCAAACAAGCTACAACCTTAGTCATATGCCTTAGATGCATCCGGAAAATTCTTAGAAACAAACAAATTTCCATGCATATAGATTAAAATTTCAATAATAATGATAATCTTTACTTTAGAACAAACAAAAATACAAAAGAAATGTATAAGACGTGAAACAAAGCAAACTCGTCGGAAACGTTTACTGAGAGAGGACCGAAGAAAAAGTGTTCTTCAATGGGCAAAAAAGTATGCACAGTGGTCTATTGAACATTGACAAAAACTTATATGGCCCTGTTTCACTTGACAATGACATAAAACTACATCAACACTTTTCCATATTTGTGAAAGAAAAATAAGACGGTACACGGCTTCTTTTATTGTTAATTACAGCCTTCTAAGCAAGGGTTATATGGACACCAATACTACAAATGAAATCTTGAAAACGCCCAGATTAAAACTATTTAAAAATGAAGACCCCGATTTCTACTTTCAACAGGGCAATGTTGCCACCGTTCCAAGGACACATCGTGTTGATTTCACGAAAATAGGATGCACCCCTTAGGACGGCCTGCTTGGTCCCCGGATCTGTTACCTAATAATTGTTTGAGGATCATTATAAACGACAACATCGCGCAACACAAATGCGAGTCATTACAAGTATTAAGAAAAGGGACTTGTAGAAGTACGGGAAGCTACAACTGCTGGTACCTGCCAAAAACTTATTTTTTTCAATGCCCCATTAAAGTAAAGCATGATGGTGCCATTAATATGCTGTTGCCTTACACATACCAGAGTGGTGCTTAAGACATATGACCGAGGCTGTATCTTACAAATTACAGTTCGCATTTTTGCTTTCCATATCTTTAAATTTGTATCCAGAATACTTTCATATATTTTTCATTTAAAATGGCCACATAAAAAAATCCATGGATGTTAAATCTGGCAAGCAGATTGCAGATTGAGATGGCCAATATATTCATCCAAAATCACCAATTTTTCAAGAAAATGTTGGTAAAACCAATTTTTAACCTAGGAGTTGCACTGCAGCTTCTGAAATCGTACCTCTGCGGAAGAAAGCAGATGACACTGTGGGGCAATACTCTATCTGATACAACAGAAATCAAGTACGAAGTAACCCAAGGATCAATAATCGACCCCTGCTCCTAAATATTTTTACTAGCGACCGCCTAGTGCTAAGGGCGCCCAAACATGTTTATGCGTTAATGTGACGTCTTTGATCGTTCGGACGGCTACTCTACAGGACCTCGAGAATTCCACAAAACGAGCCACTGGTGACACCAGTACTTAGTTTGTTGCGAACAGATTAAAAATGAATCGGGACAAAAAGCACAAAAGTTCGTACTCACCACTAAAAACATCATTGTGGACTCTAACATTATTAACATTAATTCCAGGGCCTAGAAATCGATACAAAATTAAAATGGACAGCCCATGTTGACAAACTAGCAACCAAACTCGCATTAGCCTTGTATGCATTAAGAATATTAAAGAAAGCAGCAACTCACTCATGGCCGCATACTTGCCTAATTTGCAGTATTCTGAGTCATGTAGGGCTCACTTTAAGCAGGAAGGAATACTTACCTTGACATTACTGTATATTCTACGTTTACTAATATATGTGAATACACGACGAATGGTTTTAACTACAACTGACCACCCACAATCGCAGCCACTTTAGGACGCCACACCATAGGCTGGGATGTACGCCCAACGTGTTGGATTATTGTATTATGCAGTTTTGAGAAAAGAGGGCACCACTATTACATCAAAAAAATAATTTGATCGATTTTTAAAATTCTGTAAGTTTTCTAGATTTATACATTTATATATATAATAATATTTGTAGAACGTAAAATAAAGTTTCCTCTATTTTAAACCAGATCTATGAACAAACCGTATAGGTTTATTAATTGAAAATGTCTAAAATCCCTAAAAAGTAACTTACTTATGATGTTCTCTACGTCACAAGGATCTTTAGACTTTAAAACTTGTTTCCATTTATTACCGAAATGTATTTTTTAATTTGTTTTCTTTAAATTACAATTAGTAGGGTTCATAGATGCGCCCGCTTAAGGTTAAATCGCTTTCTCTAATCTACTATTTAATATTGTGATAATACGTATAAAAGAACAAAACTAATATGTTACAAAAGCCACAGGTTGGTCATATATTTAAAATTTATGGAACACAATTAAGCTACTTCTCTCTATTAGTACACTCATTTCATTGCTTTGGGTTGGCTGTTAGCTTTTGTTTCGTTTTTGTCCGCGCCAAAACAAGAACCAGTCCTCGACAATATTACTTTCTTTGATGTTTACGACTTCAATTTAGCACATTTAATATCATCGTAGTTTACAAAATAGAACAAAGTACCTAAATACGGTGTACAGTAGCGATATCTTTCAATAATGTTTTTATTAAATGGAATAGCATCACTTGCTAGCCTGAGTTTTTGATGCTTCTTTATTTTAATTTTAGCGCTTAATCTTGAAATAACTGTGTCACAAAAATATAATAAAAACCCCGTATCAAATTCTCTGGAAGACAGCAATGAAAGCAGGTAGTTTATCTATTTCATTTTGTCTGTGGTTACAAATTGGCGGGGTAAACAATATAATAAGTTATATAAAAATTATGAAACAATAGACTTTATATAAGACGAAGACATGGATGTAATATATCTACAAACAATCTAAGAAATTAGTGAATTAATGGCAGCTATTTCATTATCAACGTTGTTTTTGTATAGCTAGTTTTTAGCTAACTAATCACTTAATGGCGTCATTATATAATTAAGTCACATGAATTATTGAGTAAATAGAAGTAAATCTTGTACTCAATTCCCATTATACACACCAACAGAAATTTCTGCAGCAATTATTGTCGTAATTAAAACGCTATACAAGTATCTGAGTGGAATTGCACGGGTAACTTTCTTATCATTGAAGATGGAGATTTAGTTGTTTTCTATGTTGATCTAAAATCTGTTTAAAAATGTTAAAAATGTCGAACTCGTCAGAAGTTATTAAAAAAAAACTAGAAACTATAGTTTTCTTGTATTTCTATGTATGAGGTACGAAAAAAGTTTCACGTGAAAACTCTGTTTTTGATAAAAATTCAGAATATCGGCATTTAAGATCTCGTTAGATAGATTTTTAGGTTACCGATTAGAACTTTTCAACGATGTAAAATAACCTATGATTAAATAAATATGTAATACCAGTAAAATTAATCGTCTTTATATTTTAGGCGAGGCTTACATAGATCCACACAAAATTTATTCAATCGTATGTTATCTTGTATCGTTGAAAAGAGAAAAATTCTATTCAGTAACCTAAAAGCCAAATATGGTGTCCATTTAACTTAAGAAGGTTGATACGAGTATCTCAATTTTCAATATTTTTAATTTTTGTTCATCAATTGTAAATTTGCCTTATCGAAAGCAGTAACTTTCATACGAAGCTCTTTTTCGTATCTCTTGTAAGAAAATGACAACTTTCAGTTTTTTCTAAATAATTTCTGAGTGGTTTCAAGTAGATTTTAGATCAGCGCATAAAACTCCAAAACGTTGCTAATTTAACTAAATCTCCAACTTGAATGATAGGAAAGTTACTTATGCAATCGGGTCACCCGGTATACCCTAAGACTTTGAAGTTGTTACATATTACTTCCTTAATGCCGTATAAAAGACCTGAAGATAAAAGATTCTGAGTATCAAGGTTAATTACGTTAAAATAATACCTACCAACATCCCTACAAAGATGTATGCTGTAGAAATGCTGCACGACTAACAAAAATGCATTTTGCACAGAGACATACAAAATCAAGCAATGTATTTAATCGACGCAGCCATTCCATTAGTTAGCAGAATTATGCAAAACCACCAGCAAAAAATTGAAAAGTACTTTCAAGTAGCAGCTCAAATTAAACGAATCTGGAAAATAAATGAGTATTCTAATAATAACCAGTGGAGCTCCGAGGTACTTGCACCGCGGGTTGCAACAATTACTGCTTGCACTTACAAATGCAGCAGGCAGCTATCCTGGAACCTGTAACATAATGAGAACGGTCATGAACATAATATGCTTGCCACTTCTGTATTCGCATATCTTCACTCAAGTGTTTTCGTGTAAGTGTAGTATGTAATTATAACTAACTATTTGCTTAATTTTTACAATTTATTAGTTACAGAACACAATGAAACGAAGACATAATTTAGTCCATGTAACGCTTTAATTGTTGTTGATATCATACCTATTATACCGTATTAGTCTTATTTTTATCCTGGTTTCCGGATATAAGTACATTTCCTTGTCTTAAGACCGTTTTCCATTGTTATTTCATCGACATTAATCTAGCTTTATTTCTGAAAACTATTATCGCTTAATTACGGAATACCCTTACAACTAACCGTAGGCGACATTATAAATCTGGCAAGCGCAAATTAACACTTTACGTCAATCACTTCCGAATCTCACCCCGATACGGTCTAGTAGTTATCGGTAGCGTTATAACGGCGGGCTGCTGGCGTGCGGCGCACTCATACCGGACGTGAATTAATGTCAGGAGCAATGCTGTAATATCGCAAGGCTCGTTATTCACGACAACAAATCAACCGGCACGAGCTAAGTTCCGACAACGTCGACGATATTTGGCCTTCGATAAAGGGCAGCGACGTTGCTTAATATTATCGAACGGCACTAATCTTAGCGTTTGGCACATAAATGCAGTAATTTGGAAACGCCTTCCGCTCTGCACACAACTTGCTTGACTCTTGTCGAACTCGTGAATGAAGTACTTGTGAAGTGTAGATTAGTTGCGACGCTGTGAGGATGATCAGTCTAGTGTCAAATTATTGGGAACGTAAATTGGCAGTTTTAACTTTTAAATGATAGTAATAACGTTGCAGGAGTATTTGGGGTTTCGAAATCTAGGAGAGCATCCAACCTCTCCAGCTACGGAATATACATTTTGATAGGAGTAATTTTTATTATATTAACATTTTTTTTACATAAAATATATCGAAAAGTACAGATTTTTGCCCAACTTCAACTGCATTTTAAATTTAAAAAAAAAAATCTCCGTACAAGAAATCGTAGAAATTGGAAGTAACAATTACTTGAAAAATCTCAAGAACAATTTAGAGGAAAAGAAACCCTATTGAACAGCTCACGAATAATTGGTGCCCAAGTGGGCATTTTCCACCAACAAAACTTACAATCAAATGATTATTTCAAGGGCGGATAAATAATAATCCTCGTGTTGTATCGCAAACGTGTGGTGTGGTTGAATTGTTATTTAATTAGCCCTTTATTTCGAAGCATTACCTCACCAGTACCGCACATTTCGCTAATCAGGTCCGGCAACATTTGGATGCATGGTTTGCAGGACGTTGGATTGATCATGGTGGTCCTATTAATTGGCCTCTAAGGTGTACCATTCTTTATGGGACTGCTTTAAAAAAGGGATACAAAATAAGAATCGACGCTCGGAATGCATTGTTTCGAAATACTACAACCAATGGTCTGCTCCTCTTCCTGCGCTTAGACAGATGTTTTTGAGCTCCTTAATCACTAGTAGAGCTTCTCCACGCTGCTAACGTTTGTAAATAGCAGTCACTGGGGTGTTGCGTGATTTACTTCTGGGCTTTACTCGATGGGGGGACCATCCTGCGGCTCGACAGTCGCTTTCCGAAGGGGGATCTCCACGTCTTACGTTTGCTTCCACGTCCTCCAGTCCATCTCCCTGGAGCATTCCATTAAACTGGATACGTCTAATTCGGATATTTCTAACGAAACAAAGAGCGTTCGCGATCATCCTCCTGCAGTAATTCCAGCCGTTGTATATGGGAGTTCGCGGTTGTACTCCACGCCAACACTACATTTAGGCACCGATTGTAAAGAAGTAACTTAGTTTCAGAGGCCAAGGGACTGCTT
Source organism: Marronus borbonicus (assembly GCA_902655005.2). NCBI lineage: Eukaryota > Metazoa > Arthropoda > Insecta > Coleoptera > Scarabaeidae > Marronus > Marronus borbonicus. The sequence continues at coordinate 5,707,597 of LR737397.1, forward strand.
CTAGTGTTTAGAAGGAGCAGCTGGTTTCTAGCACCGATAAATTTATCTTGTTAGAAATACTGTAACCGATATTAAAGAATGTCACGAATCAATTAGAAGTGCAATTAATGCCCTCCGTATACGAGTTGGTTCGCTTCTTTCGGCTCGCTTGGTACTGCTCTTCGCGAAGGGCGCAATGCTGTTTCGCATGATATATATTCACGAAGTTATTTTATTTCGTTTGGGTTAAAGTTTCCAAATTACAGCGATAGGATCCGGTATATGTAATTAGAAGTTAGAACCCTATAAAATCGTTTCTCTGGGCACGTTGTTTCGCGAACGTTCACACTATCTAAATTGGAAGCAATCAGTTTAATTCTAATGCATGTTTGCCACTAACAAAAGCAAATCCTATACGGCGATTTGTTAAACTCTAATGCTCGTTTTTTGTCACGGTTTGAGCAGAAGTTTAACTCTACTCTAAACTTGAACTTAATCACGAACCCTACGTACGCGTTTTCAAATGCATTTGTAAAATTAATTCAGTTAAACTGAAACGAGATATTAACAGGGAAATTGGTACAAATAACCCGACTTATACTCTGCGTTTCAAATATTAGCTTTATTACCTTTGTTATTATTATTATTATTATTATTGTTATTACAGTCGGACCATAGTTCAGTTGCCTTTGGTCATTAGGACCTTAGTAAATTTATTGTAACAAAATGCCTTTGTCTGTGTTAGAATAATTTTTCAATAAACCTTACTATCACACTACGATCTTTTTTATTCCCCTAAGTAGATCCAAGAAATTGTCTATTAAAGTGGGTGTCGTGAGCAATTGGTGGCAACACTTGCATAGAATATGCTCTACCATCTCCAGAACCTTTTGGTAAAGACGACAGATTTGATCCCCAGCTTTTCCCAGTGTAAATAAATGACACTTTAGTGCTACATAACCTGTCAGAAATCCCGCCAGTAATCTACGGTTCTCTTTGATAAGCAATAGAACCATTTCTGCTGCCTTTGGCGAGTTTGATGCGAGTGGTTTCTCCTCTTTTTGTTCAAGAACATTTTCCCAGTACGAGGTCTTCTTATGTCTCTTGCTTGTTTTATGTGGCTCTTTTTTAGACAAAAGGGGTTATGACCAACGAAAGGCATGTTCGCTGCTTCTTCGGCCAATTTATTTGCCTTATCATTTCCTTCGATACCCTAGTAGATTGGGATCCACTGTAAAGTAATGTAGTTATTTCGTTGTAATTGCCTTAGATTGCGTACACATTAGTGTATTGTGTGGGCCTTTGGAACTGCCTGACTGTCGCTGAATGTATTTATAGCGCCTTGTATCCCTTTCTTGAGATTCTTGAAATATGTTGGCGTGAAGTCCTGTAGGCATATTTAATTGAACGTTGGCTAGAAGCAGACATACTCTGGCATATGTTCTCGAACCGCACTTAGATGATCGCTTCACATGACGCAAGCTGACAATCGACTCGTGTAAATGCCAGGTGTATCTCCATGTCACTTGTACATGCTTTTAACGTACGCATCTCATACGAGTAGGTGCCTCCATGTTGTGTTAAAATTAATATTAGCAGTAATGAAGAAAATTCTACTCCAAATGGCTCAAACAACAACCGGAAATCCTGTGCCTGCAAAATCTCCGAAAGCCAAGCAATATATGTACAAATGATTTGTGGAATGGCATAATCATAAGAAAACCAGTTCTTTCTCTGGGAACGTGATATTAGCTTGCTTTGAGGAATTGTCAGCAAAATATAAAGCATCATTACTACGGGCGCAGTATTCTATACTCAGAAGTATACTTGAAGTTCGTCACAGCATTAAGCTAGGCACGTATAACTTAAGAATATTTGTCAAGCGAAGCTCTGCCAGTTTGTTGAGTGGAATCTCCCTTTGCAATAACTTCAGCACAGGTTGCAATTGCGAATAATTCTGCCTAGAAAACTGTTACGTGCCTTCCCATACTTAAGGATATCCTTTGTCTAGGGGGCTCAATCCACAAATACTGACGCCTGTGCTGTGACTGGATTGCGCTCCATCTGTAACCTAATCATCAGTAGCACTGAAGTTATCTCATGTCTGGTCCCTGTTCGATATTGAAATTTTCAATTTGCCAGTAAAAATAATTTCAGGTGCTCCCATATTGTCCGCGAGCATTTGTTACGAAGGCTCTCCGTAATATCAGTGTGCCCTCTAACTCTAATATTTGGTTTCCACAAACTGTTGGCTTTCAGTCTAAGAATTGCAGCCATTACCTCCGCTTTCATATAAAGCTGCAGCGGGGCAGACCCACCATGACCTCCAAGGAAGCGGTTTCAGTGCAGTTCATTGCTCCAATGATTCCCAGTAGTGCTTGTGGGTACACTGCACATGTACTTCTGTCCTTCTCCTTCAAACTACTGTCCCGTAAAGTTGCCAAATTTATTTGTTCAGCAGACGTGGGGAAAGGATAGCATCGCATTCGCGATTATGGCCATTATTCACTCAGACGATTTGCACCAGTCGCCTAGAACTCACAGACTCACAGGTCATCTTTGCAAATAATGGCTGTCATAATGGCCCATATAATACTATAATATAAAACTTAAATCTAGACTTGAGCCTACATTTTGGTTTAAATCAATACTGAAGAACCGGTCATAAACGATGTAAACTATCATATACAATTTTTTTAATTCCGTTTGGGGGCTTAGTTTATCAGTCAAAATTTCCAGAGAGGAGAAAATAAGCCGAACAATATCTTGCCTCCTAGATTCGAATACATACCAGACCATTTAAAATTACGTCTTGATTGATTTTTACGATGTACCACCCGCGGACAGGCCACCTTTTTATAAAAATATTTCCGTATATTGTGCCCCATTAATTGAATTAGAATAGGAAAGATATTAAATGATACGTATATCTCTGTAAAACGTCCGAAATCAACGTTAATTGAAGATATTTTATTCGGGAAATATCCACTCCATTCCCTTACACAATCGGTCGTAGAATATGTTACGGTCTCTCGTCCTTTTGTACGTGGTATCCTCATCGTATGGGAAAGAGACTAAATATGGTAAATCGTAGTATCTACCACCGATGTAAAGAATGCGCTCCGTTTAATAGGCCAGAATCACGCACCGCGTTCTTTATGACGATATGCGTGCGTGGGAGAACATTGTCGACGTTTTATGCACTCCCGCCCGAGTGAGTTTATCTCGGGTATCGCGGACTCGCGCAGGTAAGTATACGAACTTGGCCCGCACGGCAAGATATCGACGATGGCCGGTCCCGATTAAGGGGACCCGCGTATGTGACGTTAAAGTCCGACGGTCATTTGTCGACTGCCCGTGGCGATTTGGGAGGTTATCCGCTCAATCTAATTTTACAACTTCGGCGGCGGTAAATCAGCATTTTATGGGACCTAGAGTTAGACGTATTATTGTATTCGATTTTTTACGCGTCGCCAGAGAAAATCTGGCTTTTGAATTTATCGAAATTGAGCAGAATTTGAAACTAACCCGCATTTTACTTTATCAAACTCTACATTCTCTGACGATACAATCGGACAATCGTAAAAGGTAGCGTGCGTATATGAGAGCGGATATATCGTAGTCAGACTTTCTCAGGGATAAAGATGAACGATTTAATAAGTGGAATCTCGATAAATTTTACTGATAGGCTTTGTTTTCAAAGTCAAAAGCTTACTTCGTAATTTTTGAATAAAATAAGTATCTTTATGGTTCTAATCCCTCTAATTTAGAAGTCTTATACTCAAGTGCAGGATATTCCGAATACAGGATAATTTTTCTTTATATTTTTGTGGTGAACAATTTCTGCTGAAGATCTGAAAGCTATATTATCCAAAGTATTTCCCAAAGTAACTTGTGAGACGATTACATCGAAATTCCCAGAGATACACTCCTCTTTTGAGGTTGGAATATCCGACGAGCATTTTAGGAAGGCAATGGATCCCGAAATATGGCCAGCGGGGATTTGTGTTGATAAGTTTTGTTAGAGGCGCATGGTGACGTCAGTAACGAAATAATATACAGCCCAGATATTTTAATTTCAAATATTCAATGATTGAACGCGCGATCTATTTACTTACTGTAACGTGATGTGAGCTACTTCGATGTAGATTTTATTTCTCTGGCGGAAACACAAGCAAATGCCGACACTATTGGAAACAAGGTATTTAAAGGTTACGTTCTAGGCTTAAAATGGACAGTGTTGCCCTTAAATCAAAATAAAATTTCGATTTTGAAGTCTGCTGTTTAGTATTGGCAGGTCTACTATTTTGCTTACTGTGTACGTGGTGTGGAATGGGGATCTCAATGTTTTCGTTTCTTTCAGTTGTTGAATATTTATACACTGTCGGCCCTGAGAGAGCTTGAATCCTACTAGTAATGTAAAATATCGATACAGTTGCCACAGTGTTATACTTATACATGTATGTATTGTAACGACTAGTACGACGTACGGGGCCAGCAGCCAGTAGCTGCTAGTGTCACTCTGGCCTTTGACGGAAGTTGCGTGTTCGTCGAAGAAAACGCATGGCGCATCAATTGCGTGAAAAATGCCAAAAATTAAGTAAAGGAATTACTATTGTATGTTTAATTAATCTTTGTGTTTTAATACGTTTCAAGACTGATATTCGCAAGTAAACGAAAGAAGTATAAAGCAGGTTAGAAATTGGACACCTTATTATATTCAGAGACAGCAATTTATTAGGATATGCTTTAGTATGAAAAATCAAAGTAAAAAGTTTAGTAATAATAATAGACAAAGCCAAAAGAGATTCTTGTAAATAGGATACTTAGAGCACATTCAAAATTGAAGCGAATGAAAAACTAAAATAAACAATATTCAAGTTCTGAACTAAAATATTCCTTTAAAAACACTAACAAATTCCAAAAAAATAAGGAAGTTGTCTGTTCCCAAATGAAAAGATAAAACAGCCGACCGCTTCCTATGCGGTAATACCATTTAATCATCTGGACCCTTTCTTCTTGAGTGAAAATCATTTTATTATAAAATTGTGACAAAGATATCAAAATAAAGAATCTAATAATCATAGATTTCAAAAGTGGTAGGAAATAATACTGTAAATTAAATTTATTAATTCCAAAAAAGAAAACTTTGAAAGTAAAAAACGCTTGAGTAACGCTATACTAAGCTCAATACGCTATCAATATCCAACAAGTCCTAGTCGCGAATCATCGCTGGTACGAGCATACCAAGCTAGTGGCTACTATGCCTGTTACGGTATTCTGTTCACCCTACCAACGCGATTTCCCCATTTCCATCTTTCATGCGTGATTCACGATATGACATCGCTCCTCGATGAAATGCATTACTTATAGACGGCCTTAAAGTTTTGAAAAAAGCCGACGGTGTATATAACTTACTCTTAATATTATTTATTTAACTTCGATTATGTAATTGGTATTCCTCAGAAAGGCGTTTGACTGCGTCGATGATGTTCATGGTGTGGCATGTGACTGATTACGTTCTTTTTTATGTAATAGACATTACTTTGCTGGTATATATGATAGAAATGTGCATGTTTCGCATTGTAGATAGGACTATCGATATGTCACCTTACGTGCCTACTTTTACTTACTTACTATACTCTAACGACTCAAATACTTTTCCTAGTACGCACCTGATAACACAGTTCTTATTTCTGATAAAAACGAGAATGATTTACCAATCGATACGGAACTCGATGCGTAATTGGTGTAATACAAATTTGTTGCACCTGAATGCAAGTAAAACCAAAGTCGTTCGCTTTCACAATAAACGGAGGAGGTGCGCTAATATATAGGTGATTGATGGTCCTCAAGTGTTGAGTAATGTCGGTAATTGTCAATATCTGAGTTTGACTGTAGATGGATATTTAAATTGGAACCACCACTGTAGTGTTGTGGTTACTAAATTACATCCAGTCTGCTATTTATTTAGAAATTTACAACGTGTCATATAATAATAATAATAATAATAATCTTTATTGTCCAACAGGATCCAATCCATTTACAGGACAACTAATTATAGATATACAAAAAAATAATAATGACGTAAACATTGAAACAGTGGAAGGAAAGTGAAATACAAAGATAAAAACGATATATACTAGGTTAAACAATGAAGTAACATGTGAAATAATAGTAATATGTTATAAGATAAATGGATCCGGATAAAGTCTATTACAATTACTAGCCCCATACCGTACAATATGGTACAACGGAACCTTCAACAACGTGTTGGTTCTTGCCTTGGCTGTTAGGAATGTATCGAAGGACCGCGTTAAATGTGTTGACACTACAAAGTTTATCTGAGCTGGCAAGGACGGAGAATCAGCTTTATTGTGGATCAGGTGTATTACGAATTTGGCGCTTTGCTTTTCTCTCCTGCTACCAAGTGATTCCAATGATTGGCGATCCAAGAGATTATCGTAATCTATATTTCTCTCCGGGTATGAACCATCCAACTTAAATGACTTTAAAAATATACTTTAAAAATCGTGTCTGCACACGTTCCACGAAAAGCTGAAGGTACAAATAATGTGGGTACCATACAACGCTAGCGTATTCCAATTTACTTCTGACAAAAGCATAATATAGGGACTTTAAAGCTGTGGAATTAGTAAATTGTCTGCAGGATCTTATAATAAAGCCCAAGGCTTTATTGGTTGATGCACAAATATCACGGATGTGGTCATTGAAACGTAATGATGAGTCCCAAGTCTCTAAATATTTCCACTCGTCGTATAAGGACTTCACTTATTGCGTAGGAGTGTCGTGGTTCTCGAATAATTCACTATCGCACATTTGTGAATGTTTAGACTAATTCTATTACGGTCGCACCAACTCTGGATGATCTGAAGGTTCTCCAACAGCTTCTTGCAATCATCTAGTGTTTCTATTCTAGTAAAAATCTTGAGATCATCTGCATATGCCAGAGCTCTACAGCTCAGTGTTTCAAGAAGATCATTAATATACACTGCCGTTCAGTGAAGTTCGGTCATACAATTAAAATCTATTATATCACACTGTATACAATTATTAATACATAAAATTAGAAAAATATTAAGCATACACTCTTTTCTAAGGAATTAAAGCCATAAATTATTATGTAAAGTAGAAATATTGCGACAACCACAATAAAGTCACTTTTTTTATCATTCCAAGAATTTCTCGGAAGTACCGATCTTTTGAAACGGGTCGTTTGGGGATTATTAACGAACAATACATTTAGGAAATATACTGCAGTATCATTCTTCTTTATTTATCACGGGCGTAAAGATATAAATTTGCTTCATTTTACTGTTGAACGTGTGTTGATGTGCATCTGTCGTTCTTGCGCGAAAGTTTTAAGAAAATTTACTTCAAAATGGCACGTGGCAAGCCTACCAGTGTAGAAAAACGTTCACGCATTATTACGCTGTTCGAAGAAGGATATTCGGGGCGACAAATTGCTGAAAAAATAAATATGAGAAGTTCAACAGTAAATGACATCATAAAGCGATATCGGACAACTGGAACTATAGAAAATCGTATTCGTCCTGGAGCATCTAGGAAAACAACAAAAGCTGCAGATTTGAAAATTGTATTATTAAGCAAACGCAATAAAAAAATAAACAGCGCCACAAACAGCAGCCGAAGTCAATCGCGGCCGTGAAGAAAAAGTTTCGGCGAGGACGGTAAAACGTCGACTTCAACAAGCGGATCTTCATGGACGCATTGCCATTCGAAAACCCTTATTACGTTGGGGCAACAGAGCAAAACGGCTACAGTGGGCCCGTTCTCATCTAGATTGGTCGTTAGATGATTGGAAACACGTGCTTTGGAGTGACGAGTCAAAGTTTGAGGTTTTTGGGCAAAATCGACGAGTTTATGTCCGAAGCTTTAAAACCGAAAAGTGATCCCGAACTGCATTGTGCCTACACTGCGTTAGTGTGTAAGAACTATCAAAAGAAGCAAGAAGAGCAGCACACCCTGAAGGTAATGACATGGCCCCCACAAAGCCCAGATTTGAACGCTATAGAGTTGTTGTGGGATGAACTGGACAGGAGGATCCGAAAAATATGCCCAACTTCACAAGAACATTTACGGAATATTCTGCAACATGAATGGATTAATATTCCACAATCCGTTTTAACAAAACTTATCGAAAGAATGCCTAGAATAGTTCGAGCGGTGATTAACAGCAAAGGAGGTTTTTTCGATGAAAAAAAAATATAATGTTCAGTACGTTATATTAGGCCAGAATAACTTTTTATTTATTTATTTTTGTCTTTTTTACCTGTACATACAATAAAATTGCATTTTGTTTTTGGTTTCGTTTGTTTCTGTAACCTTTTCATGTTTTTTACCAACCGACCTAACTTCTCTGAACGGCGGTGTATATATTGAGTAGGAAGGGACCAAGGTTTGTTCCCTGTGCTATGCCAGAAGACGTCATGACTTCAAACCAGGTGGCTTCAATTTATCGTGCTTTGATTGGTTCTAGATTAACCTACGGAATATGTTTGTGCGGTTTGTCCACTGGGGCTGATCAGGCTTTCATTGCTCACAAGCGGATCATTAGAATTATTGCTGGAGTGTCAGCGTTTCATCACTGTCGGAATTTGTTCAGACGGTTTCGTATTTTGTCTCTTGCTGGTCCTTTTATCTATACATTAATTAAGAATATCCGCAGTATTGGAAACAGGCAGCAAAGCGAATTGTTTGTATCTCATGGACGATGTGACATTGTGCGCAATTCTGTAGGTTTGAAAATGTTTAACGAACTTCACGAGGAAATACTTATCCTATAGTTTATCTATCGATCCTAGTCGATCGTGCCGTAGTTGGAGAACTAGTAGAAGTGTGATTGTTTGGGTAATTACTTAGTTTCTTATTTACGTATTTTGAGATTGTTACTTGTCTTATGTACATTTACATATATCACAGGACTGATAAATCATTATTGATCATTACCGTTACACCTACCGCATTGTCCGCCGCACTCAAGTCGAATTTCTGAAAACGCAAGCTGCAATTACACAACGCATACAATGTACAGGCTATATTACATTCGAAAGACAACCAAAAAAGTAGTCGTGAGAAGAAATTATTATATATTTAGTAGCTAGTATGCCTTTACCCTTTTCAAAACCACAGTAATTGCGTTGAGGGATCCGTCAGGGGGTTTGTTATTATTCTGTGCACCTATTATTAATCAGACATCGTAATTCTATATTGCCCGGCGCAGGAAAATATATTACCTGATGTAGAGCTGACGCTCCATTATGCATTGTCATAAACTGCGTGTGGTCGTAACGTTCCTACATTGTCTCTCTAATTGCTTACTATTGCCAGTATTTTACCGTAGTATTTAGCAAGGCGTTCACTCAAAAATGTACTGCAATTTATTGCAAATAAATATGCAAGTAATACTGTCTGTATCAAACTGACATTAATGACATCGAGTAAGAATAGAATAAGTACTTTAATAGTCTCAAATAATTTTTGTTATTCTCATTACCAAGCCGAAGCATGACGCGCAATTGGATGGTTCATTGTTTACTTATACCGCACACGATCAAGCCTGTGACTGTGCCGCTGCCACCAGAACGTATGAATGGCAGAGACTAAATCAATTATTATCAAAATTTAAAATTCTTGTCTCATACGTATACATAGTTTGAGCAAAAATAGATATGATAAAGATTTGAAATATACAAAAGAATGATTTACAGCGCTTACTGCTCTACGAATGTTATGGCATTCTTAAGAAGTTGAATGTAGGCTTGATACGAAAAATTCCTCGGTCTTAATTTCGGTAGAAATCAGCGGTAAGAACTTTGTGAAATGTCGTTTTCAAAGAATATCGAAATTACAGGTAACGTTTTTGGAAAGCAAGATATGAACGTATATATCCAAAAAACACCGCATTTTCGCCATTGCCGCAATACATAAACGAAATCGGTCCTAGTGCTAAATTAGAAACCATTAAATTCGTTAATAACGTAGTGATGTTAACGAGAACCAGACGCTTATGAAATCACTTGGTTATGCGAAATAACAAAACTATTAAATTAATTCTCATCAATTTTTATGTCACTGCTGAATGGTGATACCTCGCTTACTTGTTCTAGTCGATTGCTTCTTTCTGCATTCGAGTTTTGCAGTCTGCCATACATTAGTAAGAACTTTCCTTATAACCACTTCTTATCCATCTGGTACTTTTTACTTCATCAAAAAATAAAAGCGATCAAGATAAGGAAAAAAACATATATCGAAACAAAACACCTCAAAATATATTAACATGACCAGCGCATTTTTGTGATTTAACTCAGATCGCCTTCTTCTGAAGATTTTGCTGCAGGCTGCGTTTAAGTTATACATACATACGTATTATACGTATAGTCCGTCTAGAAAGTATCCGGAATTTATTATTTTTCTTAATTTTAATATATTTCTCTTTTGTTACATCCTAAGACAAAAGTAATGCATCAAGTAGGTTGTGCCGACTGTAGGCCATGGCAAAAATCAAATAACAACACCAGCTGTCAAATATTGTTGATTATCAACAGGCTTAATATTTGTGAAATAATGTCGCAAGTAGAAAGAAAAAAGTTGGTGGAATATTTGTATAGAAAAGGTGTTCAAAACGTCAAAAAATTAGTGCAATTGACTGAACTCGGAAAAAGTGCAGTATATGAGACAAAAAAGAGGATAAAAAATATGAGAGATATGAGCCATGGACCAGTTTCTGGAATACCGCGTAAGATTAGCGGAAACAATCTAAACGCTTTAGTGACTTTAGGACGACAAAACCCGCGGCTTGGGTTTCGAAAACTGGCTAACAGATTTGAAAATCAACGTCAAGTAAGAGTGTGTCCAAAAACTGTCCGCATTTCACTGAGAAGACAAGGTTACTTATCAAGGAAACCAAAAAAATCCTTGCAATGACCCCTCTACAAAAGCAACGAAGAATAGATTTTTGCCAAGGATTTCGAGACGATAATTTTAGTGATGTTTTTATATCTGACGAAAATTGTTTTCAGCTTGGTGCAAATCATTTAAAAGTCCTATCAAGAGAAAATGTTACCGTTCAAATTTCCAAATTTCCCATAAAAATAATGGTTTGGGGATCAATCTCTTAGCGTGGTGCTACACCTCTCTGTATAATTGATTGCACCGTTAATAGTGCAAAGTATTGTGAAATTCTTAATGGCTTTCTTCTTGAAACGGCTCGTGCTTTATATCCCGAAGGGTGGCGTTTTCAACAGGATAATGCAAGATGCCATACTTCTGCCTACACTTGGATGCTAGAACAAAACTTGGCAACAATTCCATGGCCAGCAGCTTCCCCAGATCTTAGTCCCATCGAAAACATATGGGGACTAATGAAAATTGAAGTAGAACGAGCAGCACCACGAAACAAAGAAGATTTGATTCGGTCATTTTTACAAGCCTGGACCACTATCACCGAAAAGTATAGCGTTGACCTCGTTTCGGGATTACGTGAACGTTTAGTTAAGTGTTTACAGTTAAATGGAGATTGTATTAGTAAATGAGAGGAATTATTTGTTGTGATTTTATTATTCAAGTAATAAAAATATATACCGTAAAATTATAGCTGTGCTTTTTGTTTTCCGGGTACTTTCTAGACGGATTCACTACGGATTTACTGTAGTTTCTTAAAATACACAATGCTACTGTAAATTGGCGACTTCGACTGAAGAGATGATAGAAATATATCATTTGGGTCAGAGACATCTCTAATTGTTGAATCCCAAATTGCGTTCTATCCTAAAAAGTATAATGTAGAATGGTTTTTATTTCTGCTTTCTCTAATATGCTTGGACTCAGATACACCCAGAAGGATATAACTTAGCAATTAAGCAAGTTTTAGGTTTAGGCCTTATTCCTTTATTCTATTTGATTCCACATTTATTGATGAATTTAATAATTTATATTGCTGTACACACTTCAATCTAGTTCTAGATGACTCAGAGTAAGAATTTTTAATATTGAGTGAAATTCCTGGCCAATTCTACCTGTTAAGGACAATACCCTACCGTAATATCAACTACAGCCTAAATGTTTCATATCGTATAAACGATAACTACATTTCATTCCATTACGCATTGTAACTAATAGTCAAATGGTTCCTCGAACTTTAAATAAGAGACGTAACACCGATAGATCCATCTGAACCGTCAAGACATCTAGTCGAAAAATAATATTTGATATGTTTTTTAATTGCTGGAACCTATGATCGAATCATTTTTAAATGCAAACTCTATTACAGATACTAGACATAAAAAGCGCATTCCTATTCCTCAAACTAGAAAACAAACCCATTGTTTTATTTAAAGCTTAATAATGCATACTATTTACAATAATGTGGAAGTAATTAACGTTGAGATGGAGTCTTCTTGTCAGTTGCAAATTTGCTGAAAATGTTAGGAGGATATGCAGGAATTTTCTCTCAGGTTCCCGATCAGGTTTGCCGGCAAACTAGCCCCATGCTTTCCAGAAAATCTGTAAAAAACCTGTACTGAAGTAATCGACAACTAAAAATGGTTATGCTACTGGTCAAATCATAAACATGGCAATAATTCTACAGAATGTACAGAAATTTGAACTATTATAGCCTATACGCAATTACGATTTCTCTTTTAACTTACTAATGTACAGAAAAGTCCATTTCGTTTGTTTTTGCCGTTTCAGACCGCCCAGAAACCATGTTGGAATTCGTCTAAATCGCATTTGTACAAGGCAGCGTATCATTATTACCATTTCTAACGACTATACTCCTTTGTGATCTCTTTCACTGATAAAAACCGGTCCAGTAAAGTCAACCCGGATTAGTCAGTGTATTCAGCAGCTACTGCACTACGTTCTTTCATATTTACTCTTTATTCGTTCAAGTCCTACTGCAACCTTCTTTAGAAGGATTCAATATTAAAACATGCAAAACTCGAGTATCGTTGTAGTAAGAAGAAATTGAAAATATTAAAGAATGTAGGATAATCTTCTTCAAGAGATCCGTTTTTACGCATTTTGATATCTTTCATTTGTAATTTTTGGTCCAACTAGTTCTATCACATACTGAACCTGTAACGCCTTCATGTGCAGAGAATTTCGAAATTACTGGGTATCTTTCACTTAAGTTTTTCTTATTACAGCGCTACATTCCCCCAATTCTACTCTACGTTGAGTCCATGATTTAATCCAACGTTTTCACTTCGACCTGCCCTTGTTTTTTCTTTTATAAAATGTTTAAGGCAATTACAATAGCAAACCTTTCATCGATCCTTTAACAACTTGCAGCAACAAAGTTACTAAACGGATCATGTAGAAATAGTTATGAGAGTTTTCAGAGAGCTATTCACGTGTAAGATTATCATGTTACGCGAGAGTCTAGCCTAGCCTGTTTAGCAAAAATAAAGTCATGAAAACTATTTCACCACTTTCAAAGACTAAATAAACAAGCAATTAAATGAAGCCACGCAAATTTCCACTTCAATGTAGCGGCGATTAACGTTATTATTCAATTCGAAGAATAAAAATTAATAGGAAAACATTATGCTGTATCAACAACGTTCGTTAAGATAATTTAAAAGCATAATGGAATTAACTAACCGAAAATAACAACTTAATTTCGTCTGCTGCGTCGGAATAAATTAAAAAAGCGCCGAGTAACGGTCGACTTCTCGACGATTTCGAATCAGGCAAGCTTTAGTAATCTTTTTTTCGCAGTTGTGGCGCTGCGCCGGGCCAACTGCCGTTAATTCGCGAAATCTTACGATAAAAATTCGAGAATTAATTAAGCGATTTGAATAGGAATTAAGAGAGTAGTTATTTTTAGAATAGCTTTCATTTATATTTAAATTTTTTGTTAACATTTAGTTTAGGAAATTTTCCATATGTGGATCCTCAGTGATCGATTTTAGAAAACCATGTCAGCGGGAACAAAATGAAATCCGCTGGATTTAAATGGAGATATGCCTAATATAGATTGTGGTACCTCCCCATACGATTTTTTGCATTTGTTTACGCATCTTATAGTTAGATCGTAGAGTTAGATCTGACACAATTTTAACACCGTTTGTGTGTTACCTTTACACCCTCTTGCACGAGTAGTTGAAGTCGACGGAGTTAAAATTTTACGGTGTTAGTTCACCATCGTTGCGTAGAAAGTGGAGTTGAATAGAAACTAAAACTCTCGTTGTTAATACGCCTGCAGAAACAAGTTGCACTTCACGAAACTAGCAAAGACTAGACAGACTAGTGTATATTCGTCTCATTGTGTTGCCTACTGGTTTCCCCGAGAGTCGACAAAACACGAGTGTGTCCAGTCTTTGTTAATTTCGTAAATTGCACGGAAAGTGTACTCGTTTCTGCAGACTTTATCGTTACACATCATCCGTTTCGGTGAAAAATTTCCCCGTTTCGATGTTAATCTTCTTTCTCCAGTAAAGAATTCGTCGTTCCGGTGCAATTTTTCTCTCACTATAAAGAATTACTCCGTTTCGATGAATAATTCCTCCATCTTGAAGTTAGAGCATTTCCTCCAACTGTGAAGAATTTTTTCGTTTCGGTGTTGCTTTAACTTTTTTTCAGTGAAAGAGATCTCCGTAGCAGTGTCTTTTCCATTCATCCAATGTGGTGAAGTATGCTTTCCTTTTCGGTGCTATTGCTTCCCCTGCAGACTAGAGCTTACCCGGTTCGATGTTAAAATGTATGTAAAATTTACCTACACTGAAATATACCAATAGATACCAAAATTTGTCAACAAATTCTCCGTTTTGGAGTTAACATGTTTCCACTGAAATAGAAAAATTCTCCATTTCACATTCCATCGTGTAAAAATATTGCTCTGTAAAAATCACAGTTCTTTATTTCTTCCAAAATGGAATGTTTGCACCAGAAGCCATTAATTATTTTTGTCATAATTAAGTTGCATTTAATTAAAGGAGCTCTAGAAGGATACTGGCAACTGGAGCAGGAATGTTGCTTTACTATGTGAATGCATACATTCTCTTCTTACTTGTAAGAGTTCAAGAACAATAAAAGTCAGATGGTAGGTTCCTCAACTCATTCCTTCCTGTATTCATATTTAACTCCCACAAATAACACGTGCTACGGCATCTCGCTTCATTAGTTTCTAGATGTACAGTGCCGAATGGAAACTATAAACTATATTCCTACACAGTGCCCCCACTATTAATTTCCTGCTGCGAGTTAACGTCAACAAAAAACTACAAAAACCACAAGAACTAATTCAGCGAGGTCGCTCAACTGCTTTTATACCAAATCCTTATTAAAATGCTACTAAATGAAAATGAAAAATTCCTGATAGTGATCTTAAACACCATTTTAAAAACTAAACTCAATGAAACGCCAAATAGGGATTTTAATCAACTGCTGCCTACAAATAAAAATTGGCGCATTGCGCATTTGAGTAGAAAGGGTCTTGATATTTTCAATTACGGGGATAGGTAGTTATAGGTTTGAAATAAAAATATATGCGGCTTATTAGACTATAGGAGCGGTCCACTGGCGGGAAACCGAAAACGTCTCGCTGGTGGGAACGTCTCACCCTCCTGGTGGTAGCGGTGGTATTCGCTCGCGGTTCTCCTGACAGTGACAACACGGTGTACACTTAGATAACTCACTTAAATCACTATTTTGACTATGGTTAACCCCATTATTTCATGGGGCACCTAGCGTACCTTTGTATGTTATAACAATGGCGCAATACCGCGTAATTCTCTATATTCTTCATCCGGCCAGGACGGAACGTCACATATATCTCCGGTCTCGAGATAAAGGAGATTTATTACCTTTTATTCGACTTTTCTGGTATTCACAAGTCTTTGTTCTTACTTTGAAATGTTCAACAACAATAAATGGTAGATGGTAGATTTCTTAACTTATTTCTTTCGATATTGATAATTTTTGATCACAACGGTGTTATTTTAACATTCAATAGGAGACAATTTTACTAATCTGCGGAGTAGGTTTACATTGCTGCGGAAAAATGTAACACCGGCCCTTTTCACGAAAATTTTTTTAGCTATGTAGTTATTAAATCCTGTTTTTGATGTTACAATTCTGTATCTTTAAAAGTTTCTTGTAGAAGTTAAATACAAGCTTTCTTTGTGACGTTGAATCATCTTCATTAACGTTTTACCAAATTTGTTGAGGCTTAAAAAAACAAATTTTACCTTAATTTCCCTTCATATAATTGGGGTAAAACAATTTAATTAACACAAATTTACTTTAACGATCGTCAAAACCTATACACCAAAAACTCCTAACTTAACCATTAAATAAACCCAAATCCTATAATTCACACCCGCATGGTCACCTCGGACGCGCAGCAGCGGGTCCATTTAATTTCACACATAATGTTAATTTAATGAACCGCCTCCGTTATTTAAATAGTGCGCAACATAGTACGGTTCTTATTAAGGAATTTATAACCTTTCGAAAAGGCAATTTAAGGTCCTTAAAACGAGGAGATTCAGATTTAGAGTTCATCTCACTGTAATAGGTGTTTATTGAGTAGGGAGATGAAATATTTTATCGGTATATAATATGTTATTGTTGTGAGAGCGGGTAGAATCAATTTTGAAGCTTTTTAAAATTCATTAAATATTCATCATTTCTAAGGCTAAAGTTAGGAATCAAAGTCTCCCAACGTTCTAAAACTTATAGCTCGCTTACCGTAAGAGATAGAAAACCGGGGTAACTTTTAATGGATCCAGCGTATCGAAATCTATAAATGAAGTTGTTAGCTGGAGAGTTAGAGGAAAATCAAGAAAATGATGAAACTAATTTCTAAGGGGTACCCATTTGGAAATTTTGACCATTTGACGATTTCAAAAATGACGGTTCCTCATGCAGTTTGACCTGCTAATTACAGGGATTATGACTATTTTGTGGTATCTTCAATGGTTTTTTAGAAATTTGAGTTCGAACATCATTATTTTGTAAAAAAATTATTTTGGTAAATTTGGTAGATAAACATCGTTCCAGAAACATTCCTTATTTCTACGCCCCAAAGTTATTTGACTAAAAGAAGGAATTTTCTAATAGGAATCGGGCTTTCTACCACTAGATGGACCCTTAAACTCCTTAAACTCGATAGGTGGACAATGTAAAATGCCAAGAAGATATGTGGAGAAATTCCATTTGTTTCATCCTAATAAAAATGTTTAAGTTTATATTTTGAATTTTTTTTAAGTACGCGTTTCTTTAAATAACAAAATCATCTGTAGGTACCAAATGATTTTTACGCGAAATTGATAATTTTGGAATTTTTAATAAATTCTAACAAAACCAAAATTTGAATTTCTCGTATTTTACTGTAAATCCCCTTGAGGACATTTCAGCGCAATACAAAGGCTTCAGTCAGATGTTTCTGAGTAAAGTCAGACTCAGAGAATCGACTCCCGTCACCCTCATTTATCATGGACATATTTTTTAGCTGTCTATAAATGGCTCTGGTGGTATTTTTTGATACCTTTTTGTAATTCAAAATTAATGGACCGTGCCACTGTGAAACTTCATTTTAAACTTTTAGTTTTACAGAATGATTTTTTAAGATTTTCTTTTCAGTTTTAATGGTGAAAGCTTTGAACTTAATTGAGTTAATTACAGCCCTTAAATGGTTCTCGTCTTACTTTCAAAATTGTTCTCACTTCGTGAAAATTAAACTTCAGAAAAGCAGTAGAATTTACGTCTTGCTGTTCATCCGTTACCTTGAGTGCTGTTCAGGATACGTTTGGGGGCATATTTTCATTATACATTAACCTTTTTATTGGATTTCTTCATTATTATGTACGTTCATGATATTTGAGCTGTCGTCAGCGGTCGTGCAGATGCTGAAACTGTACAGGAGGGCAACCCGGTCCTTGAACAACTCTACCTGTGGTTCTCATCCAACGGATTGCATTTGAATCATGCTAAGACGACAGCAATTCTCTTCCACACTAGGCAGAGGTCACATGTTGTACATGTTGTTGTTGACTTTCGCGGTTGTTGCTTTCATTTAGAAAATCTAGGTTTTCCGGTTGAAACCGTGTCGTAATTGCATGAGCCTGCCCAGTCTACAGACTCATGCAGTTTTGACCCGAAAACCTAGATTCTTTGAAAGATACATTTCAAGATAAAGGTGCGTCCTTAATTCTAATTAAATCGGAATCCTTCAACTGACAACTTAACCAGTGTCAATTTTAAGGATATTTTCTTATGCGAGACAAACAACCAGTTTGAAGATAGAAACAAATTTACAGTACGTAAATAACTCACAAGTAACATTTATTGTAATGAAAAATTGTGTTAAATTGTATAACGGCAGTTATTCTGTATTTATGAAGGAAGCTAATAAACTACTCGTAATCTTTGACATAACATAACCTTCTGAAAGTGGAGGACTCTCACCTATCCGATCGAAAATTGTTATTCTAACGACTCTACATTCCATAAATAAACAAAGGTTTGTGATACAATGCGGGTATCGAGGCTGGAATCGCAACTGGTGTAAAGATTTCTTTAATTTGAAGAACTACCTCACGTCTAAGAACAACTTGACGAGCACTTGCGTTTGCCTAGAAAGAAGTGTAAACATTGATCGTTTTCTTCCTATTAATAATATTCAATGACCATAACTGGAACCAAAGAGTCTTCATAGCTATCACAAACATAACTTTTAACATTATAAATACAGTCATTCAAGGGTATCGCTGAGATGTTCCATTTAAGTACCTCATGGGTAACTTTACTGGGAAATACTTATTGTTAGATACAGAATGGCCTGAAAAGTCTGAAAACATATGTCAGGTATTAATAAGCGAAATTTCTTGAAATTTCCTATTGAGTTAGAATAATTTAAGCTATATTATTGTATCATTTATTTTTGAGATTCAAGGTTACCTTGATTTCATTTTATAATAGAAGGAGGGGCCAGTTTTATGATTACTGTAATGATATAAGTATCACACTTTACAGTAATTGCAATCCAGTCCCCGATTTTATCTCTTCAAACCCATCCATTATTACCTACTCGGTGTTGTCCCACTCTCCCAGCAATTAAGCGATCTTGGATAGATATGTAGCCCTATTTCCGTAAACTATAGCGCTGGTGTTAGCTTCATGTTTTGATACGTTCGTTGGCAAACGTATGCCTGGATTATGTGACGTCAAGGGGCCTTCGTCGAACGCGATATCGGCAAGTGTCGCAGTGGGAGTCCATGCCGCCACCGCCTCGGACATAGATCATTTCTTCGGATAGCCTAGTCGATGCGGGCCCCGAAGATTTGTCATGTTATCCGAGAATGCACAACGCTGACATCTGATTGGCTGCCGGAAATATCAAACGGGTGAATTTTCGTTATTGCCATATCTCTCTCTCTCTCTCTGTCGCTCTATAGCGTAACATTGCGGTAGGTTAGGCGTTCCTAGCTGGCGGTGTGATTCCTTCTGGATCCATTGAATCGAGCGGCGATAATAAGAATTGTGTGTGTGTATGTATGGCGGTATCCGCAGTGTTCGATTAGAATTGGGAAATGGGTATGATTCTACTTTAATTTGTTTATAGGAGGATGTGGCCGTAGAATTCTAGGTTTGAAATGCTAACAATTGTATTGCCCCTTGTATTATACGTCGCGTGGCTTAAATAGAAGCCTTGTAAACCGCCACCTTACTCCGCAGTGACACTTACAAAGCAACACCCTGAGGTATCACTCACCGATCTTAGTGAATTCTGGCAGATTTGTAGAACCCATCGAGTGTTGTAAAACGTAGCTTTCAGTTTTGGCGGAATCTCACATTTCGGGGGTGAAAGCTGGCTCTGAAATGTTGAAGATTTTCGGATTTTTACAAATTTACACCGTTATTACGAATAAAATTGTACATCTTTAAGTATGCCTTCCATAGGCCTATTAAATTAGCCTGGATGAGATTTTTTTTGTCACTACTGCAAAGACACATCCGTCAACCATTGTCTGACGTGGAATCTTCACCCTTAACGTTTAATGCCTAACAGATACAAAAGATTAGGTTTCAAAATATGAGAAATATAGGTAATATTTTCTTACATAGTCATTTGTTTCCGTTTTCCAGTTATTTGTTTTTGTAGCTATTTATTTTTAAAGTTGTAATTTAATAACCATCTCCAATAGTAGAAATGTCTTTCGGGTGATGTGGCGTAGTTAATATTTTACTTGACGTTTCGTTGACCATGCTGTCAGCTTCTTCAGAAGATTTCTAAAGACATTTCTACTATGGATTACGGTCGTGAAAGCCTACACTCAACCATCTCCAACGATAACAAGGACTGTGGGGTAATACGGCAAACAGCTCTAAAGTATCGGCACACTCCGCACCACACAAGTTTAATTAATTAATCCGGGACAGCTGTTTCGAGGATTCGTCGATCTCCGAATAAAGAAAAAATCTCAGAGTCACGCACTTGTCTAATTTGTGCATAATATTAAGAAAATATGCATTCAACATATAGGACTGAACTAAAAAGTAAATATATTAAAGAAAATAAATAACGGAAATCAATTCTTTTATATTAAATTAAATAAATACTAATTAAAACAATATTCTAAATTGGGCATCTCGTTAGAAAGCGAACGCTTCGGTTTCATACGTGGACCTTCCCAAATCCATTGTTTGTTTATCCGGTTCGGAGACGTAACGCTTTAAACCCCCCAAATGGCTTATGGTATGCATAACCGATATAAAATGCTCAGAAGCTCGTCCATCACCTTCAATAATCGTTCATCATCCAAAAAAAAAAGAAGAAACCGCACGAGAACTCTCGTAAAATTTCTTCACGAAGGAAAAACCAGCATGCGATAAAAAATCTATCATCCAAAGATTGTGGAAGCATTAATCCTTCGATACACGGAAAGCATATTTCAGAAACCCGATGTCTCCGGAATGTTTAAAATTTATACTTCGTTGCAAAACTTCACTCTATCCGGCCATCATATTCCGTAAAGTTTCGCCCGAAGCTACCTTATCTATACTTTAAAACACCAACGGAATCGGTAAATAGTTTTCTTCGGGGTGCGGCAAAGGGCCAGGTTGCAATCCGGTTGAAAATAGAAAAGGTTTGGACGGTGTAGAGACGATGCTGTTGGAAGGGCGCTGCATATGTGGCCTTTTAAGCGTATAAATACGTAATATGAAGAATATAAACAAAGGCAATAACAATAGTTAAACTTTTAGATGTTCTGTATGCAAATCCATAAGCTTTAGAGTACATACATATATTTGCAACTACGTATATATCATATGAATGAAGTGAGAATTAATGCTTGTATATGTTCGCTGGAATATGTTAAATTAGTAGTGCTGGTATAAATATACATGTTCCAACTAAGGGATTCACGTAAATACATGTATATAATGAGGGATTTGCTTGCATCAGAGGCATTACTACAATAAATCCTCTGTTGACTTCATCCATCACGCTTACTGCGAAATTTCATAGGCAATGGGTGGTATTCAATATTTACTCCTATGACTGCTTAAATTACATATTTGATGTAGTTATCCTCGCTGATGAGAAACGGTGTGCCAATCTGCAGATTTTCCTTCGCTGGTGCCCTTCTCAGGATGTTTCCCAAGCTTGATAAAATTTTGTGAGGTCTAGAGTAAGTCAGTCAAATGCCATAAATGGTTTTGTTCTATACATTGTTTCGTAAGACTCTTTATATCAACGTTAATTTATTTTAGCAATTGTTTGTGAATAATACAGTAAGCTATTATTAGGAACATTTCTAATTCCACATAGTGGGTATCTCAAATTAACGCATCACTATAATATATATATACAGTGTGTCCACGGATTTGGTGCATAAGGGGAAAACCTTTTTTATTCTACATTTTATGAAAAAAAGTTATTCTTTACGAGAGTTTTTGCTTGCCTTAAAACCATTAGAAAACATATTTACAATGCACTGATTACCTTCTGTATGCATATAAATGTTGAAAACGTGTTTGCTTACTTTCAAAAATGTAACTAAGTTAAAAATATTGTTGATAATCGTATTGCTTTGAAATTCTGTTGACATTTAATTATTTGTCTGCTTCAAATTTAAGTGACACTACATTTGCAATCACGAACGATCGCAATTATGTTATCATTGCAACAACGAATTTATTTGATTAAGTGTTATGGAATTGGTGATATTTCATATCCAACAGCGATCAACAAATTTAACCCTAAATTCCCCGGCATTAATATCGCTATTAATTCTTCGAAAAAGCTTCTTAAGAAATTTGATGCAACTGGCTCTGTTGTTAGAAAGAAGAAAACAAAGAAACAATACAATGAAGATGATGCATTAACCGTTCTAGCTGTGGGATCTGTATTAGAAGATCCAAAAATATCACTACGTAAGAGAGCGGCGGAATTGGGCGTAAGCAGGAGCTTACTGCAAAACGTCTTTAAGGAAAACAAGATTCACCCATTAAAAACCCAAATTTATTCATACAATGGAACCCCGGGACGATGCGTTTAGATTAGAAATTAGTACTTGAGTTGGAGAAAATGTTATGGAGGATCAATTTTTCCATCATAAAATTTTGTTTACTTTTACCACTAATGGTTATGTCATCCCAAAATTGCAGATATTGGGCAAAAGAGAATCCAAATTTTCGTATTAATCGGAAAAACCAACGTTATAAGAAAGTAAACGTGTGGTGTGGAATTTTATTCAATAAAAATTATTGACCCCTATTTTTCAAAAATAATTTAAATCAATAGAATTATTTGTATATGTTACAAAATTTACGAACAATAATTAGTGAGATCGATATAAGAACAATTAGGAATGCTTACAGAGAATTTAAATATAGGGTCCAAAGGTGTGTGGAAGTAGGTAGAGGTTACGTTGAATAAATTGTTTGTTGTTTTTTATCACATTCGAATTTATATACATTAGAAAATATTTAATAAAATCTTATATTTGTAATAAAGAATTTAGTTTAGTTAACCAGAATATTATTTAATTATTTTATATCTAAAAATATGTATAAAAAAAAACTAAAACATAAAATACTTTAAAAAATGTGTCAACGTTCACTGTTATATAAGTTTGCACCAAATCCATGGACACACTGTATATATATATACTGTGCACTAGTAACTGAATATATAGGCGTTCGGCATGGCGAGTAGCTACTAGGATTATTACAGAAAAGAGAAAAACATGTGTTAGATCTGACATTTAATTTTTCATCTAATTCTGTATAAATGACGGGCTATAAAAAGGCGGTTGTGTGTGTGTGGTTTATTACGTATTAATAAAGAATATATTTACAAGCGAATCGAAATGAAAATAAAAAATGCAACAAGTGTTGACAATACCCAGCTTCATATTTCATATGAAGCGAACAAACTAAATGGTACATGTTCAGTGACAAAAAACATGCACGGTATAGGGCTGTACTTGCCAGGAGGAATTGCTTCCTGATTCCTTTGGTGTGTTAAATCACATTCATCCTCATCCTCTTTTCTGTTTCGGCCTCGTTTGCCAGTCTCCTTCATATCATCTCCAATTTTGCTTTTCCAGTCCTCGCCTCCTGCTATCCGTAAGTCGTGTTCTACTCGATCCTCCCACCTTGACCTGGATCTTTCTTTTGCCCTATTTACTACCGGTTCCTGTTGAATGATTTTTCTCATTGTCGCATTGGACTCGCGTCCTTTCATCTCTCCATTCCAGCCAATCCCATGTACGTTTATTATATCTTCTTTTGTTAGATTTTCAATTTCAAAATACATTAGCTGTCTGTATTTTTTATCTGCTATTTTTTCCGCGCCTAATATTTTTCTGATTATCTTACGCTTTTCTTGGTCCTTTTTCGTTAGACCCATGGCTTCACTGGCATAGATTACTGCTGCCTTGATGCATGCTTTTTTTACTGCTTGTTTTTAAACTTAACTTTTAACTTTTAAACTTTCTGCGGTCTCTTCACTTCGTTCACTGGTTCCATTGATTATTGTTACTCCAAGATATTTAAAACACTTGTGTACTATCCAATCGTTATGTCCAGTACGTTGTTTCTTTGTTATCTAGAACTTAGCATAACAATATTATTGGTACTACGAAATACATTGAATTGGTGAACTAGTAGAACCTCTAACTTCAACAAAAATTTCAGCATTTAGTTTGAAAAGACTTAAACTCTTCGAAGGCGAGTCTTAAAGCTGTTCTCCTTCATAATCAAAATGAAAATTCCCATAGTTCATGAAATCGCATGAAAACATGAAGCTACCATTGGCTAAAGCAGGATACCACAGACTTCAATGGCAAAGTTGTGCCGATTTATACATTGTAGCCCTAGTGTTGGGTTTGGCGTTGGAGTACAGGAACCTTTGCTGTTTTCTGCGTGAGTGGAAGCATAAAAGGTCATTATGTTAAGAAGCATTGGCCAAGTGGTTCTGGAGCCATTTGTGAGCCTCTCGTTAACTCGTTAACGAAAATATTACGCTTCCACTTCTTCACATCAAATTAGACATGATCGAAAACTGCAGAAAGGCGATAAGCAAGGTGGTTCTTCTTAATCTTCTTAGATTCCTGCCCAGCGTACCTTGACTCGTGCTCCTAGCTTACACTGGATTTCAATATGATACAAAGCTAAGAAGATATAGACAGTTTTTTTCGGACGCCAATGTACAAGGTTGCACCTTGGTACTGCGACGTTTCTGTTGTTGGTGCATACTGTCTTGTATATGGTGTAATTACTAAAATCTATTGAGTAGCATATAATTATTTTTAATTTAATATAAGCTCACTTATGTTGCAGAGAGAGCACTGCTTTGAGTCTTCTGTATACTCGAAATGCGGTGGTACAAACCTTTTTGCTTATTAGATCAAATATTTTAAAAAATAGTAGACAAAAGCATAATGTTAGTTATGTTTAGTATTCACAAACATTAAATGGTCCTCAACTGATAAATCATTTTTTCCCTTTCAATGAGGTTAGGCAGTTTCGAGCAACGTGTTCCCAGCTGGCCATTCCTTATAGTATAGGCGTTTTACTAACAATAATTTTCATCTTCTGCCGCGTTCAGTTTCACTTATTCTCTGAGGTTTACGCCAGCTAAGCCCACATTGTAACAAGTTAAGTGTATTTCGACAGCCTTTTAAGCATGCTTTAAGCACACTTGTACGTATCGATAATTTTTATGAACGGCTAAGGACGTAATTAACGAGAAACGCAGAAGCTCCCGTTTTCTCATCTCGAAACCGTTTGTCAGCTGAAATCGAAATCGGTATTTTACATACTCTTGCAGGTCTAAGCTTCGTTAAATTCTGAAAGTGTAGTTACGCATCTTTCCTTATAAGAATATTTGGTTTAAAAGAAACTCTTCGAATTTTGAAAAAATCTTTTAAAATTCTCTCCATATAAAACAGCGTTAACACTAGTTTGTGGTATACGAAGTAACCAAAAAATATAATGCTAAGACAGCTTAGCTTCCTGGTGTTATTGACGGAATAATTCACGGCAAACGCAACAAAAGGAGAGAAAAAAATACACCAACACACGGACATGTTTCTGCCTACCCGGCGTCATCAGCGTGGTTTCGAGAGTATTTTTTATCTCTACCTTCTATCGTTGTTGCCTCACAGTTAATGCCACAACTTTCAAAACGACAAACCCGACATTTCTTGTCGCCCCATAGTGCCAAAGAAACGCATGCCTGCCGTTCAGGAAGCAGTAGGTAGAGATAAAAAATACTCTCGAAACCACGCTGATGACGCCGGGTATTCAGAAACATGTCCGTGTGTTAGTGTATTTTTTTCTCTCTCCTTTTATTGCGTTTCCCGTGAATTATTCCATCAATACCGTGAGGAAGCTAAGCTATCTTAGCATTATATTTTTTTGGTTATTGTTTCTAGCCATTTTCTGATGTGTTCTGTTTATACCAAGTAAGTTAATCATGATACTACGCAGTCCTCAGTTTCCATCGCACGGGGCACTACGTCATTTTATCTTAATCGAAAATTCAATTAGAGGGATTAGACTCACTTTGAATTATAAATAACATTTTATAACGAGGAACGCAACCGCTAGCACACCAATTAAACCCGCTCCAGATACCCAATGATATTTTAACCATGCGGATAACGCAAGAGGCATTTGCTGCTTTCACCCAACGAGTTGTACGTACACCATTAGGCATAGAAACCGCATCTAATAGAAACTAGTTTTTTCAATGTAGACACGGCGCCTATGATGCTAATTTTTATAGCTACTTGAAACAACATTTGCATTATGCCACGCACTTAGAAGTATACAACAACACAACCGTTTGATTAAAATTTTGGTCAAGTAGAATGAACGGTGCATTATATAAGAACATTAGATAGTTACGAGTCTTTAACGAAGATACCTTAACAAGATAATGTAAATAAAATGTACATGCTGTATATGGATATAGGGAGATATAAAAATAAATACTCGAACTGACATTGAATCATGTTTCTTGCTCTTTCTTACGCGGTATACTCTTCATATGCGTATATTTTTATTGTAGGAATTTATAATGTAGATTTCTAAGAAAAACGCATGTGGCAGGCTTAATAATTATTTTTTATGCGATAGAAATCTCGTATATGTATACGTATGTACGTATACATACCACATAATGCTTACTGTTATGACTGGTGGGATCTGAAGAAACGCCACTAATGAAGTAATTTTTATGTTTCGTTGCGATTCGTGTAATGTCCTTTTTGTATGTAATGTTATTTAATTGCCTAATAAATTGTAAAGATTATGATTTTTCCAACGGTAGCTTGGAAGATGCAATCAAACTGAGTTAAAAATGTCATTGTTATATTACTGGCGTTTTGCTTGTGTTTCTTTAAAATTTTCAGTAAGGCACCAACTTCTTTTCTATGATTGTACAATGTCTGTGTAAATAAATCTACCAATAGGATTCAAGGTTCAGTTTTAAGGACGCAAATTATTAGTATTATTTATTGTTATTGACTGTTGTATATTTCAATTTTTTATGTTGGACGAATTTCACCCCAGAAGTTCGCTTAAATTTAGTGAAAAATTCACCTCTTGTACGTCGGAACAGAAACTGGGCCAATTACACCCAAAGCAGGATAAAATTCACCTAAAATAAGGCACGTGCGTGGATGCAACTTGTAGAAAATGCACAATAGTCCTTCGTTCTACATAGGTGCTCACGCCGTTTTGTCCCGTTCAGATAGATTGAATAACATTGGAACACCATTCGTTTATTTTACACCTGTTGTCAACAAATATACTAAAAGCTGCGTAATCTAAATAAATAACGATTCTGCAGAGGAAGTACCACACACACAATTCTTAGGCTTACAAATTGATAGTGGATTGAATTGGGAAACACATGTAAATCAGTTATGGGTTAATGCAGAAGAGAGGTATAAGGAATATAGTTGGCCTTTCTAGAATGGTCTCCTGTAGAACTATTTTCAAGGACCTAAGAATACTTATTGCAGCATCATTATATACTTTAGATATATTAGAATAGGAAGTTACTTAAAATAGTGAAATACATTAGTACAGCGCTAGAAATAAAAACATCTAAACTATTCCTCGACTGTAGCCTTACAGTTTATGAAAGATCACCTCAATATATGGAAATAAAATTATACAATGTCCTTCCTTGAGCAATAAAGTCTTTAAGTACTTTGCGAAGATTACAATAAAAAAAATCTTTTTGAATGAACCTATTTATTTGTTTGATGATTCTTTCAGGCCTGCACATCGTCGGCTCAAAATTATCGTGTTTCATGTGGTATATTTGTTACGACTTATCTGATGCCACTTGTGGTCTAATATACTATAAACTATTTATTATCATTATTTTATTGCATGGGAGCATAGTCCATATATGGCATAATTTATTTTGGGGCACCATATAGAGGAAATTTCACAAAATAAAAGAATAGCTCACTTCCTCTCAGGTCATCATTGAGAGAGAAACGAGGGAATAGAGGGATTAGATGTTCTTTCCTAACAATCTTGGTCTTTTAATTAGAAATAGATAAATGAAAATGGGTAATGAGCAGCAAAGAAGAGCTCTTTGAAAAGAGGGGTAGGATGTTTTCTCCTAACAGTCCCGGTCTTCTATTTAGAAATAGATAA